>OX457037.1:4551035-4663535 GCA_949752735.1 Lumbricus terrestris
CGGAATATTGGAATTCCTCCTCTGTTATTGCGATTTGCTGTGAATTGCTGCAGAAGCTTTTAGAGTGGCTTAAGAAGGGGCGCTGTCCGAACTACTTCATTCCTGAAGCAAATTTGTTTTATGAGCCATCGAACGCGACATTGCGTGACAAGATTGAAAGACGACTAAAAGAATTTCGCAATTCTGACACTCTAGCTCAATGGTTCGTAGAAAATTATATACTGCCAATAACGCGACAACTATTTCAATCTCCAGAAGATGTAGAACCAGATTTTATGGATTACATGCTTCCATTCCTGGAGTTTAGGCAAGCGTGTAAAGAAGAGTCTATGGAAGTGTTCCTTGCCTATTTTTTCTCTGGAGCCAACGATGTATGCCGCGGTGTACTTAAATACGGGCTAAGTTCAGGACTATACCTGGGCTTAATCAGAAATGTACGAAATGCGGGTAGTATCGGTTCCAGTAAGAATAGTAAACTGGCATATCTTCCAACAACAGAGAAGAACTGGTACTTCCATTACCATACCATATTGTTGTATGTTTTGAATATTGCATACGGTTTACGTTACGGAGAGATTTCAATGGATAGCAATCTATTTTTGGAATTCGTCGAAGCAATTTCTATGCAATCTAAAATTGTAAGATCGCAGCATCACAACTATCCGAAAATGTATTCAGCACAAAGTAGTCGGTTTTATTTCCTGCGTGCTCAGAGTCTATTGGAAAATTTAACTGGATCAAACATCCGTCCAGAATTTCGATTTGTGTCTATCATGACAACAAGGTTTCTTAGAAAAGCCTTAGAATGTGATGACTCCAAATCGAGCGGCATTGCTCCTGCAGCTTTGGCCTATCTGGCTGCTCTTTATTTTGCCACATCAGAATACAAAGAAGCAATGCGCTGCTGCTTGGCAGTTCTTGAAGATCATAGGCCTAAAAGTGACAAGGAAACATTGAATGCAGGTTGCTTGTTGTTCATCGAAGACATCGCAAGAATCGTTGGATTATGCATTCTTCAGAAGATTACAGACGATGATCTTTACTACATCGATAGCCAGCTTTACCTTGATCTGCGTCTTTCACCCGAAGTGTTTGCTCAATATTTGCAGACTCTAATGTCTGTCGAAGGAACGTGCAAACGCAACGATTTCTACCATGATTTGCCCAGTTCAGCATTCCCGATGGATAAAAATGTCAAGGATTTTATGATGTCGATATCTATTGTTCCGATGACGTCAGGCTCAGATTTAAACCCTAACAAGCATATCCTTTATCGCAGAACAGATTCATTTGCAGAAACCGAAGTCACAGCAGTGAATAATTTGCTGGTCAAGGAAACAGTGATTGATGTTCTGATGGAAATTGCATTAGAAAATATGACATCCTTCTGGAATGTGATTTACAGAGATTTTGGCATTCAATGCAACACGATTGACTGCTATCGTGCTTTGTATCTTTACAAATGCCGCCAATACAATGAAGTGATGGGTTTATGTGAGCGAATTCTGGAGAAACCTGATCTGCAGAGTGATTTGAAGGAGTTTGCATATGCAAATGTTGTGTTGTTGCCACCGCTTGACTCTTTTTTCGACAGAGACGTACAGTCGTTGCTTGGATTTCACACACTCTTTTATTATTTATCACCTCTCGTTGACGATTTAATGGAAGTTGAATTGACTGCCGAGTCAACTTTTGAACACTGGTTTGCCAATGGTGTAAAATTTGGTGGGACTTACCTCGCAGTATTTCTTTTTGTACGCTACTCTGTGAAATGTCACTATTTTCTTGGAAGACATTTTCTTGCAAGATATTTGAAAGTCCGATGTTGCGTCGACTGCGATCATCCATATAAAGAGACAATGACGGAATTTGCTTCTCAGAAAACTAATCTTCCCTTTGAACACTTCATTCGAAAGTTCGTTCTACAAAGTTTCGTTTTTTAGTAGAAGCTGCATGCAATTAAAACATTAAATCGCATAAATGGCCGAGATTTATGGGCAGTCGCGTGAAATTCCATAGTGTCTCGGACGGCTGGATGATGGTCAACGGATAGGCCTACAGCAAACTGAAGGAACAGGCACAACACAGAGAGGAGTGGCGTCATTGGAGGTTGGAACCTGCCGAAGGGCAGAGAACCTAAAGAAGAAGAAGCGTGAAATTGTTTTTCTTTAAATTGTGCGATGTTGACCGAATTATTTAATTTTGAGCTGCGGAAAGACTGAGAACGTTTTATTCGTTTTCCA
Source organism: Lumbricus terrestris (assembly GCA_949752735.1). Taxonomy (NCBI): domain Eukaryota; kingdom Metazoa; phylum Annelida; class Clitellata; order Crassiclitellata; family Lumbricidae; genus Lumbricus; species Lumbricus terrestris. Next base: position 4,553,279 of record OX457037.1, read on the forward strand.
AAGATGCCATAACGCACGTAAATCTGCCTCACTGCCCGTCATCGCATTAGTAACCTTTGCTTCGATTAATTACTATTCCTCGGCATGTTATTATTATCTAAAATCGATTGCCTTTTATTGTTAGGGATTTTTTACGCCTTATTGACTAGGTTCACGAATTATGTTCTCGATGACTCTCGATGACTTTGATTTGACCTTGGTTTTGACCTCTGGATATGATCAAAAGTTTAATCATTATCATCGCTCGTGCAAATCTGTACTTCTGTGTTTAAAATTAAAAATGAGTAAGGGACAAATTTTAGAATGTTTCAGTAGTGATCACTTATTTTTGTGTGTGAATTTGCTTGGTATTGTATGCAGCTTTCAGATAATAGCTTAGTTGCTTGTGCAGATCTATGCATTAATAATAATAATAATTTTGTTTATTCAACAATGTGATTGACAGAACGCAAACGGCTACACTGTACAGTTATGCGGTTTAAACAGTTCACAAGAACGCAGATCACAGAATACACAAATCTTAACTATGCTAACAGAACAGACAGCCTGTAGTAATTTTTCACGGTTAGATCTAACTCTTGATAAGTATGCCAATAATTTTTCACGGTTAACTCTTGATAATTATGCCAATAATTTTTCACGGTTAACTGCTGATCGAGACATTTGAATAGTTTTTAAAAATGCGTCATTTCGAGTCATTCTGTGGACTACGCCTATGAGACGCAATTCAAAGATTAGAGAAGGTTTGGAAAGACATTACTTTCTAACGACAGGGGATTGAAAACGCACATCTGATGTTTCCCACTGAGCAAAGAGTCTATGGCGGCGCGCTTTTGTTCAGCGCTCTAATGACGGTTGACAGACCGCAACCGTGTGCTGAGTTTTTTTTATGTCGAACTATGACTTCGTTTAGCATGACTTTGTAGATCACTGTGTGACTTTGTAGGTCGAATCATGACTTAGTAGATCATGACTTAATATATTAATATAGAGTGAATGTGTGGATAGGTCTAATTATGTGATTAGTGGATCAAGATCACCGAAGAGTGACTTCGTAGTTCGTTACGGTATGATGGGCAAGACGCTGGTCGATGGGGAACACTCTTCTGGTAGCATAAGTCCGACAAAGATATAGGCCGGTATAATTACTGCCTAAACTTGAAGGTGAAGCAGAGAATGGTGAAGACACTGGTGTTGAGTGTTGTCCTGTGGCTCGGAGACGTGGGCAATGCGGCAAGAAGACATAAAACGGCTATAGAGGCTTTGAGATGTGGATCTGGCGCAGAATGTAAAGAATCAGCTGGGTGGAGCGAAGAACGAATGAGGAAATCTTACAGTTGGTGGAAGAAAAAATCACTGATAGACACTACACGTGGGTGGCAGAAGAAATGGACAGGACACATCTTTAGAAGCGATACCCTACTAAGAGACATCATTGAAACTTGAGAGAAGAATGGAGGGGAAAGGATGCTAGGTAGACCAAGAACAATGCTGTTGGACTGTATGCTGACAGAGGAAGGATGCAGTGTACAGTCCACTGTGGACTAAAAAGAGAAGACAGAGAAAAAAGCGTCGCTGGCCTGGACATACGAACCTGCCTGAGGGCAGAGAACGTGAAGAAGAAGAAATAGCCTATCTCATTCACCGTACGAACTCACCGATAGCCTACTTCACCTCCGCTAATCAATTATTACCACCCTAAGCGCCTTTCAATAAGTTTGTCCCGCGTCTCCGCTTTTATGGCGTTGTATAGGCCTACATATGGAAATTAGCCTCTGATCGCAGTTAAGTAATTAGCCTGTGTAGGCCTAAGTATCCTTTTAACCCTCGGAGGCTAACCTATGAAAAAATCACATATTGTATAACCTGGGGTATATTTTTCACCCCCGTCATTTGAGGCCTATGATATAAAATTAGACCATGTTTGATCAAAAATGACACCTAATTCAAGTTCAGCATGGAATTGACAAACTATGAAACTTAACTAAGTTAAAATATTAGCATAATCATCGAGTCAACAGTCATCTATGCACATGTAACGCTTTGTTGCATGCTTTCCACATACAAAATTGCAACACATAGGCTAGGTCTATGACATCATCGATTTCAACATTATCTAGCTAATATACATCATCACAATCAATAAACTCTTCATTATCACCACCACTATCATCATTTTCAATACATTGATATCAATTCTGGTATCAGTTTAGCTGCATTGGCTGCAGATAACGTCGAAACCTCTTCAACACAAATAAATTATTAAAGACAATGGTCATTATATGACATCAGTCACGTGACCATGCATTCAATATAAAAAATATATAAAAATGTGGAATTAAGCAAACATCATCTATAAACAGATACACAAAAGCGCATTGCAAAATTTCAAAGCAGTAAAAAAATTCAGGGCAAATACTCACAGTGGGGTGAAAAAACACCCCAGGTTAGCCTCCGAGGGTTAATAAATGCAAGACAGAAGCTTCACGTAGACAGTTCATGCAAAGAATTATTCTGTCCTCATGAGGTCAGGAAAAGCACAAAGCCATTAAGCTAGGCCTATCAGCTATTATTGTCATTATTTTATTATTACATAAATTTATTACGCGCGCAAGGTCACACCAAAGTGTGAATCTGAGGCGCGGATAGTTAGCCGCCAGAGGAAGATGCAGTTAACCCATTAGTGCCTAATGTTCCACTTGTGGAACATTCCACTAAAAGTGGTGGCCACTACCTGTACTTTGTTTTTTGTTGTTGTATGCTACATATATTGTTGGTCTATGTTGGTGTTTACAGTTTCATCTATTTTTTTACCAAGTTGAGCGATAAATAAGTGTTTTCTCAATTTTTTTCATTGTGTAAACGTTCAATTATAAAATGTCATTTGTTTCAATTGCCGGAAAAAATAGGTAAGCTACCCACAACTGTAAGATTTGTTGTAATTTGATGTTTCCTGTTTTATTGACACTCTCCGTTCAGCATATATTGATTTACAACCACTGGTTTTATATAAACACCCCATGTCTGACATGTTCCACTTGTGGAACATTGGGAACTAGCAATACCTTTTCTGTAAACACAGTTACAGTCTAGCCTGCCTGCTAACGTGTACCAGTCTATGCTGACTTGCAGCTAACAACATCGCTACATATACATACATATATGTACATACTATATGTACATACATACATACATGCATGCATACATACATACATACATACATACATACATACATACATACATACATACATACATACATACATACATACATACATTAGGGTGCCCGTTAAAAATAAATTTCTGAATTTCTTTCGTGGTACCCTCCCACTTTGTTATCTGTCATGAGAGCAGCTAGTGGTAATTTTTTGTGAATTTTGGATGCATGTTTGAAGGTAGCTCAACACCTGAGAAGTTTGCAAACTTTTGGTCCAACTGTATGTTATTCGTGCTTATGTCTTACTTATTTTATCACCAAATATTTATGATATTCTATTAAAACAGCACTATAAAATGTCTGCGGATTAACTCTGGTAAGGCAATTTCTTTATCAATTTTGATAAAAGCATAGTTCTGACAGACATTTAAAATAATCAATCAATAATTATAATTATTTTCAGTTGTCCGACTCTGATACCGCAGAATATCATCACTGATAAACAGCGTCTTTCTCGCTTCTGGGTATTTCACTTTCTGGCTTGCAGAATTAGCAGCAGACACTCTTTCTGCTCTTCACTTGGTGTAGTAGAGTTGTTGAGGTCCTAGGTCAAATCCGCAGCTTGCTCTACTCGGTTGTTTACCACTTCCTGACTGTTGAAATAGGCCAATTTCTTGTTTAACTGGAAATCTTCCCGGGTATGTTGCTAGTCTGGATCATCTTATCCAAGAAAGTCATCATCAGCCTATGGGTGTGAAAGAATGACAAGATACTTCCCGGTTGTCAAGCTCCTTTCCAACAACTTGGTTCCATATGGATTCTTCTGAGTAGCTCATCAGAACCTTGTGTCCTCAAAGTGCTGATCACATATCTGTTAGTGTCACTGCTTACAGCATCAACAAAAACTCAAGGGCCATTGGCTCCTCACTAAGATGCCGAAAATATCTGACGAGTGATTGAACTATAGCATCCAAAAGTTCTTTCTTTATAGTCTCCCACTGGTGCAGTTGCTGGACTTGAGGATTATGCCCAAGCCTTGTGTACAACAGGCAGAAGAAAGGCTCATCCCTCTATCAACGTTGTTTCTATTAAAGTGGTTAGTTTGAACATCCAGTTTGATCCAGATGTTAAGACACTGCAACATGACCAATGACCATATCCACCGGGATCTGAGCATCACTTTGGGGGCCATAAATGGCACCCCCCACTTGGTAGCACACCAACCCCAAAAGTAGTATTGTTAATTCTAGCAGTACACGGTACACCGTACTCATCACTCGTCTGCTAACTGGACATAAGAAACTTGCTTTTTGAAAACAGCATTGTCCGTCAAGTCGACAAATTTCATAAGGACTTTTCTAACAATTCTTGACTGCGGGTCATCATTTACAATCTGATACTGGGTTCTATCAGTTCACTGACATAGTAGTCACGAAAAGTCTTGAAAAAACTATAGAGTCGGAAACCAGATGATGAACTAAAGAAGTGTTTGGACGCATCTCTGATCACAACTTGGTGCGCATGGTCTTGACTTTCCCGGCACAATAGATTCTTGCCAAAGGTGATCTCTATCACCACAAGCCAAACTTCGTCTGCCAGTATTAGTATTAGTATTGATGCATTAGAAGCTGTGGGGTCGAATCACATGGCCCTGACCTGACTTTCTATCTCCAACACTTGCTTCATTATATTAGTGTTCATCATCACTAGTTTGTTTGAACCCATACCATGGATATGGAAGTTTTGGCACAATGACAAGCAGCAAACCTGATCTATGTCTGGTACGGGTCAACCCACTCACTCCCTATTAGCCTATATCCAGCAACATCCTGCCGTCCCAGTGCCTTTCAGTGTACTCAAGGTACGGATGTATTAAAAGTGACTTTTGCTGTTTGGGCCGAATGTTCGTCAAACAGTAGTCTAGCTTGTCTGCTTGATTCAGGATTTAAAGGGAATCTATAAATGTTGTCTCCAGGGCTTTTTTTTATTGCAGTTAGATAATAATCAGATCAACCAGACCAAATAAATAACTAAATCAGTAAATGGCAAGTATACAGGTGAAGGAAACTGCAGTACAGAATAAAATTGAAGCAGGCGCAAGAATTGCAAAATCACAGAAACTTTGGATACGTTGAGCTACCAATAAATATTAACATAGAATTCTGAAATTTTACACTGTTTGTTAACTCAACAGGGGTAACAACTTCAGAAGGTACCGCATTGAAAATTATGAACTTCAAATTTTTTCACTGGTTTAACGGGCGCCCTAACATACATACATACATACATACATACATACATACATACATACATACATACATACATACATACATACATACATACATACATACATACATATATACATATACATATATACATGCATACATATACAACCATACATACATGCATACATACATATACATTACAAACACATACAGGCATATACATTACATACATAAATACATACATACATACATACATACATACATACATACATACATACATACATACATACATACATACATACATACATACATACATTACATACATATACATACATGCATACATATACATACATCTACATGCATATATACATACATACACACATTCATACATACATACATACATACATACATACATACATACATACATACATACATACATACATACATGCATACATATACATACATACATATATACATATGCATTACATAAACTTACATACATACATACATACATACGCACATACATACATACAAGCATTCATACATACATACATACATACATACGTACATACATACATGCATGCATACATACGTACATACATACATACATACATACATACATACATGCTCTGTTATGATCATAAGAATTGTTTGATGAATGCGATGTTGAAGTTGCATATAACAAATAATGGGTATTGCATGTGCCCAATGTTCCACAAGTGGAACATGACTTCAAAACCATATTAGGACAAAACTGCAGCAACCCATTCAAAACTGAAGCTATTTTTCGTGTTCTGGCATGGTATTTTACCTTAAATTGTGTATGAAATCCAAAAAAAAAGTTGGGCATTAATGGGTTAAAGGTCCATGTGCTTGAAAGCCAAAGAGAAATAGTGAGTTTTGAGCCGTTTTTTGAAGGTAGGGAGTGAATTTGAGCAACGAAGAGAGAGTGGAAGTAGATTCCATTCTCTGGGAGCAGAGGCATGGAATGCACGCGAGCCCATAACAGTTCTGCATCGAGGTTCAACTAAAAGACCCATGTTTGATGATCGCAGGCAACGAGGAGGAATATAAGGAGTAAGCAGTGACTGAAGGTAGGGAGGTGTTCCGGTAGAGAGGGATTTGTAGGTTAAACAGGCCAATTTAAATTTAATCCTAAACTCGACAGGAAGCCAATGCAGCTGATGAAGTAAAACTGAGGAACTTGATCGTAGTGGGACACGCAGCACAACGCGGGCTAAAGAATTTTGGATGCGTTGCAGCCTATGTAGCTCATAGTCTGAAATGCCAACAAAAATCGCATTAGCATAATCAAGGCGAGAGGAGACAAGGGTGCAAGCTAAAGTCTTCGACATATCCTTAGTCAGAGCCGACCTAACGTGGCGTATTGCCCTGATGTGATAAAAGCAAGATCTACAAAGGTTAGATACATGCATCCGAAAAGTAAGCATACTGTCCAGGGTAACCCCAAGAGTTTTAACAGAATCTGATAACGGTACTGCGGAGCCTGCGAGGTCGATGCTGGTCGCTGGAAAGTGAAGGAAAAGAACGCAAGCGTTGTCGTGACCCGAACAAAATTGTCTCAGACTTGTTTGGGTTTATAGCCAAACCATTAAAACAGAACCAGGCATATAAAGATGACAGGCACTCCTCAAGTTTAAGTTTACCGGGCTGATCAGTGTGTGACAGAGCAATATAGAGCTGAGTGTCGTCCGCGTACTGCTGTAATTGGACACCTAAATGATTAGCTATGCGATTAATTGGGGAGGTAAAGACGGTGAATAATAAAGGACCAAGGACAGATCCCTGTGGAACTCCAGCAGTGCAAACAGTGGGTTCAGACCGAGCGGTACCGATGCCCACCTGCTGATTCCTGTTACCCAGATAAGACGCTAACCAGTTTAAAGCAGTACCAGAGACACCGAAGCTTTTCGTGAGTCTAGAAAGAAGTAATTGATGGTCTACGGTATCGAAAGCTGCGCTGAGGTCAAGACATACAGAAAGGCAGGCTTTTCCATTGTCAATAGACGAAAAGATGTTGTCCAGCGTGGATGTAAGGGCAGTCTCAGTGGAATAACCTTCACGATAAGCTGACTGAAAAGGACTGAAGTTGGGAGAGGAAGTGATATGTTTCTTGATGCGAGTAAGAAAGAGACGTTCAAGGATCTTGGAAATGTTATTTAGGTTCAAGATAGGTCTGAAGTTAGACAGATTATTGGAATCTAGGTCAGGTTTTTTAAGCAAAGGAGTAACTAAAGCAGGGCCGTTTTTAACATAGGTGCAATCGGTGCGGCGCACCGACTGCTCTGAGCCGAGTTTTGGTGCTGCCTATTGGCTAAATGTCTTATGCGAGTCTCAGTCTTGCTGAAACTTTTTGTAAAATCAGTAAGTGTAAGAAAACATTAATTTAACTAAGTTCACAGACTGTACAGTGACTAATCTTATAAGACAGGATTTATACGTTGAAGCCCAGAGTAGCCTATTATTAGCCTACAATATGTTGATACGTTAGATATGTTGATATGTTAGATACTGATATTTTACGTGTTCGTACGTAATTTTGACTGAATGTGACGTAGTTACGTACCGCTACCAGTCGGAATCTCCTCCGCTGAACGGTCTTTTAGTGTTCTGCATCGTTTGAAAACTCATTTGCGCAGTACAAATGCAATGGCAACCAATACATGTAGGCCTAGATCTTCCGATTTGGCGTTCTTGTCATTCATTCATTCATTCATTCATTCATTCATTCATTCATTCATTCATTCATTCATTCATTCATTCATTCATAGCATTTATATAGCGCCCCTTCAAGAAACTACTCAGAGGCGCTCCCAGCCCAACCACGAGCAAAGAAAAAAGACTTGAGAGACTTGTAGATCCCAGCCGGATGGGCCCCAAGTAAAGAGCGAAGCGTAACCGGGAGGTCATTCCAGACAGTAGACCCCACAACCGAGAAAGCACGGCGCTGCTTAATAACTAAGCGAGCCCGCGGGACCAGAAGTTCACCCCTAGCCGAAGAGCGTAGTAGGCCTACACGACGCGCTGCAACGTCAGAGACTGGACAGCAGAGATCACGCAAGTATGACGGAGCACAGCCAAGGACACAGCGTGAGACCACAGCAGCAATGCGGTATGAGATCCGCTGGGACACTGGCAGCCAGTGCAGCACATCACGCATATATGCAGAGACAGGAGCAAATTTAGGAAGCCGCCCAACAAGGCGAGCAGCGGAGCGCAATAGGCCTACACGATCAAGTCGCCCCAGGACCCCAATGGGAAGACCAACAAGTAAGGAGCAACAATTGTCAATTCGACTTGTAACAAAGGCGTGAACAAGGACGACGACCGCGTCGTGAGAGAGAGAGCGGGAGACCACCCGAAGCTGACGAAGCTGTCAATTGTCAACAAGTAAGGAGCAACAATTGTCAATTCGACTTGTAACAAAGGCGTGAACAAGGACGACGACCGCGTCGTGAGAGAGAGCGGGAGACCACCCGAAGCTGACGAAGCTGTCAATTGAGAACGATCTTACAAATGATATGCAACCGGACAAAGTTGTTGACGCTTTCATGCAAAAACCCGAGACGTGAGGTTTGCATGGACTGTTTAGCGTAGGCACAACACATTTTATCTGCAGAGACTCAGTTAACCACACTGCGTAGGTCTAAGCAGCGTGACTGAGCGTTAGGTCTGAAAAGAGACTGATGTTTTGGCTTACCTGATTTATTTTGCATATGACATCTAAACATTTGCTGCAGGAGGCAGCGATCTATCATTTGCGTATTTGAGATTGGTTAGATCCTTTTGAGAAAATAAAGAGGTAACAGGTCCTATGACTTCTGTTTAGGCACCAAGGGCGGATACAGAAATTTTCGAAAAAGGGGCTGAGAATTTTCGGTCTTGGGGCACGGGAAAAATTTCGTCTTGGTCACTGAAAAATCTGATGACTTTTTTTAGTCATTTGTCAAATTTCCAAGAAAAAGATACGATTTTATCCGCCAAAATAGTTGATGGCTTTTTTTTATTGTACAGTGTTCTTTAGCCCCTGCACGGACCTCGTGTACGGACCTCGTGGGGCGTGTGGAGGGACCTACGGAACTGCTCATGGGGGGCGGGGCACGTCAACATTCCGAGCCAGAATAGCTGGTAAAAATTAAAGAAATTTCTAAATCGGGGCATGGCCAGATTGGCCCCTGGATCCGCCCCTGTTAGGTACATAATAATCAGGCCTATATGCATAGGTAGCCCTAATGCACGCGAAACATTGCTTTGGACAAAAAGGTCGCTCAACCGCCACGCGCCCCTGTGGTAGCTTTTGCACCGACGTTGCCAGAACCTTAAAAACGGCTCTGAACTAAAGCAGACTTAAAGCATGACGGGAAACATCCTTCAGCAAAAGACAAGTTGGCCAGGTGTGCAATAAGGTGGGAGAAAACATCAGAACAAGAAACAATCAGAGGTGTATAGGTGTGAAGTCCATAGGGGATGATTTAGGTACCAAGCTTCTGAGAAGATTAGATACTTCCAAGTATGTAACAGGAGGAAGGTCGTTAAAGGTAGATTCAGAGAAGTCAGAATCAAGCAGTAGGTCATTCCATACTAAATTGGCAGCACATCTAGTAATTTTACATTTAAGGTCATCAATTTTGTTAACAAAATATCTGGCAAAGCTAGAGCATAAAGACTGATTCTCAGAGTCTGAACGCTGGCAGCTGGAAGTCTCCTTTGAGTGCAGAAGTCTTTGGGAGATGCGCCAACGGTCCATCGGATTTTCAGCATTTTCGAGTAGGCTGTGGAAGTAAGACGTTCGTGAATCGTTAATTAGTTTATTTGTTGTACGGCAGTGGCGACGATAACGTTGTCTGTCCTCTTCGAGCCCGAGTTGCTTCCATTTCCTCTCTAACCGACGACGTTCTCTCTTTGCCTTTATTGCCTCGGTAGAAAGCCATCTTGATATTGGTTTAGAAGGTCGCCGAAGACAGTTGTAAATCGGAGCGACTTTATCCAATGTCTGAGTTACAGTTTTCTTCAGCTGTTCAGCAAACTCATCCGCAGTGCTAGCAGGTGCAAAGAAGAGATCAGAGTCGGCGAGCAGCTGGCTGAACTGAACAGGATCTACAGCTTTAATGTTTCGAAAAATGTGCTGAACTGGTTGACGGTCGAAGGAGGTTTTTACTTTGCACAGAAGCATCTTATGATCAGACACGAGACCAGCGTCACTGACCTGTACGTCGTAAATTGTTGTTCTATCGTCAGAAACGAGAACATCCAGAAGGTTATCGCCACGAGTCGGTACAATGATGGATTGACGGAGGCCGTAGATGGTGAAGACATCTGCTAGGTCGTCGCTGATATGACCATCGAACCCAGGACAGTTCAGATCACCACATAACAGCAGTCTTTCACCAGCTTCAATGTAGATGGACGATATTAGATTCGCAAGGTCGTTGTAGAATTCACCGACTGGACCAGGAGGTCGGTAGACGTTGGCTACTGTGATGGATGATGACAAACTACCAAACCGAGCGAGTTGAACTTCACATGAGGAAAAAGAAAACATTTCTATCTGAGGATGAACCTTCACGTTTAATGAGGATTTGTAGATGATAGCAAGGCCGCCACCAGCATTTGTTCGACTGGAGGCACCACGACGATGGACGTGAAGAACGGAAAAACCTTCAGGGGCTATGTCTCTTTTTATACAGTCAAGCGTATCGGCACAGATCCAAGTTTCACATAGTGCTAGGATGTCTAGATGTTCGTCTTTAATCAGGTCGTGTATGATTGCAGATCGACGAATAGCAGACCGAATGTTGAAACTACCGAAGTTGATCGATCCTAGTCTCGATGTCGGCTTCTTAACATGGAATTTGCGTGGAGCTGGGCCTGGGTTGGTTTCCACATCTCCTGACAAAAGTAGAAGAAGAGCGATGACTGTAGCGGGAAAGGAACGTCGACGCTGTGGGCGATAAGGCCGACCCGTTCGGGCCCAAAGCAGGGCTCCTCTGACGTACGTTACGTAGAGCAGAATTAACATGGCCAGAAAACGCAAGTCTAAGCAGACAGCATTCGTCAGGCGACAGAAATACCAGCGATCTGTTAGCAGCGTTTAGCATAAAAAACTGTCCTACTAACGCTGGAAAGTTTGTAGATCAACGGCCAACGAAAAACTGAGCCGACGATTATTGCACAGACGCCGACTTTGTTGACAACTAAGCGATTTGAATAAACATCCGACTGCGTATGATAACGGTCGCATAACGCCGGTAGCGGAAAAGAAGCGTTTGTAGAATTAAAATAATCGTACTCAACTTGCTGGAAGTCCGATACAAATGTGAAGTAAATAGTAAAAATCCGAATCACTGAAATATAAAAGCAAATTCTGAAGAACAGTAGACTTGTAAACTTAAAGAAAATACTGTAAATAATGAAGTTTTTGGAAGCACAGTATTTTTGAGTGACCATCTTGGCCACCTGGCGACTAACTGTATATATATATATATATATATATATATATATATATATATATATAAGCTATCGACGGCAAGTGGTAGGCCTAGGCCTATTCCGCTTGAACGAGACTGACAGCTTAATATGGAATTCAATATTTTGCTGGGTTTTTCCCACCGTGCACCCTGCCGACCAACTGCCACTTGCGTGTCGAAGCGCAGATCTTTATAACAGGAAAGTGTCTAGATCGGATTGTTTTGACTTCGAGTCTTGGTGATTTGACAGAAACGCAAAGGCAACTAGAGGAAGCGAGATTTGACGAATATTACGGTAAGAAGACTTTGGAGTCTTTTGGAAGATGACCAGGCTAAGCGCTCAAATGTTCGCAAAATCTAGACCATGGTTTTTCAATATCTAAAATTAGCACATGCGTGCTATTTTTAGCCACAGTTCGCATTATTTAGAAATCTTTTATTTTCCTGAATATTATACTCTCGTAATAGTTCTAGAGGTAGGCCTAAGCTTAAATAACATGAAAGCATTTTCACCGACATGCCGCGTTATTGCCTACCTTGAGACGTCCGTTTTATGCACGTTCTGATTTCAACATTAATTTTTTTAATAGGTCCATATTTCCATAAGTCATCTCATGATTGCAAGCTTTAAACCTAATTATTTAGCCCAGGCCTAGCTACTTGTTTACTCTTCCAAAGGGTTTTGTGTGCCTTTCTAAGTGAGCGGCAATAGGCTGCATAGATGATTTTAAAAATCGGAAAAGGCCCAGCGGCCTAGCCTACAGAGTATTATTCTCAGTAATCCTCGGCTACTGGTCTATTTTAAAAGGAAACTGATCTTCGTTTCGGACATAGTCTATACCGTGGTTTCCTTTCAAACTGCTCTACCCGATCTTTCTCCTGTCTTGGCCATTCGATCTCGAATCACCGTCACTGTTCATCACATGCTCTCCAACTGACTGTATTCACCACACTAGACCTCGATTTTGGAACGATGCTCCTCCTGCATTCCGTAAATCATCGGTTCATCCATCATTATTGTCAATGACCTGACCATCCTCTAGATTTCTAGGCCTAACCTACCGCAGAATCCTCTGTCTATCACATCTAGCGCTTTTCACTTGAAACAAAAGTCCCACTAATTCAAGAATTCCAACCCTGACTCACCCGAATCACCGTCTTCCATAGTTTCCACCTAAGTGACTTCCGCCTTAGCGGATAGGTCTACTCTACCCCTCTCCTGTTCTTTATCTCTAGAGCACCAGATTAGGACATCCTTTCATCTATCATTTGAACAACTTGCATATTATAGCCTAATAATATTATTATTATTATTATAGGTCTATTATTAGGCTGCCTTATTCGATGCAGCGCCCATGGCTTTTTAGAAACTTGGCGTTAACGATTACAATCAGGCTGCAGCTTCTTTTAGACAGCGTTACCTAGGCTTACTGCAATTTTAAGGAAAATATAATGCGAGTGTAGTACCGTAGGCCTATAAGTCTGTATTATCTGGACAACCTGTAAAACATTATGCAGCAACGGCCTCATGGTTGGTAAATGATAGCAGTGGCGGCGCTACGCCAGGGCATGGCAGGGCAAATGCCCTGGTAAAAAAAAACTTTGCCCTGGCTGTTGCCCTGGTCGTTGCCCTGCCAGAAATTTTGCCCTGGGAGAATTTGTTCAGGCATAATTATTGCTTCCTACTGTTCACGTCCGTCCGCTCTCTGTCAGGGCAAAAGTTCTGGCAGGGAAAATTCTGGCAGGGCAAAAGTTAATGAAGAGAACAAAATCGGTCAGGGCAATTTTCTGGCAGGGCAAAAGTTCTGGGAGGTCACAAATTCTGGCAGTAAAATTTTGGCAGGGCAAAAGTTCTCAAAGGGAAAATTTCTTGCAGGGCAAAAATTCTGGTGGGGCAAAAGTTCTTGCATGCAAAAATTATGTGTCCACATTGCCGTATACAACTAACAGCGTTGGCCCAGCTGTCGCTTTATTGTTTTTCAAATGAAGCGTAGCCTAAGCATTTGCGCAGACAATAGACCTAATCGATATATTCGATATATATACCTGACTCCGTTACTTTATTTGCTAAACGCTTTGCTTTCGAAATGCTACTCGAAAGAGGATTTGCAATGCTTCACTAAGTCACAGAGATCGGTCTACAGGCTGGGCCATAAAATAACACTAAAGTTTTTTGCCCATAATATTGACCAGATGTAGTAATTTTAAATGAAATTTTGCAGGCTTAAAGACAATTCATATTTACACATGATGGCCAGATTTAGGCCTAATTAAAATATTCAGACAGAACAAAAGTTATATCACTTTTAGTGAGACCACTCACTGTGATATATGACGATTAAAAAAAATTATGCAGGAAAAGGTAACATAAAACGAATTTATTAAGTAACATCTCAAATATTTGGTGTCAAATAGCCTAAACTTGTTATTGACAGAAAATCGTTATTACTATTTAGAAAAAAGCAGGCACCAGCATACGTCGCTGTGACATCATTTAGCAAGATGATTGTTAATTTGGAAAATAAGAATTTTTCAGATTAGTAATTTTGTTTTTAAAATAATAAAATCGAAATTTCTATCAAATTAGAATTCCCAAGGTATCGATGGCACGCAAAATTTTTCTTCATACACTTCATGAGCAAGGCCTTGGAGATAAAGCTATAATCGGCGCTTAATCTGATAAACAGTGATGGAGAAATGAAGAGCTAAATTGAAAACGAGAGTTAAGAAATGTGCCGTTTATGAAAGGAGGTCAGTTCAACGTCAATATTGCTGTAGCCTATTGGTTTCATTGAGAAGAACCAGTAGTTCCACATAACCGGATTTGAGCCCGATGATTTTATCAACTGTAGAGAGCTATTGCTCGAGAAATACCGCAATTTGCAGCCAAACCAAAGAACGATAAGAGACTGAAAATAAATGATGGTCGCATTGGAGTTGATTGGGAAGATTTATCTGTGGAACACATCACCAAGTCCATCAAAAACTGTGCAAAGCACTCAAAACAAGTGTGGGTATTGGTGGTGGACACATTGAACACATGATGTGATGTATTATCACGTTAATTTGATAACAATAATATTATTATTTGAGGTGAGACTTATAAAAATCGCTTTGTTGCTACTTGTTGTTACATTGTTTTGAATGGTTGTCTCGATAAAAGTGATACAACTCTTTGTTCTGAAATATCACGGTGAAATCTGGCCACTCTGCGTAAATATGAATAATTGTTTTTAAGCCTGTAATTTTTTTTAAAACTTCTGGCCAAGATATTGGCAAAACTCTTTTGGCGGGGGTGGGTGGGTTATGGCTCACCTTAGCTGTATAAGGTTTCTAAGATTTGCTTTCCAAAATGTCAAAGTGTTCGGTTTTATAGCTTCGCCCATTTGAACCTCTGACCGGCCAACCTAATATTGTAGGGTGGGTGATTTATGGCATGCACGGTAGCGCAAAATTATAAGCCTATGTAAGCCCGTACTACCGAGCACGCGACTTGCCCTCTGCCCTGGTTACTTCTGTGACTGCCCTGGATATGCCCTGGCTACAAGAAGTGTCTGGCGCCGCCACTGAATGATAGGCCTACATATAACATAGGAAGACTTATCGGTAAAGGCTACAACTTCTACTGCTACTCTAGAGTCTAGCAGATGGTTTAATTTAAAAAAAAACTATTCTTGTATTCGATAACCACACATTTTACATCCATCCTGGTATTCTGGTGGTTAATAGGCCTAATGGTGAATTAAAAACCCTAGAAGAAGAATGTTGTTCTTTCAGATCATGACAGCAAGAGGTGAAAGCGGATGGCAATCGGAAAAGACTCTGGCGGAGTGCATGCGATATATGCTGGACAACGAAATAGCAACGGACGTCTGCTTTGAAGTTGGTCCACCAGATGGTGCAACTGTCAACATCCGGGCTCATAAGTTTATGCTGATCTCCCGCAGCGCTGTTTTCGAAGCCATGTTCTCAAGCGGAATGACTGAGTGCAGAAGTGGACCACAAGCACCTATCAGAATTGAAGATATTGACGCTCCCATCTTCAAGGATCTCCTTCTGTAAGTTTTCGGAGAATTGGTTGTGACGAATAACGATGGTCGTGGATTGTTACTGGACCATAAATAGGCATTTTCCATTCAATTCAATTCAATAACCATGGGCACAGTGCCCGTTGGAGTCCGATGCCCTCCTCATAATGTCTCTCCATTCCATTCTGTTCTGAGCTGCATGATATAAATTCTGCAAATCTGTTGTACACCACTCTTCAATGTCATCTGTCCATTCTTTATGCGGCCTGCCTCTTCTGTTCTTGCCGTCCATAATCCCAAATATCAGTGTCTTGATCTTTCTGTCATCTTTCATTCGACAAATTAATATGCCCGAACAATCCAAGTTTCCGCTTTATAGCTTCCTGCATGAGGTTCTCGGTCATGTCCACTCTTTTATATACCTCTTCATTGGTTACCTTCTGAGTCCACCCTATTCTCAGAATTTTTCTATAACATTTTCTTTCAAATGTTAACACTCTCCTTTGCGAATCTTTTGTTAGCACCCATGTCTCACACCCATACATCATACTGCTGAACACACATGTCTTTAAAACTCCCATCTTGGTTTTCATGCGAAAGACATTCTCCACATTTTCCATTAGGCATATGTAAATCAGGTGCTAAAGAGAGTGGACGCCAAATTGGTTTTTGGGTCGTGTGACTGTACCCAACAGTATAAAATCTAAACTTAGAAACAAGGTACAGTGGCGTAGCCAATGGGAGTTTCGGGTGTTAAACCCTCACCCGTTGGCTTAGGACAAAAGTTTTTGTAAAGGTTATTTATCCACTTAAATAAGAAAAAAAACAATTGCTACCCCACCTCTTTGGAACAAACGTCCCCAGGTCTAAGACAACATGTGAACCATCCTACAAACTCACCATATCTCCACCTCTTGTTATTTCCCCACAGGTCTTTCTCTCGAAACATTACTTTCTCACAGATCGAATCCTGAATTTTTCCACGTCCACTACCCCCACGCCGTTTCAGCTCTAAACATCATTCGTCATTCACCATAGCCGTCTGTCTAACTCTTCGCCTGACTCTCCGGATCTTGATCCCTGCCTATCAATTTTGTTTTCATTGAGCGCCTGTGAATAAACTGGTTCTCGCGTATTGGCTTTTGTGGGCGCTGTAGAAATTTCAAGATTACGATTAATATACATCTAGGCTATACTATTGTGTATGCATAGTGCATTATGCATAATTATGTAATGGTGATTTTGAATGTATAATGGCTAACACATTTATATACCGTAGAGTCTAAAATAACATTTCCGTTAAGCGTACATCTGCGTGTTATTTTTGTAGATACATTTACTCTGAAGACGTTTCAGTCAATGTTGAAACAGCGCCTTCTTTGATGTATGCAGCCAGGAAGTACATGCTGCCCAAGTTAGTCAGAGAATGTGGAGAATGTCTTTCGCAGAGTCTCGATGTAAACAACGTCATCCAAGTTCTGGAACAGAGTTCATTATTCGATGAACATGAACTCAATAGTAAATGTCTTCAGCTGATTGAAAAGAATGCAAAAGTCGTTCTTACTGGAACAGAGATTCAGTCTGCATCTCGACAGACCGTGGAGACCATACTAAAGATGGATACACTTCCAGTAAAGGAGGTTGTGGTATATGAAACCTGTTTATTTTGGGCTAAGCATCAACTTCTGATTGAACGGTCAACAGAAAACCCAACAGACCAACAGATTAGGGAGATGCTTGGAGATCTACTGTTCAAAATTCGTTTTCCCACAATGGATGGAACTGAATTCGCTGAAATCAGTGAAGGCCGAAACGTACTTTCAGGGGAAGAGAAAGCGTCAGTCTATTACTTTCTAATGACCGGAAAGAAAAGCTCTCATCTGATGTTTCCCACTGATAGACGAATGTCTGAGGAAGTTTGGATCGAACGAACAGTGACTTGTGTGAGTGGTCCATGGCGGTCAACACCAACTGTTGACGCAATCAATTTTACAGTTGATCACAATATTCTACTTACTGGTATTGGTTTATACACAGGATGTAATGGCGCTGGTTATGATGTTGATGTTGAGATTCTTCAGTCTACTAATTCTCTGTTCAAGAAAAACCTCACAGTTCCCTCGACTGGAGATGCAAATCAGTTTAAAGTTTCGATTAATGAGCCGATATCTGTAAAAGCCGGAGTCGTCTATACGATCACAGCTTTGTCCCATGATAACATCGGCCACTATGGTAGTCCATGTCAAGCGGTGTGCACAAAAGAAAACGTCAGAATTACTTTTTCACAAGTTCAGCAGCAATCACACACTAACCCCACTTATGGTCAAATTCCACGCTTATATTTCTGCTATTAATGAACTATTTCAGAACAATTATATTGGTCACGTAGATAATAGACCTAAAACAACTTGGGGATTTTCAGATACATTAGATGAGCCTATGATTAGTTAATCTGAAATAAATCCTTCATTGTAATAACAGCTTTGAGCATGACTTTAATCGAGGAATAAAGTCTCACTCAGAATGGACTGTGTCACTGTGATGCTCCCTACTCTCGACAATCTCATCCTGACAAACAGGAACATTTTCAGGCATGGAAGAGACTGAAGAGCAAAATCAGCAGATCCTGGGATTTCGATTCCAACAGTACTGCAGCAAAACGGTGCACCAACACAAGCTTCCACGAAGCCACAAACTAACGACCTAAGAAAATCCTGACCATGCAGATAGAGGACAGATCAAAGTAGAAAAGTTCGTCAATGATGGTGATGCTGAGTCGAAAAAGACGTTTGTCCATGAAGGCGCTTTACATCTAAGACTCGGTGCCAGGAATGTCCTACAGGGTGAATTCTGCAGAAAACGGGCTTCTCCGGGCGATCTTCACGAACTCATTCCATGTAGGCTACTGCGTAGATTGTTTCCACCGACATTGACGAGACCTTTCGGTCTTCGACCTAGATCCCTCGACATTGTTTAGTCATTAAAAGATGATAAAAATTTCATACATAGGATTCTCTTTAACAGCCTGTCTAGAAAGAATTAAATCTGCTAAATAATAAAAAAAATTATCAATTGCAAACAGCTAACCGTGCAGGCGCCCCATCAACATTACTACTCAGTGGCGCTCCTGACCAATTCCTGGCCAAAAATAAACGCCTTGAGAAGACGATGGAAATAGCCGGCAGTGTATAATGAGAGAGCAAACGGGAGACCATTCCAGGCATCCAGGTCCAACACTGCAATTGATCGGCGCTGCATAGGATTAGTCGCAGTACTTGAGAAAGGAACAAGGAAGTCGCCACGGTAGCTGAGCGCAACGAACGACGGTCCAGAGATGGAATCCATTGCAAACAGTTCACATAGGTAAGATGGAGCTTTTAGCCTCTATAAAAAAATGCGCTGCTCTAATATACAATTATGCATGTAGTGGGAGCCATTGGAGCTCGTACCTCATGAAGGCAGAGAGATGAGAATATCGGGAGATGCCACCAAGCAAGCGTGCTGCGAATCGAAAGACCCTCAACCAAGGAATTCAGACGGGCCTGTGGAGGATCAGTATACAAAGAAAAGCAGTAGTCCAGACGGCTGCAAACAGCGCGCCGGACAAAAGCGCGCTGACAAAAGAGCGAGACGTCAATTGCGCGCAAGTCAAATGCGTGTTGACTATAGCAGCGGTCCAAGGCTAGGGTAGGTTACAGTATAGTGGAGCAAAAGCTGGCAGACCTCGACTGAGTCTGAATTTCATTGATCCGTTCTAATTCTTGCTTTAAAAGTAGTTGCTTAAATGGAAGCTGGGTTGGTGAAGATGTATGTTGCTTAAGCATAAGCTGGCTATTGTCTGTGCGCTTTTGACCGCGCGCTTTTGTCCAGCGATGTAGATCTAATGACGATACAATAATATTCTAAAAGCAGTGTCTGCTCACCACCAGTTTAAACATGGTGTTAGCAATTTTAAGCGTGGTGTTTACAGTCACCACCGGCACCTCGTTTTGTCCGTTTGCCGAAATGTTTTGACGTTTTATGATAGCGTTGTTTCGTTCCATCGCTTCTGCTCTACGTTCAACCAACGCCAATTATTATGGCTGTGTATTCTCGCATGCGTTAACGATCAGTGCTGACAGTTGTGAGGCATAATTTTAAAATGACAATGTTATCTGAGAATGACCTACAGTGGCGGACCGTGTAGGCCCTATAATTAATTCGAATATAGCGAAAGAAGAGAAATGCTGAAATGGGTGAGGACACTGAGGAGGGAAGAGAAGATCTGGATGTCGTTGACTTCTGGTTTAAATTAACCCAAAAAGAATAGACGAACGTGTTTCATTTTCGGTTTTTTTTATGATGAATAAGCTTATACGATGAACAGACCCCAAACACAATCATCGTGCAAGAAAAGATTCTGCAGATAGGCATAATTATATTGGCTGGTCAGCAAAGGTTGTTCATCGCCTACAGGCCCGGCCTTAGGGTCTGCGATGCCCAAGGCAAAAGCGGGTCCTCAAGCATAATTTCGCAAAGTTGATTTCCTGTCAATGCGGCAATGCAGTGTATACAGGAGAGCCACCTAAGATGGGGCACCTTACGTTATTTCTCAAATTTCTTTGAGCTAATAGCACTATTTTAAAATAAACCACGCTGATTTAATGACGCATGTAAAAGCTTAACAATTTTAAAAGAATGCGATATTATTGCGATTAAAAATAATAATCAGATAATTATGTGCCAACTTAAGCAATATTCTTAAGACAACAACAATTTCCATAATGTCAGATGGTGAAAATTTAATAATGTGAAATGACATTAGCGAACATGAAAATTTCTTATTATCAAAAAATCAAGACAGCAGCAGCACCGCAAGTATTAAAAATAGTAGAGTCTGAAACACGTGATAGGCTACGTTTTTCGCAACTCTAGACAGCGGATTTCTCTGTCTAGACCTATAGCAATAGCAACAGGGATATCCCATTTTGTGGGCAGCAGTGGCGTAGCTAGCTTTTCGTGGGCCCGTGTGCAGAGGTTCTGCATGGGCCCCAGCTTGGCCTTGTAGTTCCGATATCTTCGCGTTCTCGCAATTTAGATCACCAACAACTAATCAATGGCGTGTTTGCCATTATGCCTAACACATGCAATAGGCTGTATACAACTCATAGAATAAACATGAATGCTGCACAAATAAGACGAACTAAAGTGTAAGGACGAATTAAAGTGTTATAACTGCAGTGATTTCTCAGTCGAATCTAAAATCTGTAACGTGGCATACTTAATTACTTAATACTTATCCACTTATTATTAGTAGGGGAGAACAGGCACCCTTGATCCCGATGCACCCTTGATCCTTTGACGTTTTCTCTGGAATTACTTACTTACTTGACTGTGGCAGGGCACCAGACTATGTATAATAATGATCATTTGCATGTGGCTGCGTTTTGGGCTATCATTATTTCTTTGTTTACCTTCTATAGCTGTCACATGATTTCATAGCCGAAAATTGTAGTTTTTCGTTCATCTAACGAACCTCATAAAATGGAACTTACTTCAAATCTCGTCATCTGCGTTACATACAGGGTGCGGCAAAAAAATGACCCATTACGAAAATTGCGATTTCTCGAAAACCGCTGAATATTTTCTTACAAATATTTTCATTCTCATTCGTAACATATTTCTGCATATTATTTAAAAATTTTATGTCAGTATCTTTATATTTGTGATCATGACATCAGGCAGAAGAAAGAACTGCATTTTTTCAATTTAACACGCCATTCACGAAACAGGAAATCATAATTTTACATAAAGTAGCATGCATTGTGCCATAATAAGGTTTTCTTCACCGATGAAAAGATCTTTTACATCAATCCACCCATTAATATTCAAAACAACCGCGTCTGGGAGAAGAAGAAAAAAGCCGATATCCATCCAAGCCGCCTGTTGGTCTAGAGAGCCAAGTTCTATCCCAGCATCATGGTTTCTGCAGGTGTCAGCTATGAGGGCAAAGGACGCTTGCATTTCATTGACGAGAAGGCCGAAGTCAATGCTAAGTACTATGTGGAGAATCTTTTGCCTAAGCTTGTAGATGACTGTCACACTGTCTTGGGAAATCAGTTCACTTTTCAGCAAGATGGAGCGCCCGCTCATGGCGCCAGGCTGGCCCAAGATTGGTTAACAAGTCACTGTCCGGACTTCATCGACAAGGATTCATGGCCGCCAAATTCCACAGATATGAGCCCACTCGACTATAATGCCTGGGGTGCAATGCTTGAGACTTATAACAAACTTCCCACAAAGCCAAAAACATTTCTGAACTTAAAACTACGATACAAATCATCTGGAATGACTTTTGTCAATTGAGACCATTCAGAAGGCTGTTCTGGGTTTCGAAAATGTCTGCATGCTTGCCGAAAAACAAACGATGGTCACTTCGAACATTCATTGCACAAAACTTAACAGTTTGGCCTAATCTTGTCAACAACAAAAAGTAACTTTGCGCTTTGTTACATTTCTGTTTGCGTTGCTACTTTGTTACTTATTGCTGTTATTGCTGCCACTAAATGTCTGTTGAAACGAAAATAACATCGTTTCACTTCAGGGTTGCACAATTGTGGTGTTCATGCATCGAATTTCATTAAATTTAGCCAAATTGTAGATAGATATATGTCAAATAGACTGGCGAAGATTTATAACAAAATATTCAGCGGTTTTTGAGAAATCGCGATTATCGTAATGGGGTATTTTTTCGGCCGCACCCTGTATATTGGGGCAGAAAATAGTATTCTTGCCATACAGATATATTTTTGGCGATATATTTGAAGCGATGATAAAGTTTTAGTATTTTTTGTGAAAAGACTATGGTGAGGCACCCTTGATCCTAGCATGCGTGTGCAACCATGATCCCCAGGTTAATGGTGCGCACGTGACGAATTGTGAATACAAAGATAACCTAATTAATCTTTGCGCGCACCATAAGCTTCATTTCTCGAAAATAAATCATTATATCGCATATGAATTTGTTATAAACAATTTGCAATTTATTTTAGGCAGTGTTCAGATAATTATATTTACGGGTCAATCTTTCCTAAGCTCTGTGGAGGACCATGATCTACAGCATAGCCTTAGGATCACAGTTAACTGCAAACAGTAATTTTAATCTGTCTGCCCATGAACTTGTTGACTTAATGAAGCAATATTTTTTCAATTATAGGAAATTTTAAAATAAAACATTATGAAGAGTCTGGATCATGAAAGATTCTAAACAACCCCATTGTTGGCACCCTGTGGCTGATTTTTTCCTGATGGAGCTAAAGAATAGAGACTCATGTCATATTTTACATTATAAGGCCCCTACATGTATTTACACCATTCTGTTCATTGCAAAACTGCATAAAGTTTGACAAAATTGCTATTTTAGCAAATTTTCCTAAATCAGGTTTTTATTCACATTGCCATATGTATAGGTCAATTTTAAGTTTGCCTAATTCATTAAAAAAAACTGTATAAAGTTTAACCCAAAAGCTAGAGTTAATGAAAGATTTGTGTTCTGATTGTCAATTCTACCCTCGCTTTTGTTATTTTCATTAAAATAGCCTGTTTTATAGTATGTTTCAACATATCAGATCAAGGGTTCCTACATAGGATCAAGGGTGCCAATATATGGGATCAAGGGTGCCAACCTGTGGGCACCCTTGATCTCTTTTGGGTACCTCGACTAAATCTGTAATATCTTTTGTCAATGAAATTTATTTAGAGGATTAAATATCTTGGATGATGCGCAACATAATTCTCTATCAAATGATACCTTAAAATATTTACTAAAGCTTATATATTCACTTAAATTCAGAAAAATCTAAAAAGAGGATCAAGGGTGCCTGTTCTCCCCTAGCTAAGGGTGTTTTGGGTGTTTGAACACCCCCGAAATGTAAAAATTAAAATAATAGAATGCATTTACTAGCACATGATGTCATCATCATCATCATCAAAATCCCTGGGCAATGCCCGTAAGTGTCCGACGCCACTCTCTGTCTGAGTCTGTCTCGCGTCATGCTGCCCAGGTTCAACGAGTCCGGTCAGCAGGTCTGCTCCATATCATTCACATCTTGGAGCAGCCAGACCACCTTGTCTGAATGAAGAGAATATTGGGAGAGAGGCACGAAGGACAACCTGGGTCAATGCCCGTATGTGTCCCACGCTCTCTCCCCCGACTCTCTCCACTGGTCTGTCCTGACCGGGCTGTGCATGTCAGCTCCACATCATGACACCTTGAAGCATCTGGGTCCCTATGTCGCTTATGCCGTGGGTTTTGGGGATTTCTGTGGTCTTGGTCTTTTACTGCCAGTGTATCTCCACCCATCTGGCAAACCTTCCTCATTTTATCCGGGCTTAGGACCGGCACAGGGAATTTGTTGGTTCCCTGTGGCAGAGGATGGATGCAGTTTAACGTCTTGCCCAGGACATGATGTAAAAACCATAAAATAAAACCATGAAAACACCCCGAAAATGAAAAAAATGTGAAAAAATAGAATGCATTAATTTCGGTCGGATGACTAAAAAGGTCATCACTTTTTTCGGACGGAAATTGTGTGACATATTCTGAAGATTTCGGTCGGATGACAAAAAAGGTCACCAGTTTGTTTCGGACGGGAAACTGAAGAAACACCCCCCGAAATCAAATCCTGGCTACGGCCTTGTTAGTGGACCTACTTAAAACGGTGTCATTGGAGTTTTCTTTCTAGCATTTTGTTCAGCACAAAATTAATGTCAATCATCTATCAATTCTGATCCATGATTTGCAATTTGCACACAAAAATCGATACATTTGTCACAGTAGGTTTACCTAAAAATAAGTTCTGCAATATTCCTTACAAGTGCAAAAATTGGGGCAAATAAGTGATTCCTATGACCCTAATCCTGCTCAGTTTTGGCGTCTCTCTGATTTTGGGGTGAGAGCTGAAAGGAGTTGCGAGCAGTTTGAGAATTGTAGAATAATAACTGTAGGGGATCAGACTATGATCCACGTGGAGTTTGGTTGTGAAAAACTGAAAAGAAGACAACCATGTGAACCTCTGAAATACTAGATAGGGTTGAACCACTTCAAACCCCCGACAATTCTCACCCTGGTTGAGGGAGATGTCAGGTCACTACCGTTACCAAATCCAGCAAAGTAGGCCTACCGGAATACACGAGCATGCCTGTGAGACGTATGAGGTTTCGGCAGCGCACCGTTTAATTACACGAATGTGACATATAGACGGACATAATCACACCTATCCTAGATAGCACAGGCACGCCCTTATACCCTCTGCATAGGACAGCGAAGCAGCGAAATTTTTAAAAAAGCCGGTATATGATTCGTTTCATGTTCTCAGATTAAAACTATAAGCCTACTGAAACTATTCGTTCACATCCATGTAGGCCTACACGTGCACTAATGTCATCTTGTAATGTGACAGTCACGATTCGAGACGAAAACAGAATTAGGCTATAATAGGGGGATTCGGACTCAGTATAGTTTTGCCTGTCAACGGGAGGGCGGTTCACAAAAATCACACCTATCAAAAAATGTGAATTACTAATTAGGATAGCCTATAATAAATAATTAATTTAGCAATCTGTGTGGGCCCCTGGAGGTCGTGGGTCTGTGTGCTTTGCACACATTGCACACATGGTAGCTACGCCACTGATGGGCAATCACATCTTAGGTGTTTTTCCACTGCTACATTGTGTGGACCTATTTCAGTAGTGCAAAATCATGGGCCCGGTACATAAAGGGAAAAGGGGCTTTTGCCCCGCCCAGAAAATTCAGACTTTTTAAACAGCTAACGCTTACGGTTTGGTTTTTGACAAATTTCTTTGCGCCAAAGCACAGATGATGTTAATTATTCACAAAGTGAAACGGAGAAATTTACATTTAGACACCTCTGAAAATATCCATGTTCTAAATTTCTTGCGTTGCATTTTTTAAGCTCTCGCTTAAATGTCACCACTACCATTGTTTGTTGACCTCTCCTACAGAAAAGTCTGCGGACGTCCATGTGCAAATTTGAAGCAAAATGAGTTAATTACTGTTTTCTGGAGAAAGTTCTACGTGTAGGCCTAAGCATAGTTGTTGTAATATGACGTAACCATTGTCAACCTCGACAAAGAAAAAAATTATAGCCAGCAGCGCGGGGCTCTAGAAGCGCGGAGCCCAAGGCGCCTGCCTCGCTCGCCTTGCCTTAAGGCCGGGCCTGATCGCCTAGTTAGTGCGCCATACGATAGGCCTGCATGTTATCACGAACTTATCAGCAGGCCTTCATTGTGATATCATAATGATAGATGTCTACTATATAAGTGTCTATATTATAGACTGTAGACTCTATATACATAATACATATATTATTATATGTCGCCGTCGTTGAACTTTGGAACGACACAATCATGTTCGTAGGCTATTAGACCTATTGTTCCGAAAATTCACCTCTATTCCCTGATTATAGTTAATTATGTGTGGCTGGCCGATGAAATCGTGATTGAGCTCTTAGCAGTTGCATGGCAACTATCACATGCAAGTATACACAGTAGGCCCCTACAGCATTGCACAACACCTCTTAAGCCACACGATATTAGCCTGAGCGTCTGGTTGCAGACATTTTAACATTGCAACAGTTTTTTAAGACATTGCTAGTAGGCCTAATCAGGCGTAACTCGCTGGCAGGTGCAAAAGCAGATCGCTGAGTAACACATCCAGTGGTGAAATTTCTCATAATGCAGGTAATGGAACTAAAGTTTTAAATCTAAAACGTTAGCCTATTGGGCGAATTCAGGGCCGTAGCAACAATGAACGTGGCCCCCTCCTTCACTGTAGTCGCTGATATGCCCCCTGCAATGCAGAAATTGGCATACACGGTATACACAATTCTGTAACGTGCTTATTCTAAGTAATTTCGCTTCGTGATTATTATTAAGCTCTAAATCTGATATCATTTATTCTCTAAGAAATTTTCTAGAATTGGCATCAAAATGCCCTAATCAGTAATGCACATCTGAAAATCCGTTGCAATTTCAGCGTTCAAAATTTGGCTCTCAGGGCTCCTTACAATGCAGAAATTGGAGTACGGTGTTTATATTTTATGCAATAAAATTATAATGGGTATTCATATTATGTATAACCTACAGTGTGCGACCCGGTGGCAGACCGGCAACGCGTCCGCATACGGAGCGGGAGGTTGCGGGTTCGACTCCGGTAACGACCTTGGGCAAGTTGTTCACGCACACGTGCCCCTGTCACCAAGCAGTAGCCTATAATTTGGTACCGGCGTAAGCTGGGAAGTAAACAGCAAGTTCTGGAAAACACTAGCCCCGTGTCCAGGACCTTAGGATTCGTCCATTTCCGGCTCAGGGCCAATAAAAGGAGATGAGCGCCTTCTCCTACGGGCCTTCGGCCCATGGTGGACTTTACTACTTACTACTTTACATGGGGCTACAGCGTAGCCTACATGTATTCCGTAGTCATAATGTATACTGCTGTTGAAGTCTTTCTGACAGTGCTTTCCAACATGGATTATTCAATAGACAAAATGTCAATAAATGTCACTAACCTACATGTATAGCTACACGTACCTTACATCTTTTGCCACGTTCGGGGGCCCCCTTTCTTGCGGGGGCCCCCTCCGGTCGGAGGGTACGGAGGGCGGTCGCTACGCCTCTGGGCGAATTTGTAGTAGGCCTTCACTGTAGTCGCTGATCAATTTATCGATGCGGTTATTGTGCAGGCGGCAGGTCTGCGGTAGACCTACTATTATAGTTAACTTCCCAAGATGGCGGCCATATTTCCATATTGGCAAGCGATGGATAAATACGAGCTGAGATAATAGGCATAATATACATTTAAGTGTTTTGACCGCTTTACTATCCTCCGTTTTGAAAGGTTTCACTCACACAATTTTGCCGCTATGATAAATCATGCAACCGACCATGAAAATATTTTATTCGACGCTTCATTATTTTCCCATATTTAAATTAGCCAGCATTTTTTCTGATCCTCAAGTTATCGCATTGCCATTCAAACGTTTCCCCACTCCAAGGCGAGCTCTCTAACTACTAATAGGATGATAATAATCATCTGATTAGCCTAATAGGACAAATAGTAGGCCTACTACATGTATAATAATCATCTGAATCAGATGATTATTATTTTGTAATTGTAATTGTAATCGTACATTTATATAGCGGTCCTATTATGGTCCTATTAGGCTAATCAGATGATTATTATAGTACTATTTGTCCTATTAGGCTAATCATCTGATTAGCCTAATAGGACAAAATTTATAGTACTATAATAATCATCTGATTAGCCTAATAGGACAAAATTTATAGTACTATAATAATCATCTGATTAACCTAGTAGGACAAATAGTAGGCCTACTGCAATAATCATCTGACAAATTGAAGAAATATCGCATTGCGACATAGCCTAACCTTGAGACATCCACATTATACACGTTTTATTTTAAACAGCTTTAATAGCTTTCAGTATGGTCACCTCAAGATTGCGAGTTTTAAACTGATTCCAAAAGATTTTGCACCTCGGTGAGCAACCTAGCAGCAATTATACATTGTAGGTGATTGAGAAAATCTGAATGCACATCAATTATTTTAGGTGTAGACCTTCTTAGCCCTTCTGGATGTTTTCTGTAACCGATCTTCGTTTTCGTAAACAGGCCTACATGGCATTGTGTAGACATACCGTGAATTCTTTCAACCCGCACTACCCGATCATTCTCCTGCCATGGCGACCCTGGAATCCCTGTCACATATTTTCTACCTAGGTAGGTCACGTGAGGGTACAGGCTACACATCGCGCTTGAGGACTTCAAAATCATTTTCCGTCTTTTAATCGTCTTCTTTACAACAACAATCTTGGTTTTCTGCAAGGAAGTCTCCATAAACCCGGTGAGTTCGTTCCTTTTCTTCAAATCTTTCTACACTCTGTAAATTCTAAAATATAGCCTTTTTCCTAATTCCTTTGTTTCAAATATTTTCAAATCTCCCTGCCATTACTCTGACCAACCAATCATTCTCGCGCTACGCTCCAATGCATTCATTAATGCTTCTACTCCTCCTCCTTCTCACCTGCGCCCGCTGCCTCGCGGTCAATGATTCCTACTCCCCCCACCCACGCCAAGCCTACCAGACAGCAACGGTTGAACACGGTCAACTCGCAGTCATTCCGCTCTCTTATTTCATCACACCGCCTCGCTTTAACTACAGACCTCAAAAACTATTTCCATCTTTCCTTCTTCTCTTATGCGGTGACATTTCTGTTAATCCTGGGCCATCATCTGCATATCACTCCAGCGCAAATATCTCACACAAACAGGCCACTCACAATACAACCAGACTTTCAAACAAGACCTTTTTACTCTACTCTCTCAACATCCGGTCCCTACTAAACGAAAACAACTCTATTTCCCTCATCGACCTTGCTTCCGGCTCCCGTCCACCGAATCTCATTGCTCTCCAAGAAACCTGGCTATCCAATACCTCTTCAACCGCCCATTTAGCCGATTGCATACCACCTGGCTACTCTCTTCAAAGCTTCCCTCGAATAACCGCCTCCTCTAAATCCTCAAAAATATCTGGTGGCGGCACTGCCTTCCTGGTTCGTGAGCCGGCTGTCGTCCTAAATTCTTCTCGCCACACATTCAGTTCTTTCGAATGCTCGTCCACAACACTTCGACTTTCCTCAGACCTACTCACAGTTTTTAACATCTACCGTCCTCCTACCTCGTCTAATTACTCCTCTAAAAACTCAGTCTTTCTTGATGAATTTAGCTCTCTCCTCTCACTTGCTGCTACTACTCCCAACGAATTCTTACTCACTGGCGATTTCAACGTCCATGTTGACGATCCATCTAACTCTCATGCAACTGACTTTCTGAACCTCCTCTCATCAGTCAATCTCGTCCAACATGTCAACTTCCCGACCCACATCAAGAATCACACCCTCGACCTTGTCATAACTGCCAACACCTCCCTTTTATCTCCAAAGCTATCACACTCTATGCTCAACATAACTGACCATTACCTTATCATGGCTGACCTTGAAATTAAGCCCTTTGCTCGGCTTCCTCCTTCCACTCACTCTTTCCGTCACACAGGTTCTATTGACTCTCAGGCCTTCATCAAAGATATTCGCAGTTCTCAACTTGTTCTTAATCCTCCTTCTTCCCTTGATGACCTACTGTACTGCTACAATTCCACTCTTTCCGACCTCCTTGACATTCACGCACCACTTATCACCAAACCCAGCTCACATGCCATTAATCCTTGGTTCACCTCCTACCTCCAGGCTTTTAAAACCTTTCGTAGGCGACTTCAGCACATCTACAAGAGCGCCACTGACGCTCTATCCAGAGAAAAAGCCCTTTCCAACCTAAAATCAGCTACAAACAGATACCATAAACTCATTGCTGCTACAAAAAGGAAATACTACTCTTCCCTCATTCACTCCAGCTCCTCCAACCCTCGCCACCTCTGGAGAGCTGTCAACTCTCTTCTTCATCGCAAATCGCCCTCCCCACTACCGAGCTCCATTCCACCCCCCTCTATGGCCGATACATTCTGTTCATTCTTCTCGGACAAAATCTCATCCCTTCGCTTCACATTGCAGTCCCTTCTTGATTCACAATCCTCCAACACTGATCCACCTCCATTTCCAAACCCTACTCCTCCTGTCTCTCAGTCATCCCTTCCAATACTCCATCCCGCCTCTGAAGCTGAAGTGTCACTCCTGCTAAACTCTCTTCCCAACAAACAGTGTGAATTAGATCCTATCCCAACTGCTCTCCTAAAAGACTGCGCTTCCGTCCTCATTCCTATAATCACTAAAATTATCAATCTTTCACTCTCCACTGGCAATTTCCCAATGGTCTTCAAGCAATCTCTCGTCACTCCTCTTCTGAAAAAAGCAAATCTTGACAAGGAAAACCTATCAAATTACCGACCCATCTCCAACCTTTCTTTTCTATCGAAATTAACTGAACGAATTGTCCTTGCCCGTCTAAACGATTACCTCTCTTCTAACTCACTCCTCAATCCCCACCAATCTGGCTTTACTAAACACCACTCCACAGAAACTCTACTCGTCTCTCTCTACAATAAACTGGTCTCGGCCGTCAGTCATCAGCAAGTCTCCTGCCTCTGTCTCCTTGACATCTCCGCTGCATTCGACACCATCGATCACAGTCTCCTTCTTAATCGACTCTCTTCTTCCTTTGGCGTCTCTGGCACTGCTCTACTCTGGTTCGAGTCCTACTTGTCTTCCAGATCTTTCTCTGTTAAAACCTCCAGTCACTGTTCGAAACCTCTTCCACTATCTTGCGGCGTTCCTCAAGGTTCCGTCCTGGGTCCACTCCTCTTCATTCTCTACACCACTCCTTTAAGTCATCTCATAAAATCCTCGTCTGTTGACCACCATCTCTATGCAGACGACACCCAACTCTTCATATCCTTTTCCCCAGGCTCTTTCTCCACCTCCATTGCTAAACTTCTCAATGTGGTCAATCTGATCTCTCAATGGATGTCGTCCAACCTCCTCTGCCTCAACCCCTCCAAAACAGAGTTCATTATTCTAGGCCTTCCTGACCAAATCAAGAAAATCCCTGACCCTTCAATACACCTATCGACTAACTCTTCATCTCTTACCTTCACCTCTGATGCTCCGGTCCGCAATCTTGGTGTAATGTTTGATTCACACCTCTCCTTCTCTAACCACATCTCTAATCTATCGCGCTCCTGCTTCATGCACATCCGGGACCTCCGACGCATCCGACCCATGCTTGATTTCAAAACTGCTTCCACCATTGCTACGTCCATCGTCCACTCAAAGCTTGACTATTGCAATTCCCTGTTCTTAAACCTTGATTCCACACAACTTAAGCGCCTCCAACTCATACAAAATTCTCTTGCTAGAGCCGTCACCAGAACACCCAGACATCATCACATCACCCCCATCCTCAAGTCTCTTCACTGGTTGAAAATCCCAGAGCGAATTCACTACAAAGTTCTCTCCTTAACATACAACTCCTTACAATGCTCCCAGCCCAGATATCTTCGCGAACTGTTCACCATCCAGCCTACCCGTTCTACCCGATCATCCGCCTGCCTTACACTCTCTCGACCGCCGGTCACAAGTCATCTCAAGTTCTCCAACCGAGCCATATCCAACTCAGCACCACGCCTTTGGAATGATCTGCCTGCTGAGTTCCGATCCTTTTCAGTTCCTACTCCATCATTACTAATCACACACCATCACCTTCCTCAGGCTCCTCTATCCATCACACCTCGGGCCTTTCACTCGAAACTAAAGACACTCCTGTTCAAGAACTCTTATCCTGTTTCACCTGATCCCCCACCCTCCAATTCCCGGCTCAGACGACACCCACCTTAGTAGCTGTTCCACACCTCTGATCATACGGTACCTCGACCCGGACCACCATGGACTACTCTTACGGACAACCCTTTTGACTCAACGCATTTGATCCTGATCCTATGGTAACTCGACCCGGACCACCACGGACTATTCTCACGGACAACCCTCCTAACTCAACGCAGCGCTCGTGAATAAGCCGGTGCCCCGCGCTTGGCTTTCCAGTGGCGCTTTAGAAATTATGAGATTACGATTACGATTACCTAAGTGACTTCAGCCTTACAAGATTCTCTACTCCTATCCCGCTCTTTATTTCCAGATCACCGAGCCAAGACATCCTCTTTTCCATATCCAATGAAAAACCTTCATGCACAATTGCACATACAAACATCTGATTTCATGCTGCGCTCGAAAAAATGTGACGCCATCTCCTTGCTTTCAACGGGCAACTTGAAAACTTGGCGTTTACGATTACAATTATTAAAACTTCTTTCACACATCTTTGCCTAAGTCTGCTGGAATTTCTGGAATATATGACGCATGTCTAATTTAATTGCCATTAGGCAATTAATTTTACCGTGTTGTCTGAGCACCTGTAGAAATTATGCACCATCGAATTTTATAGCAAATAAAATAATAGCATACATACTATTACATAGTTTAGGAAGAACATAGCCTATTAGAGTCCAGAGTCTAGACAGAATGATGGTAACTTGATGGTCATTTGAATAAAGGTCACTAGAAGCAGTGTGTTGTTCTTTCAGATCATGGCAGCCAGAGGTGAAAGTGGATGGCAGTCGGGAAAGACTCTGGCGAAGTGCATACGATATATGCTGGACAACGAAATAGCAACGGATGTATGTTTCGAAGTTGGTCCACCAGATGGTGCAACTGTCAACATCCGGGCTCATAAGTTTATGCTGATATCCCGCAGCGCTTATTTCGAAGACATGTTCTCCAGTGGAATGGCCGAGTGCGGGAGTGTACCACAAGCAACGATCAGAATTGAAGATATTGACGCTGCCATCTTCAAGGATATCCTTCTGTAAGTTTTCGGAGAATTGGTGCATAGCGAGGCGAATAGCGATGGTCGTGGATTGTTACTGGACCATGGATAGGCATTTTCCATAAGGACCTGCACATTAGGATCATAGCGATCTTTAGGTCGTGCGATTGTGCCATATACTTTAAATTCTACACATAGAGACAATGTATAGCACAAATATACTTAAACATTGTATGTATATTTATAATGATATATACATGTATAATGGTGACTTTGACCGCGTTTATAAAATAAAAGCCTGGTAAAATTATCTGTAATTTTTTATGTGTTCTTTTTGCAGATACATTTACTCTGACGTCGTTTCAGCCAATGTCAAAACAGCGTCTTCTCTGATGAACGCAGCAGAGAAGTACAAGCTGCTCATGTTAGTAAGAGAATGTGGTGAACGTCTTTCGCAGGATCTCAATGTAAGCAACGTAATTCAATTTCTGGAACACAGTTCATTATTCGATGACAATGAACCCAAGAGTAAATGTTCTAAGTTGATTGATCAGAATGCAGATACCGGAACAGTGATTATGTCTGCTTCACGAGAGACCATGGAGAGCATACTAAAGAGGGATACACTTCCAGTAAAGGAAATTGCGCTATATGAAATCTGTTTATCTTGGGCTAAGCATCAACTTCTGACTCAACGGTCAATAGAAAACCCAACAGACCAACAGGTTAGAGAGATGCTTGGAGATCTACTGTTCAAAATACGTTTTCCAACAATGAATGTAACTAAATTCGCTGAAATCAGTGAAAGCAGAAATTTACTGACAGAGGAAGAGAAAGCTTCAGTCTATTATTTTCTAGCGACAAGAAAGAAAAGCTCAAATCTTTTGTTTCCCACTGATAGACGAATGTCTGAGGAAGTTTGGATTGAACGCGCAGTGACTTGTGTAAGTGGAGCATTGTGGTCGTCAACACCAAATGTTGATGCAATCGGTTTTACAACTGATCAAAACATTCTACTTACTGGCATTGGTTTATACACAGGATATAATGGTGCTAGTTATGATGTTGATGTTGAGATTCTGCAGTCGAGTTATTCTCTGTTCAAGAAAAAGATCACAGTTCCCTCTACTGGAGATGAAAACCAGTTTAAAGTTTCGATGAATGAACCGATATCTGTCCAAGCCGGAGTCGTCCATACGATCACAGCTTTGCCTCATGGTGACATCGGCCACTATGGTGAACCATGTCGAGCGGTGTGCACAAAAGACACAGTCACATTCACTTTTTCACATGTAGGCCTACAGCAACAATCAACCACTAGCCCGACTTTTGGTCAAATTCCACGCTTTTATTTCTGCTAGTAATAAAATATTTCAGAACAATCCTGATCACACAGACAATAACCTAAAACAACTTGGAGATTCTCAGGTACATTAAATGAGCCTGTGATGAATTAGACTGAAATAAATACTTTACTGCAATAACAAACTTTGAATAATTATATAGCTGTAATCGAGGATTAAAACCATCCCATAATGGGAATGATGCTCCCGACCCGCGACAATCTCGTTCCTGAGAAGCAGGAAATTTTTTCACTCGCTGACGAAACTGAAGCGGAAGAGTCTAAAGGAGCTCTAAAAGAATTTCCTTTAGGAAGATAATTTCAAACTAAGCGCAACGATGCACCAACGGCAAGCTGCCAGGTAGTCACAAACTAGCGACCGAAGAGAAACCAGACCAGACAGAGTGGAAACGGGGTCAATTAGGGTGATGTAGAGCCGAATAAAAACAATTGTCCTGGAAGGTTTTGAATCGTTTCCGACTCGGTGGCTGGAATGTCCGGCATGGTGAATTCCGCCGAGAACGGGCTTCTCCGGGTGGTCTTCAGAAACTCATGCCACGTAACGCTATAGTGTGTTTCCGCCGACATTGGCGAGACCTTACGGTCGACCTAGACCTTGCGACGTTATACTAAAAGATGATAAAACATTGCATACATAGTATCCTCTTTAACCTTCAGGCTACCAAGCTTTTTTGCAACACGGACTACCAAGGGGGTGGTTACCACCCCCTGGATTTCGGGTTTGGTTTGAGATATCATAACTTGTAATACACCATTGGATTCAGCATTCATTTCTGCACAAAATGGTATATTTATGTTTAGAAAATGTCAATCAAGCAGGACATCTGGGATAAAGTACATGTAGGTCCTCTGTACCCTGTTTGGTCTTCCGCAAGGTTCTGTCTTGGCTCCTTTGCCTTACCTACTCTGCATATCCGAAATTCCGACATAGGCATGCTCATAACATCTTCTTCTTCTTCTTCATTGTCCATAGGTTGACAGCCCGTAGGTGTCCACTGCGCACTTGACTACTCTCTTCCATGATTCCCTGTCCCGTGCTCGTGTGTCAGCTCCTGCGCATTCATCCCACACCACTCTTCTATGTCCTGTAACCATTCTCTGCATGGTCTTCCCATTCTCCCAGTTCCTTCCATGATTCCCGTCATTATGCTCTTTATCTTTCTATCGTCACTCATTCTTTGGATGTGTCCGAATAGTTTCAGTTTCCTTTTCATTATGGTTTGTGCTAAACCAGCGCTCTCTTCACTGAATTCCCATCAATTACTTTCTCTTAAGTCAACGCCGGGTACCCCAGCTAGTACCAGATAAATTAAAAGCAAATTTTGATCAGTTCGTCTCGGGAGATGGTTGAAGCAATACTTCAGTCGGATAAACTGAAGTCAAGCAAGGAAAGCATCCTCGACAGCTGCATACGCTTGTCAATATTCCAGCTCCGTGCTAAGGCGTTCGTGGATCCCACCAAGTAATCATTCAATAGCTAATAAATCATCAGTAAATCGCTCGGAAGCCTTCTATTCAATTTAGCCTACGCTCGGAAGCCTTCTATTCAATTTAGCCTACGTTTTCCAACCATGATCAACCAATAACTTGTCAGTGGTCTAGGCTACATATCTGCTATAATAGTTTATCGTAACGAAAGAAACGAAAGACAAACAGCAATCCAACTGCACAGTCCACATCCAACGAACAATGGGTCGATATTACATCTACAATCATCGCAAACAAGTGGTATCATCAATCACCAACCGCTTACGAATTATTCATTTTCACTACTCTTGATAGGACCAGACTTAACCAATGGTAAAATGCCTCTAGATACATTGTGCATAAAATTATTATGAACGTTAAATAGTGCCTTGCCAAGGAAAAGCGACAACCCCTCTGGATACATAAGCGAGTTTTTCTCGACTTATCGAGCGGTATCAAAGTCAGCCTGGGTCGTTTTCATTGTAATTGATTTCACTCATTGTAGCGATCGATCGAAGGATCCTTTAGCAACTGCTGTCAAGTGACGTGTAAACTTGAAAACGTTACTTTCACCTGTTCGAAGGTCAAGGCTCCACGACTTCTGGCCAACTCCAGAATTAAAAATTGAGCAAACGTTTTGAGCGTTGGCTATACTCGTTCCTATAATATAGGAATAATATATTATATATATTATATATAAAAAAATATATTCCCATGTAATATTATAGGCCTATGAAACAAATCCTAAACCCCACGGTGGTCGTTTGACTCGTTTCAACCATACAGCCCTGTAAGCTTGCGTTTGAGTAAAACCCATGCAGCTGTTGAAAATGTTCTACATACATACCCTATTACGCATTTCAGTAACCAATGCATTGGGAATTTTTTAAATTCTCGATAACTTCTTCAAAGCACAGAATTAATGTCATCGTCTGTATCGATTCATTTGAGTAACTGTTGGCACAGCTTGAAATTAAAACAGATATTGAAGACGGTCCATCCCGACGCATGAATAAGGAAACAAATCAAGAGTAACATGCATTGTAAGTAACAAACGCGTCGATTTAACACCTTTAGTCTCATAATAGAATACTCGATCATAATAATAAGCTTATACTGCAGTGGCGACGCTAGAAAGGGCTAGGGGGCTAAGCCCCCCTAAAAAAGGCCATCCATTTTTTCCCATGTAAAAATAAAAAATTTGGGCGATTAACCCCCTTTAGCCCCCCAAAATAACCGTAAAGGTACGAAAAAGGTTTGGCAGACAGCTTGGCGGTCACGGAAAAAGACCATTTTCCCAAAGATTTCGACCAAACGACTTAAAAAAGGTCATCAGAAATTTAGACGGGCGAAATGGAAATTTTTATTGCGATTTTGGTCGATGACTAAAAAAAGGTCATCAGAAATTTTGGCGACTAAAAACGGAAAATGTTCTCAGAAAATTCAGCCCCCCTCCAAAAAAACTGAAATCCTAGCGCCGCTACTTTATACTGCAATCGAAATCTCGAGATTTCAATATCGCCCACAAAAAGCGACGCCACGGAAACTAGCTTAATCATAAACGCTCAGTCAAGACAAAATCGATAGGCAGACGGTCAAGATCCGGAGTCATGCAGGCAGGCAGGCGGACGGCTATGGTGGGTGATGCTTAGAGTTGAAATGGCGGGAGAGGTGAGAAGAAGAGGAAGAATCAGTATATAGATTAAATTTTGTGAAAAAGTAATGTTTTCAGTTTTGAGTGAAACGACTGTGGCGACATTAAGAGGCGAGGTTTAGGTGAGTTCGTTCTGTGAATAAGATATTAGTCTTAAAACTGGAGGGATTGTAGATAAACAGGATATAAATTCGCATGTTATATTTGCCATTGGCACTTAACCTACTGTCCAAACATATACACAAAATGAGTTGACTGCAACTACCATTTCTTCGCTGGCTTCCTGTAATTCAACGCATCGAGTTGAAAGTTTAGCCCTTATGCGCAACTCTCTAGAAGGGGTAGACTAACTCCTTCATAGCCTCGCATTGGGTCCTTCACTCCCTGGTCGTTTCACTACTCGATTGGAAGCCAGGAGCTTTCTGGTCCTTCCCCGAAGATCAATGATCAATCGAGATTTTTGCTAATGCTGGCGCCGACTAGAAGACTTTGGTTTCTCAGTCCTCGGAAACGTATGAAGTTCATTTTATTTGTCTGTGATTTATTTTTTCCGTTAGTGACTGCACAAACTTGAACGGTGCATTATAACTGATCGATTAAAATTGCAGAGATGGACAAACCGGGAATGATCATGTGTGCTTTATATCTGATCTCCAAATAGTACCACGTCATGTCAAGTTGAAGAGACGTAGAGCCTATTAAGACAACATGGAGATAAAATATAGCTGAGGAATCTGACCAGACGTTGCAATGTTATTTACAGGAGATCCAAATAAGCCAGGCATATTTGGCGACACAGAGAACGTGAACGTGACGTCATCTGCAATTACTTCACTGCATAGTTCGCCAGAGTAACCGATGGCACCATGAGCCAAAGTGGATATGCTGTACAGCTTCCCTTGGATTATTGAAACTGGTTCATCAAACGAGACTTTAAACGTTGACGAACTCTCTATGTATGGAACGGTAAACCTTTTCTGTCGAATAGATTCCCTTTCCTGGCTAATCTGCCTTCTCTGCAGCTGAGTCTCTTTAACCTGGCTAATCTCGACGTCAACCGTGTATTTTGATCCATTGTGTCCAGCATAAAGACCAATTCCCGTTAACAGAATATCTCTGCTTGCTTTGAAGCCGATTTCAAAAGTGCTTTTCTTGAAGCCCTCACAGGTGGAACATTGGGATTGGGGCCACAAACCTTTAGTGCTCTTGGTGGCAATATTAGCCACACGTTCATGTCTGTTCTCTGTGCAAAACTTCAGTTTTTCTTTTCCTTTTCTAGATGCCAAGTAATAATAGAGAGCAGACTTTTCCTTAGTTGTTAATACGTCGCTTTCTCCGATCAGATTAGCAAACTCTGTGACGCTGATTGTTGGGAAAGGTATTTCGTATAGGAGACTTCCCAGAGTTTTTCTGATCTGCAGGTCATTTGGAGTCTCGACAGACTGCTCGATCAGAAGTTGGTACTTTGCCCATTTTACACAACTGCTGAACAATGCTGATGCACCTGACATAATCCTATCCACTCTTAGTATGGCCTCAAGAGACATACGCGAAAGCTTAAGCAATTCGTCTCCATTCAGAACAGTTTCAGAATTATTAGCAACAAATCCGAGGCAATGACTCTTCAGATCTTCGACATCGAAGCTAACACTCAACTCTAGTATTCTGCAGACATTCTTGGTATCCAAGATACTCTGAAGGTATCTTGAACAATATTCCGTCAACTTAGGCAGTAAGTACTTCCTAGCGGCACAGAGAAGCATTGGTGCAGATCCAAGATTCATGTTAACGGAATCGCAATAAATGAAGCTGAAAGAGAAATGACAGAAAGTTGACAAGGAATTCATAATTTCTTCGCATAGTCTACCGTACATGAAATCGACGTAACGTCGTGCAACTCTGTATAATACACAGCACCTTTGAACTACTGAATTATTGCAAGTTGGATTTCACTTTTCACTTCTATTGTAGGTTCTTTTTCATGCATATGCTCTGAAGGCATAGAAGAAGACAAGAATTTGCACTGCGATATCGGTGTAGCTATGGACAGTAGTTATATGACCACCATCCGTTCTGTCAACAATAAGACCAGATGACCTGTGACTAGATAATTAAGTCTTAGCCAACTTATTGTTAGCTGCTCACAATAAAATACCACTGAATTTAGTATATCTTTGTAAGTTCAAACGTAGGCTTACGCACACGCTTTGATGGAGCAGACGCAGTAATTATACTCTTGGTTACATGTATTTCTCAGCAACTGTGTGTGAAGGACTTGCTCAAGCTTATCCTACAAAGTGAGCGCCTCGCACTCTCCGCGTTACAGATCAACATGGGCGGAGACTTAGGGCGAGAAAAGGGGGTGGTCCCTCCAATGTTTGCGGTGGGGACCTTCCATGCTTATGTCCCCCAACATTTAACAAATATCATAGGCTACCGGATAATGTTGTATAATACTTGCAACACCAGAAGTTTTCGGCTAAACGGCTATTTTGGCACGAAAAATGATATATTTTTTATAAGATTTGGACCAAATGACAAAAAAGGTCGTCAGATAATTTGGTCGATGAAAATGGAAAATGTCGTCGGTCGGCGACTCAGCCGTCCGCCCAAAATGTCGGGCCTCGGCGATTCGTTCGTCCTTCTCTCCCCCCACCAACTTCTAGACCAGGTCGCCGCCTCTGCAGATCAACCGAGCCTCACGGTTTATTGTTGAAATCTGTTCCTATACATAAGAAACCTTTTAAGAATAATGACCTAAATGCAATATAAAGAATCTTTCAAATAGGCCTAGATTAATGATCCCCAATTTCTTTTGACGTAGTGCCACTTTTTCTTAGATGGAGGATATGTGGGATTGAGGTGCCACAATGACAAAATTTATTTTAAATTTAATTGTCAACGGATACACTGGTGCACTGATAGGCATATATATATATGTATATATTAGTGTGGTCCACAAAAATTATTTTTCAAATTTCCTTGACGGTACCTTCTCATTCTGTTACCTTGCCTTATTAGTGAATAAGTGTAAAATTTCAGCCTGATTGATTGATATTTAGAGGTCGCGCAATGCTACTGACTTTTCACCATTCGTGACAGTGCCGAAAAATAAGCAAATGACAGCATTAAAAGCATATGGACAAGGGCTCTTTTAAAATTTAGATTATAAAAAAATAAACTGATCATTGTAGACTGCATAAGAGATTTAGTGGCATAATAGATGTACTGAATGCTGATATAAAGTTAATAATTTGCCCATAAAATAATTTTTTAAATTATAGCAATGGCAGCCATATGCTGAACATAGAGTTTTCGATTGTTGGAGTCTCAGCAGAATGCCTAACGCATACTTCATTGCGTCAAGGAACTGAGCTCTGTGCTCAGATACAACCTGCATTAGATATTTCTCCTCTTCATTTTTAGGGATGGATGATTTGTTTTCTTGAACAAGTTTAACAAGCCCTCTCGGCATTGACGTTTACAACCCTTACACTCTTTGTGCACTGTGGTGCCTTCTGACAATCCTGATTTTGTTTTCATTGTTTAGTATCAATCTCATTTAGGAACTCACATGGCGGTTCTACTACATGTAGGAAGTTCAAAGGTTTCACCGTCCCAAGATCTTTCCACCTGTAAACACATGGCTCACCTGCAGCTTGAATGTGTGTTTAAGGTGCTCGTCTCGTTCTTGAATTTGAGATGCCTTGGCCATCTTTTGCTGGACATGTTGCATGGCTGATGGCTGTGTCTAAAAAGGCCAAGGCTACTGACTCCTCACACACATGATTATTACAAATCCTTAGAAAGAGCTTTGGTGGTTGCTGCAGAAATGACCCAATTTGTTTTTGAACGCTTTGTACCTGAAGATAGACTTCAGAATTCGAAGGTCGCTGGATGGTGTTGTTGTCGGGTTTGGACAAGACATCATGCTTCTGTGCAAACCAAACTAGGAAACAGGTTGATGTCTCTAACTGACATTTCTTCTGGTCTGCAAGAAGGAATTGTTCTTTGAACATCAAGACTCTGGTGGAATACAATATCTTTGCCATCCATCGGAAGTTCGAACCTGCCGTGGGGCAGAGAACATGAAAAAAAATACTCTATAGCCACAATCTTTCAACAGAATCACAACAGTTTGTCTTGTCTTTCACCTGCGCCATGATTTAACATTTGCACTCGGAGTAATTAATTCACTTCATACATGCATCTTTGATACCAGTAGCCATAGGCGTAGACTTGGTCCAGAAGTTGAGGTGTGGGACGAATGAGCGGCTGAAGGACGATCGCCGAGAGACGGTTGAATCATCGACGACATTTTCATCGACCATAATTATTTTTGACGCCCTTTTTTAGTCGTTTTGTCGAAATCTAATGAAAATATACTATATTTTCCCAACCAAAATAACTGATGACCTTTTTCTACCCTACTTATATTTTAACAGATTTACCTACATTATCCCAACACTCTCGAAATTTCCGATGCTATCTTTGGTATATTGCTGAACGGTTGGGAGCTATGAACGTGTGTTTGTGGTGAGGGGGGAACGCAAACATTGGTGGACCGTCCCCTTAAGTCTCCGCCCATATGCCAGTAGCATGCTGGAAATCTATCAAATAGCTGCTTTGCAGTATTATACCAGGAGGGATGTTACCATCCATCGAAAGCATTGCTATCAACTTAGCAACAAGTACATCCGTAAATTTATCCCTTCCCTCTTATTATTTAAAAAATGACCCAAAGGCCATGTATACCCGTGTTTTAAAAAGGTATTTGATTAAAAGAATAATAGTCTAACTACAGCTTCTCTGTACAGATCGAAGTAAGCAATGCGTGTATGACAACCTTTATCACTAAGTCACAAACGATTGTAGAAATAATGTACAGTTGGGGTGCTGTAGTATATCTCACCTTGTCGCGCGACCTCTAAACTTTGGGCAATTTCAATAAAATTTGGTAGGAATCATTGACAAATGATGCATAACAGAATAAAAGGGTACCGTCACGAATTTTTCAAACTTTATTTTTTCCCATGCATAGCTTTGTGGACCACACTAGTATATATATATTTATATATTTATATATATATGTGTGTGTGTGTGTGTGTGT
The DNA here is from genome assembly GCA_949752735.1 of Lumbricus terrestris. Lineage (NCBI taxonomy): Eukaryota > Metazoa > Annelida > Clitellata > Crassiclitellata > Lumbricidae > Lumbricus > Lumbricus terrestris. Next base: position 4,596,173 of record OX457037.1, read on the forward strand.
GTGTGTGTGTGTGTGTGTGTGTGTGTGTGTGTGTGTGTGTGTGTGTGTGTGTGTGTGTGTGTGTGTGTGTGTGTGTGTGTGTAGATACATAGGCAGGCCCTATATATACGTTCAAATATTTATTTTATTCAAGACAATTAAGTTAACATACCACAACTTATCATATGAAGAAAACATGAAAAGTGGAAAAACGAAAAATGATTTCTGATTATTTCCTTAGGGCGCGCTATATAAATTCTGATTGATTGATTGATTGGTTTAACTTTGACTTCTTACAGTAACTATTAACTCAAGCATTGTCAGAATTGAATAGAAATGGAATGTGTGACACTATCTATAAACATGTCCATTATAAAATAATTTGTAATAGAAAATAATTAGGCCATATATTCTATCCTGTCCAAATTGTCAATTTTTGCATAAATTTTTTAGGTCGGGCGGGTCACTTTTGGCTTGCAGGCCATGGGTTGGGAACCACTGGCCTAGACGAATCTACCTGATGCATTGATAAAATTAGAAATATAATATTAACTAACACTCCTACCTCAAAAGAAGCTTAAATGCTTCTGCTTTCATATCAACAATGCGTATCTTCGATTCTGATTTGCTTGTCGTCTCGGACATTTGACTGAGGAACATGGCTTCAAAGACAGGACTACGAGATGTCAACATGTACTTATGAGCCCGGATGCTGACAGTTGCGCCATCTGGTGGTCCAACCTCGAAGCAGACGTCCGTTGCTATTTCGTTGTCCAACATGTAAGACATGCACTCCGCCAAAGTCTTCTCCGATTGCCATCCAATCTCACCTCGGCTTGCCATTGTCTGGAGTCTGAACAGATACAAAAAAGAAACAGTTTGGTACATGATAATTAGAGAGATGGGTTTCATGGTGACGGTGGCGAATAAGCCGGTAGGTCTGATCATCAAGAATCTTTGAATCCATCCCAGTTCTGTTTAGAGAAAATCATTTACATCAATCCGACTTCTATTTGGCAGGAATTCTTTTCGTCAATCCAAATTGCATTCGACCAATGCTAAAACCCACGCAGTGGCGAACAATTTAAAACGCTGAAACGATAGATTTCCCTATAAGCAGGGCCTACTACGCCATGGGGGGGATGGAAGCAAACTGCTTCCAATTTGGGCCAGGGGGGAAAGGTTCCCCCCCTAATGACAAAGTTGAGTAGGTCTATAGAAGATTTTCTCCTGAACATTTTCCCCCGGTATTCCCAGCATCTGTCATGGACTTCCTCCTGGTAAATCCCCCGAACAATCTCCTCCCCGTCATAACACAGGGTAAATCTTCATTTAATTTAACTTTTGCTTAACACTCACATAAATTTGTCCTTGCGCTTCCATCACATTCGCACCAATCAGGGCTTGCCACATGGGGGGGGGGAGTAAGTAGCCTGATCCAACTTGTGCCAGACTGAAATCCCCCTTAATGATAGATGGGCATAAGATATTTCCTTCTGGAATCCCTCTGTTCTACTCCTCCCCGCACACCCACGAAAAAAAATTCTTCTTGAACGTTCATCCCGCCATCTCAAGGGTAGATAATTCATTTAGTATGACCTTTGCGTTACAGTCACTTACATTTGTCCCTGCACGTATATGGCGCTCGCTCTCACAACTCATAATTCGGCCTAATTACATTAGGCCTAAATGTTAACATTTTGTTAAAGTATATTGTATCTACTGACACTGCATTGGTTTTATAATATAGGTCTCAAATAAAATGAATGATATTTTAAGAATGAATTTTAGTGATAAGAGGCAAAGAAGCAACAGTAAATTAGTACTTTTGTTTATAGTAAAGGTTTTCAGTCTGTTTAAGTAAACATTAATCAAGCAATACAAGCTTGGTTGCTCAACAATTGAGGTTCAAAATCAAGTAAAGCAAATGGCTTATAAATTCCTCCCTCAAACATTAAAGCACTATTGAAGTCTGTACAAATGCAAATTTCTTACACTTTTGTAGCCTACATTTGAGGAAAATGTTCGAGGGAATTGTAGCCTACTATTGAAACGCTCTGTTGGAATCCAGAGAGGAAATTACGGGAGTGGTCCTGGGAAATGTCCATGGGATCTGTCTGGATCAGAAAACGGATCTTGCTGAGTAGCCTATTGTTCACCTGACAGTATAGGCCTACTACTCAATTTGATATACCAAAAGAAATTGATATTTTACTGAATGCTAGACCTTTTCAAACATCACAGGACTACTACAGTGTTTAACGCACTGCTAACCCATAATGAGAAATTTTAGAATGTTACCATTATATTGTGCAAACTTAAACAAATTAAATCATTTTTCCAACTAAAACCATTGACCTCAACATTTCTCACCGACTGACAATTGAAAGAGTGGAACTTCATACTTACTATTTAGTGCGTTGCCAAACTTCTATTGAACTGATATCCGATCACACCCGAACAAAACCACGACGACTAATAAATATGCCTATTAATCTATTTTCCAAGCCACAATAACCAATTTATTGTCTGAATCCATTCAAACAGACCTACCAATGACGTCTTTCTAATAATAACGGCCTGCTTTATCAGCGCCTGCCTGGAGGACAACGAGATTGGTTAACTTGATGGTGGGCCAAAGATGCCGAAATAATATTATGCCCTAATTCCTGTAGCGCATCCCAGTAGCGCCACGGTAGCCTATCATCACCTCTTTTGACCAATGACCATGCAATTGCAGGTTCGATACATATATTCTAATAGTTCTTCAGTCACCAACAAGGAAACATTTGGTAGAGGCGTAAGCTGAGAAGAATGCGACAGGTTCTGCGATGCATTGACGAAAATGGTCAGTAGGCTACCGTTGGATTCAAGGACCTAGAAACAAGATGGGAACCGCACCTATGTCCAGTTAATTGTGGGTTGATAAGGGACATAATTTCACAGAAATTTCTAATGAAATTGATAGGTCTTGCTCCTAGTTACTAAGTCCTTGCAGGGCTTAGCACCTTTATACATGTACATGTGCGACTTAATGTGTAAGCCTCTTTCTGCAAGATCTTCACACCCTATTCGTTCTGCTGACCGCTTTGATCTATTTGTGCCTAGATCACGAACCTCATTAAGTTCATTAACCCAACATCGGGGTTTTACTATTGTTTGTCCTTTAATTTGGAATCACCTTCCTTCCGAAATTCGTGGCAGATTCTTGTAATAAATTCACCTGCATCTTTTCGCTGCTTGAAGACATTTCTCTTTTCATGGGCCTGTTACGCTGAGAGCGCTTCTGAATAGCTCTGCTGTGAGAAGCACTTTACAAATGCTTTATTAGATTACACTGGATAGCCTCAATTTAAACAAATATCCTAGAATTTCGCGGGGTCTTTGTTTCTCAAACAGTGGAATTTTAAAGCAGCAGAATGTCGAATTTGTTCTCCATCGGCTTTCCATATTGTAGGGTGAAGGCATAATAGGCCTAATTATTATTTTACCCGCCATTTCCGTTATCAAATATTTGCACAAGGATGTCTCATCAACGTCGCCCAATTAACAGTCAAGTGAAGAGAAGTCTAAACACATGAACAACAGGATGGATTGTTATCAGTGTCGATCATAATTATGAGTGATATGACCAGAGTGTAGGCAGAATGTAGGCCTAAGTATCCTTTTAATAAATGCAAGACAGAAGCTCACGTAGACAGTTCTTGCAAAGAATAATTATTCTATTCTCGTGAGGTCAGGAAAGCACAAAGCCATTGGGCCTATCACCTTTCTACGGCAAGTGGTGGGCCTAGTGATCTACATGTACATGTAGTCCTATTCCGTTTGAACGAGGCTGACAGCTAAATATGAAAGTCAATATTTTGCCTGGATTTTTCCACCCGTGCACCGACTACCGAGTAGCGGCAGTAGCCTAGTACCGACCAACTGCCACTTGTGTGTCGCAGCTCTATATCATACGAAAGTGTCTAGATCGGATTGTTTTGACTTCGAGTGATTTGACAGACACGTAAAGGCAACTAGAGGAAGAGAGATTTGACGAATATTACGGTAAGAAGACTTTGGAGTCTTTTGGAGCATGACTAGGCTAAGCGCTCAAATGTTCGCAAATTCTAGACCATGGGTTCTTTTTCAATAGCCTATCTAAAATTAGATATTTTTTACCGCAGTTCGCATTATTTAGAAATCTTTCATTTGCCGGAATATTATACTCTGATAATTAATAGTTCTACAGGCAAGCTTAAATAACATGAAAACATTTTCACCGACATGCCGCGTTATTGCCTACCTTGAGACGTCCACTTTATGCACGTTTTGATTTCAACATTTTTAATAGCCTAGGTCCATTTTTCCATAAGTCATCTCAGGATTGCAAACTTTAAACCTAATTATTTACTGGTTTACTCTTCCTAAGAGTTTTGTGTGCCTTTCTTAGTGAGCAAGCTAGCAGCAATAGATGATTTAAAAATCGGAGAAGGCCTTGCCTACCAAGCAATTCTCAGTGTAATGACTGTAAACCTCTGCTAATGATTTATGTTTTTCTGTAACTGATCTTCGTTTCGGACATAGCCTATACCGTAATTTCCTTTCCAACTGCTCTAGGTCTACCCGATCATTCTCCAGACCTGTCTTGGCCATTCTCGAATCCTCGTCACGGTTTGTCTCATGTTCTCCAACTGAGCCATGTATTCACCATGTGCACACTGCCCAAGTGCCCATGGGGAATACGACCCGGTGGCTGATTGGTAACGCGCTTGCTCACGGAGCGGGCGGTTGCGGTTCAACTCCGGGTAACGACCTTGGGCAAGTTGTTTACGCACACGTGCTTCTGTCACCAAGCAGTATAATTTGGTACTGACGTAAGCTGGGAAGTAAACGGCAAGTCCTGGAAAACACTAGCCCCGTGTCCAGGACCTTGGGATTCGTCCATTGCCGGTGTCACGAAATAGAGTATCCCCCGTATCGATTGTATCCCCCAAATTAGAAAAAGTCGAAAAAAACGCTTCCGCGTGTATTTTTTCTTGCAAATTAATTTCATCTGCTTTGTTTTGAACAGTGACACTTACATGTATGTTTATTCCTACTAGATAATTTGTTTTGCCCTGTTTTTAGAGCACTTAAAACATTTAAAACACTTAGGAACACTCAGAGTCACTAAATAAATTCGTGTTGCCTTTATCTGAGCATTGCTTAGGACACCTAAAACAATTAGAGTCACTTTAAATTTTTATTGCAGCCTAATTTTTTTTAGTATGCGCATTTTTCAAAAAAGGAGATAGAATGGTTTATCCCCCGGATAGTATTGACCGGTTAATTCCATCCGGGGGATAGATTAATTCATCCTCCCGGATAGCTTTCAAGGAGGATACTCCGTTTCGTGCCACCGGCTCAGGGCTAAGAAAAGGGGATGAGCGCCTTCTCCTACGGGCCTTCGGCCCATGGTGGACTTTACTTACTTACACTGCACATCAATTTTCATCCGTGAATCATCGGTTCATCCATCATTATTGTCAATGACCTGACTATCCTCTAGACTAGAGGTCTAACCTACCGCAGGATCCTCTGTCTATCACATCTCGCGCTTTTCACTTGAAACAAAAGTCCCATTAATTCAAAAATTCCAACCCTGACTCACCCGAATCAGCGTCTTCCATATTTCCACCTAAGTGACTTCAGCCTTAGCAGACACTCTGCCCTTCTCTCCTGCTCTTTATCTCCAGCCAGACCATCAAGCTAGGGCATCCTTTCATCAATCATTTTAACAACTTGCATGCATATTGTATAGGCCTATTTTTAGGCTGCCTATATCGATGCAGCGCCCGAAGAAAGGTTATTCTATATCTCTGCAATGGGCGATTTAGAAACGATGGAGGGGGGCGTCCGTAGCTCAGTTGACTGAGTTGAAACTGAGTTTCATTATCGCGACCCGGGTTCAAGCCTCGCTCAGGGCATAAAATTATTTGAATTTTCTGTTAGCTGCCAGTGGCGCTTTCTGTTGTGTTGTTTGCCTCGGGTCTGTTGAAAATAAGATCGCCCCTCCCACTCCTGAAAAAAATACGAAAGAAATCCAATGCAGACGACAATCACAGACAGAAGATACCGGCTCGGACGACGCCCGGGTAAACAAGGTCCGCATCCCCAATCGATCGACCGGGGTTGGGTCGAAAAGTTGGCTACCGGAGAGGGGAGTGATCAACAAAGAATCACAATTGCGAAACGAGGACTGACGGTCGGAACATGGAACGTGAGGACATTGTGGGCAGCAGGGCAACTGGAGTTACTAAAGAACGAAATGAAGGCATATCAGTATGACATCTTAGGATTGGCAGAGATGAGATGGGCAGGGTCTGGAGAGTTGAACGACGGGGAAGTGATTTGGTCCGTGGAAGAGCAAGAAAGGAGTGGGATTCCTATTGAACTCAAAGGCGAAGGCAGCACTACTAGGGTACAAGCCAGTAAACTCTAGGATAATGGCAGCTAGATTCAAGGGACAATCCCTGAATATATCAGTTATCCAGATATGTGCACCAACCGCGGATAGCACAGAGGAAGAAATTGAAGAGTTTTATGAGGGCCTGGAGAAAACTATGAAAGAATTGCCAAGGAAAGACATCAAAATTATATGTGGGGATAGGAATGCAAAGATTGGCAAAGACAATACAGGTTGGGAGCATATAATGTCAAAATATGGTTATGGAAGAAGAAATGAGAGAGGAGAGAGGTTGCTCAAATTTGCAGCGAAGAATGAAATGATGATTTGCAACACCAAATTCAAAGAGAAAAATTGCAGGAAATATACATGGATATCGCCGGATGGAAAATACACATATATGATAGACTTAGTATTGATAGAGAGAAGATGGCAAACAGTAGTAAAGTTATGTAGAACATTCCGAGGAGCTGACATATCTTCTGACCATTACTTGGTGCTCTGCAACCTGAAGTTGAAACTAAAGAAAGTACCAAGTAAGAAGAACGAACATAAAAGAGACATCAAAGCATTGGAAGATGAGGGAATAAGGGCTCAGTTTGAAACACAAATAGCGGAAAAATCAGTGAGACAGAAACGGAACATCTTGGCTTGGAGAGAAAGGTGAAGGCACTCGAAAAGATCATACAACAAACTGTTGAAGCAGTAATACCTTTAGCAGAATAACCGAAGAGGAAATGGATAAGCAAATAAACATTAGACCTAGCAAGGGAAAAAAGGGAGATGAGATTGAGAGCTAAAAAATCTGAACAGGCAAAGACAGAGTATAGAAAACTATGCAATGCCGTGGATGGATAAACAGAACTGGTTGGAAAGACAGTGTGTTGACATCGAAAAGTACGCAGGAGAATATAAAACAAGGGAAGTGTTTAAATTGATCAAAAGTATAAATAGGAAATGGCAATGAAGACAAACAGCAGTTAGAGATAAACACGGAAACATCCTGATGGACAAAGAAAAGATAGGCTAAAGGAAAGATGGACAGAATACTCTAGCGAGCTGTATAGTGAGACGGAACAAAGGAACGAAGAGCTGCTTGAAGAACTAAGAGAAATAACCCAACCGAATGAGGAGGACGAGAAGGATAACATCTTATATGAAGAGGTGGAAAAGTCGGTGAAGAAAAGGCACGTGAAGAAAGGTAAAAGCCCTTGAACGGATGGACTAACAGGAGAAATGATACAAGCTGGAGGGAAGGACATGATAAAAGCAATCCACGAGATATGTAAACTAGTATGTCAAGAGGGAACAGTACCTGAGGAATGGACAAAATCTATACTTGTAACAGTACCAAGAAAGGAGATCTAACCCTACATGTATGTACAAACTATAGAACAATTGCACTGATAAATCATATGGGGAAGGTGCTCATGATAATTCTCCTGAATCGGCTGAAGGCAAGAACGGAGCAATACATGTCGGATGAGCAGGCAGGGTTTAGAAAGGATAGAAGTAGGCTACAGTAACTGTTCAACAAATCCTGATGTTAAGATTGATTGCAGAAAAAGCCAAAAGGAAAAACAAACCTGTCTATAACTGTTTTATTGATTTTCAAAAAGCATTTGATTCCATTAAGCATGAGGTAACTTGGGCAATATTGGAATCCTATGGAGTAGGCAAGAGACTGATAGAAATCCTAAAGAATTTGCAGAGAGGTCAAAGTCTGCAGTAAGAGTGGGATGGGAAGTTGGAGGGTGGATTTTAACTACAATTGGCACAAGACAGGGTGATCCAATTTCACCAAACACATTTATTTCATACTTGAAAAGAATAATGGAGAACACTCATGAGAATTCAACCGGAGTCTCGGTTCAAGGATAGCAAATTAATAACTTGCAATTTGCAGATGACATTGACTTACTGGAGTATAGTTGCAAAAGGTTACAAGAAAGTGTAGGTGGGCTAAATAAAGATACACAAAGGGCTGGGTTAAGAATAAATGTGGACAAAACAAAAACAATGGTGTTTGGGAGAGAAAAAATAGACAAGGAAATTAAAGTGCAAGATCAGATGATTGATATTGTAACACAGTTTGTGTACCTGGGCATCCTGTTGACGTGGAATAACGACTGCACAAAAGTAATAAAGACAAGAATAGCGAACGCAAAAGGAGTCATGGCTGGACTGAACACCATCTGGAGCAGTAAGCAAACAAGTTACAGTACTAAATTGAGCGTATAAACGACATGTGTGTTCAGCACAGCTGCACTATACGCACGTGAGGCATGGTCTATCAAGAAGACGGATCTAGATAAGATATTGACCTTCGAAATGTATTGCTATAGAAGAATATTACATCTGAATTGGACAATGAAGGTTACAAACAAGGAGATTCGTAGCAGGCTAAATATAAAAGAAGACTATGGATGGTAATGGAAGAAGAGGACGACCAAACAGAGAGTGGATAGACGACATTAAAGAGTGGTGTAGCCTAATCAAAACATTTACAGCTTAAGCAGATCTGCTCAGGACAACGGACTTTGGAAGAGAACGATAGGCTAAAGTGTGCATTAGACACAACAGGTTGTTAACCCATGGATAATGATGATGATGATGATGATGATGATGATGATGATGATGATGATGATGATGATGATGATGATGATGATGCCAGTGGCGCTTTCTGTTGTGTTGTTTGCCTCGGGTCTGTTGAAAATAAGATAGCCCCTTCCACTCCTGGCTTGGCCGTATCAGGAGCGTTCCAGCACTTAGGCCATTGGTGTTAAGTATATCGAGCCTGTTGTAACCGACCTGCGTGTCGTGCGAAGCTGGCCGTATTTCGTTTAACTTGTATATGTAGGCCCTAATCATTCTGCGGTCTGTCAGACTGAATGTTAATAAACGAAGATTATTATTATTAGAAACTTGGCGCTTTACGATTACAATAATATTAGGTTACAACTTCTTTTAAACATCTTTGCCTAGGCCTAATGCAATCTTAGAGGGGGGAAGGGATGCGAGTGTAGTATAAATGTCATTATGCCATTTACTGTATAATCTGAACAACCTGTAAAACATTATGCACTATGCAGCAACGGATATACATGTAGGTCTCATGGTTGATAAAGAAAATTATAACTTGGGGAGACTTATCGATAAAGGCTACAACTTCTACTGCTACTCTAGAGTCTAGCAGATGGTTTAATCGAAAAAACTTTTCTTGTATTCGATGACCACACGTCATACATCCCCCTCTTCTCAGCTGCTTCTAGTTGGGCTTATTGAATCTCTCACTAATCATCTCCACTCATGGATGTCTTCTAATCGCCTTTCGCTTAATACTTCAAAGACTCAATTTATCTGGTTAGGTACTCCTCAGCAGCTTCATAAGCTTGATCTTATTCTTCTCTCTGAAAAGTTCCCATTGTTTTCCTTCTCTTCAAGTGTGCGTGATCTGGGTGTAGTACTTGATAGCTTTCTTACCTTTACCGAGCATATTATCTGACACGCTCGTCATATTTTCATTTAAAGACGACTCAGAGTCATTCGTCGCTCTGTCTCCTCCTCCATCTTCACTACCTTAGTTCATGCTTTTATATGTTCTCGAATTGACTATTGCAATTCTCTTCTCATTGGTCTTCCTAAAGTTCGTCTTTCACCGATTCAGTCCGTTCTCAACTCAGCTGCTAGATTGATTGCCCGCCTTCCCAAGTACTCTCACATCTCTACCTTTATGTTTGATGAACTTCATTGGCTCCCTCTACGTGCTCGCACACAGTTCAAGATCCTCACACTGATCCTAAAGTCTCAACGGGATCTTGCCCCAAAATATTTGACTAATGCTTTACTTCGTCCTCACTCAGCTTCCTCCCATCGTCCACTTCGTTCATCCAACAGACTTCACCTATTGGTTCCTCGGTCTAGAACTACTATGGCTCAGTCTCGATCTTTTGTCTCAATTGGTCCTTCTCTCTGGAATGCTCTTTCTCTTTCTGTTCGCTCTACTGTTCGCTCTGTCAGTCTCTCCTCTGCTCTGTCTCTTTTTAAAACCTGCTTCTTCTCGCGGGGCCTTGCGCACTGGGAGCGCCTCTGAACGGTTCACCCTACTAGAGGCGCTTTATACATGTTTAAATACAATACAATACAATACATCAATCCTGGTATTCTGATGATCAATAATAGTGAATTAAGGACCCTAGAAGAAGAACGTTGTTCTTTCAGATCATGGCAGCAAGAGGTGAAAGCGGATGGCAGTCGGAAAAGACTCTGGCGGAGTGCATGCGATACATGCTGGATAACGAAATAGCAACGGACGTATGCTTCGAAGTTGGTCCACCAGATGGTCCAACTGTCAACATCCGGGCTCATAAGTTTATGCTGATCTCCCGCAGCACTGTTTTCGAAGCCATGTTCTCAAGCGGAATGACTGAGTGCAGAAGTGGACCACAAGCAACGATCAGAATTGAAGATATTGACGCTGCCATCTTCAAGGATCTCCTTCTGTAAGTTTTCGGAGAATTGGTCCATACTAGTGTGACGAACATCGATGGCCGTGCATCATTGTTACTGGACTATGGATAGGCATTTTCCATTAGGCATCTGTAAATCAGGCGCTAAGGAGAGTGGACGCCAAATTAGTCTTTGGGTCGTGTGACTGTAACCAACAGTTTAAAATCTAAACTTAGAGACAGTGTATCATTATATTAAACATAAATAAAAACACACATGCTTATGGCTTGGTGAATGAATAGAATTCAAATCCTTTCCCTTGCCTAGAATAGGGCCTACACTTCAATCCTCTCAGCTGTCCTATCTTCGTCAGTTGTTCACCATGCCGCCACTTCGTCAAATTTCAAGAGTACCTAGTACGATTACACATTAGAGTGTTCAGAAAAAATTATTTTGCATGAATCACACGCATAGGGTCTTAAAATGTGACATTTATGTACACAATAAACCCTCCAAAATTCTACATCCATATCTCAATGGCAAATGACCCCTCAAGAGGGTGTAACTTCTTGAAATAGTGTGAAGAAAAGCGATATTTGGAGAAAATTCAGTTTTTTAAAGAAAATAGTTATCTGCTATTTCTCAGTTTTTCCAAATCAAATTCTTGTTTTTCCATAATACTTATATACTTTCTTTTCTTATATTATATATTTATTGTTCTACTATCTATCATTGATACTCAGTGCTGATTGATGAACTGCTATGTATTGGGTATAAGGGACAGAAAACCCCATGCCACATCAGGCAATGCACAGTAGACTGGTCCACAAACCATAGCCAAAAAATTGAGTTGTTAGAATTCTTTCTCCACAAGGCTTATTTTTGTCTACTTGGGGTAGATAGTCTCCCTATAAAATTTCAGCCTGATTGTGCAACATTTAGAGGTCAACCCATTCTGAACATTTTACTTGAGTGCTGATAATGTCTTTACGTCATGTTAACCTTCGTTATTAGACTAATATAGCTTCGTCTAATTTGAGATCCGACCCATAGCACTGGCTATGGGAAAACCAGTCTCTCGATGTGTCTACTGCAAGATTACCACGAAGCCTGGATGCACAGCAACTGCTTTAGTTTAATCATAATTTTTATCACTAAAGGGAGACCCCTTCCGGAAAGCCACAAAATGGCATATGATGCAGTTGTTTGTATTTGGGTGCTTGCCAGAATACCAACCAAGCTGGTGTGTAAGGAAACTACCAATGCTTTACCAGAACTACCTACCTCTGAAGATTCACTGACCACTATAAAGAGAAAGTGACAGGATGAAGACGACATGTTCAAGAGTGATCTTCAAAAATTGTTCGATATTGCCTCAAAGGATGTGATGACAGAAATCCAGCAAGACTAAGATCGGGATATCCTTCGAATAGGTCCTACAAAGAGCAGACGTATTTTCCAGCAGCATGAGTGGAGTAAACTTAAGGACAGCAGCAAAAGAAAGCAGAAAGAGGCAACCGCAGGAAAAAGAGAGAATGGTGAAAACTAAAATGAAGAACCCAAGACAAAAGGCAGTTATGAAGCAGCAGGTGAACTTTCTGCGTTGGCATCTATAGAAGAATTTGATTACATTGAAGAGTATCAGACAACTTAGTCCTAGTACGTATGCAATACATCTACACTCTACAATGTCTGCATAAACAGCTGCTACTAACTTCCTCATTAATTATTAAAAAAGATCCAAGAACATCATCCAGTCCTCTTTAGTTTAGTTGTCGGTGCTTTGTTTCATGTTGGCCTTCCAGACCGTGATCCTTGGTCTGTAGATGGAGATGTCACACTGGCGATTGGTTATTACATTAATTTCAGAAATACCACTTTCTAGAAGTTCGGAATAAAAGAAGGACAAAAAGCAGCTAGGTGCAATGGAAGAAAAAGAGTGCACACTGGCAAGCCTGCTATAACCTCTCTGAGAAGGCAGAATGTTGTTCAGCATCGACGGATCAAAGGAAAATATGGACCGCATAGCCACTATTGTCACTGGAAATTGTCAGGAAAAACTCTTGGCAATCCCAATAATGGTGAACGGCATTCAAGAAGGTGACTCTCATGTCAATACCAGTGTTGAAGTACGGTAATTGAGAAATGGAATCTCCCTAGACATCGCTCAATGTCGCTCAGGTCGTACATTAAACATTACCGAACAATTTATCTACATCTGTCCAAATAGCATAAAAAGTGTCAAATGGGTTGACCTCTAAATTTCATTTGTTTTCATTAAAAAATTTTGTGATTATTGTAATCATAATAAAGAACAAAACAAGCCTTGTGGAGAACTGAAATCTGTTAGATGAATTTTGTGGACCACTCTAATGCACAGTTTGCACACATTTGCCCCCGGCCCTAAAAGCAGTAGGTATCAATGTCAATGATCTAATTCTGTACTCAACTTCAGTATGAGGCCTGTAAGATGACCTGTTCTTCCACTGATCAAGGCATTAGAGAAAATTTTTGCCATAAGGCAATTGTTCAATTCGATGGTAAGCTGCAGCCAGGTGATGAGAGTGCTAATGCTGATTGCATGGTGGTTGCTGTGTCTGGCTTAGGAATTGAAAAAAAGCTTCTAACCATTCCAAACTGCCTGGCTCTGGAACTGGTTCCCTAATGGGAATAAAATAACTGAAATACTAAAGGATGAAACGGGTATCAGATTGCCTGGCTGGGTTGACACAATCGGTGGTAACACAGGAGTTCAAAGTGGCTCAATGGTCATCGTTAAGAAGGCCTTTGACAAATGCCTATCATTCTTGGTTTGCTGACATCACTGGTTTGAATTGACTGCAGCATGCAGTTTTGATTTGCTCTTTGTCTCCACTGGGCCTCAAATTGCAGTTTTCGCCATGTCCAAACGTCAGTTGCGTCTCACTTACCAGAACAAATTTATTTCTCTCTGTAAGGATACAAAGGCTGTTCCCTGGCTTACATTGAGAGCAGAACCACCAAGCTATGGTTCAGTTTTATGTGCACTGCACAGCAGAGTTCGGACAACCAGCCGGTGCAATACCACTCAGAGTTCATAAAGGCCCAATCTTATTGCACTTGATGATACTACCCATATTGGTGATGTTGACAGCAGCCAATTCAGTCTAAATGGTGCATATCAAAGGGCCTATCTTCAATTGCTTGAAGATACATCTTTTCCGACGAATGCCAAATAACTGTAGGCTTACGAGAAGGATCAGCCTGTTTATTGTAGTCCTGTGCGTTGAGGCATGGTTCACTGTACCCATCACCTGGGATGCTCCTCACGATCTGTGTATGCTACAGAACATGGGAAAATTTTACAGCATTGAGACCCAAGCTTCAGATGTAGCCTTTAAACAATGAAGAGGCATCTCTGGTATGTCAGCAAAGAATAAGCAGGATTGTCCCTTTTTCTGACAAGGTCTTGCTGACGAGAAGAAACAAACAGTTTGTGCAGCATACGCAAGCCACAGAAGAAAATGGATTTATGGTTTGTTGATCCAAAACCATCAGTACATTTCAGGATAGAACTTTATCTGAGTTCGTGACACAGCAATCAATGCATCTATTTGCTACCCTCAAAGACGGTCGAAATTGTCTCTCTTCTGATCCCAAACGTGGATAAGACGAGAAGAACACCAACATTCCAAGGACATTGTTGCTGCACTTTCTGTTATTAGGCCTACTGACTTTGTTGGGCGTGCAGTAAAGTTCGCAACTGATTTTAACTTGACCCTCACACATGATGAACAGCAAGCAACGACAGCTCATCTTCCAAGAAGTTGAACACCGCTGAAAGCTTATACTGCCATACCGCAGATTTTCACTTTTCAGCTACAGACTACACTATAGGCCTATAGACTTCATTTTTATATAAAAAGCATAAACACTACTACTTATTGCTACACAGCGCTGTGAAAAGTGTTTTTGTTTACTGTAGTCTGTATTGTGTGACAGTAAATGATGTAATGCATTAAATTTGTGATTTTTTTAATTTTTAAGAAAAATTGCACTTCTTGAAAATTTCACTAGCTTTGAGGTGTCACTTAACATGATCCCAAAGCCAAAATATTTCACTGAGTAGTTCAGGACACCAAATGTCACAAATCCAGAGGGTATGCGAGGTGATTATTTGAAATTATTTTTTCCCCATAGGAAAGTTGAACACTCTATTACACATCTATAATATTATATATGCATAGTGCATTATACAATATACATAATATGTAATGTTGACTTTGACTGTAAAATTTGTAAGCTTATACATTAATTACGAGTCTAAAATAACTTTTCCATTAAGCGCACGTCTGCAATTTGTGAGGGTTTCTGTTTGTAGATACATTTACTCTGAAGACGTTGCAGTCAAATTTGAAACAGCGGCTTCTCTGATGTACGCAGCCAATAAGTACATGCTACCCAAGTTAGTCAGAGAATGTGGAGAATGTCTTTCAAAGAGTCTCAATGTAAACAACGTCATCCACGTTCTGGAACAGAGTTCATTATTCGATGACCATGAACTCAAGAGTAAATGTATTCAGTTGATTTGTCGGAATGCAAACGCCGTTCTTACTGGAGCAGAGATTCAGTCTGCATCGAGGCAGGCCATGGAGACCATACTAAAGATGGATATACGTATAGTAAAGGAGATTGTCGTATATGAAAGCTGTTTATCTTGGGCTAAGAATCAACTTCTGATTCAACAGTTAATAGAAAACCCAACAGACCAACAGATTAGAGAGATGCTTGGAGATCTACTGTTCAAAATACGTTTTCCAACAATGGATGAAACTGAATTCGCTGAAATCAGTAAAGGCATATACGTATTGACAGGGGAAGAGAAAGCGTCAGTCTATTACTTTCTAAGGACAGGAAAGGAAAGCTCACATCTGATGTTCCCCACTGGGCGAAGAGTCTCTGCAGAAGTTTGGATCGAACGAGCAATGAGTTTTGTAAATAAGCAATGGCGTTCAACACAATATGATGAGGCGATCGATTTTGCGTCTAATCAGGACATTCTACTTACTGCTATTGGTTTATATACAGGATACAAAGGTGCTAGTTATGATGTTGATATTGAGATTCTACAGTCCACAAAATCTCTGTTCAAGAAAAAACTCACAGTTCCCTCGGCTGGAGATGGAAACCAGTTTAAAGTTTCGATGAATGAATCGATATCTATAAAAGCCAGAGTCGTCTATACGATCACAGCTTTTTCCCATGGCATCATCGGCCACTATGGTAGTCCATGTCAAGCGGTGTGCACAAAAGGAAACGTCACATTCACTTTTTCACAAGTACAGAATTATTCACGCACTGGCCCAACTTTCGGGCAAATTCCACGTTTATATTTCTGCTATTAATAAACTACCAGAACCAAGTGGGCAACAGAACAAAATTAGGCCTACTTAACATGTTCTCAAACTGTGATTCTTTTCTATAAGCTTAGCTTGTATTTAATTTTGACCGTTTTCAGAAAGATTTTGTTATATCAACCATCCAAATTGACCTGAGTTGTGACACCAATAAATTTGTAATCGTGATCGTGAATTTGTATAGTGCCACTTCAAAAGACAACTCATAGAGGCGCTAGAAACCCGACAGCGCCACAAATCATGTTTAACAGAGAATCGCAATAGTTTGTCACAACGAACAATCTAAATATGTCCAGGAGCTCTTGTTGATATATTATGCAACAGCCATATTCTGGTGCCTATACTGATAATTACAAACTTGCCCCATGTAGGCCTATTGGCACGTACATGTAGCAGTCTATCATTTTACATTGGTTCTGTTTTAGTCCACTAGGTTAATAATATTCTCGATAGTGTAGTGGCCAGTGTGCTTGTCCGGCAATTTGGAAATTGTGGGGTGAAATAACCGCGCGGGCAGATATTGCCCCAAAATTTCCATTCAATCTGCAACTTTAGCATAGCTGAGTATTAGTGAGTAGGTCTGCACTGACCGTAGCCTATCCATTAGTCAACCCATAACGAAAATAAGTCGGAGGATCGAGATTACTCCACAATAATTTACGACTACGGCTGTTTGGTGTTTATGTAAAAGGTCATTGTAGACACACAACGAACAAGCAAGTTTCCTTTTTTTAAATCAGGCATTATAATAATAATTATTATGAATATTAGGCGTCAATATAATTTCCATATGACTGGGCATTTGCAGCTGATATGGCCGGGCATTTGCAGCCGCTGAACCTCTCTGCAGGTCATCACTTGCGCCTAAATCCTTGCATGGTGGTGAACAGAAAATAGTTAGATCGCTGTTGTTCGGTGTCTATGATATGCTACTGAAAAAATATATAAAAATAGGTTCAGCGTCTCCATAACGCAAATGCTATTATATTGTGGGACAATCATGCTTAAGGTTCCTACAAAATGACCGCCTCTGACGAGAATAGAACGCACTACAGACCAGCCGCCGTACCTCACGGTTTATTGATGAAATCTGTTCCGCTGTAAAAGGTCTATTAGATAATTAGAGAAGCCTTTTAAACAATAACGACTTGAATGTAGGCCTATAATTGTGCAGAACTATCCAAGGTGAATGGTCTATCCAGGCGACTGATGTAGCGTTTGAGGACGCTACAGTACTTTCTTACTTATTTTTATTATCATATCTTGTCCTATAGTTAAATCATGGGCGCTAAGTTTAGTACATACGGATGCTGTCATCGCCTAAAATAGCTTTTGGCGCATTATCTCCGCATTGCAGGTGGCAAATTCCGCCACGTGAAGGGCGCTGATTGGCTTATATTGCCGGCGTTCGTTTTGGCACAACGGAAGTCGATTGCGATTGGTCGCCGGCGAAGGCTTTGGCGTCAATCTTAAGTCGGTCTCCAGATTTTGGCCTGGTTGGAGCTCCGCTCGAGAATTTCGGCAAAGTGGTGATTTGCAGCCGTATTTCTGCACCGTTTGATATTAGAAACAGTGAATTTGGATTTCACTTTTAATATTTACCACCCGAAGGCGATTGTGAGTAATCGATGTCATCGATTCGAAGGCGAATCGAATTCTTCAGTGCAAACTGGATCGTTTGTTGAAGAGATTTCTACACGGACGGAAACTGTGATGACGATTGTCTAAATATCACTCTGAAATCTGAGATCGAACCGTGTCAATAATAATAGATTTAATTTGCAGATCAATTCTTTTGTAATATTGCAGAATTTCTGTAGCGATTGTTGATGCAGATGACATCATCAGTTAGTTAACTGTCCTGATTATACTATGTGATTATCAATTGAAATGAATGTATAACCGGAACATTGTAGGCTGACAAATCGAATATTGTTGATAGCGTGCCTGCAAAGCTGTGAACATTAATTTGCATAATAATTGACGAATAGTCATCCATTTATTTCTTATTTATTTTCGTGGTTTGTTATCAATATTTTCATCTGTAACTAAAATATTAATCGCCGCTGAAGTTTACATGGAGAAAATGGCGTCGAGGCTATTATTTTTTTCGGATCAAAATATTGATGGCAAACCACGAAGTGGGATGACGGATGAAAATCTTCAGACCAAAACAAGAAGCGGGATGATTTTTCTGATTTTTTTAGTGCAATAAATGCGATGATTGATGCAAATCTAGTTTCCGGGGGGTAATCTGAAACCGGTTTCAAGTTACCGGGGGGTAATGTTTAGGAGGGGGTAATTTGAAACCTTTACACCGGTACATATGTCCTAGATCGGTCCATCCTGATGTAGATAAATATTGAGCAGGCTCACACTATTATGTTTTTGTACAGAAACCTGCTACCACTGATATTGATGAAACCCTGCGGGGTAAGGTGAGGCCCTGTCAGTAACTATTCAACAGCGACACTTTGAACCTAGGCCAGAATGCCCTCAACAGCGCTTCAACTCGCTAGAGGCCACTAGTGATCCTGGAACTGCAGTAGAAGTGAATGATAAAGAAGATGAGCAAAGAGTGACAACGGTCGGCCATCTAGCGAGTAAAGGGGCGTAACACTACTGTGACTCACAATAAGACAATGTCATCTTTGGCGCCGTGAGCTTACTCATACTGCATAATAGTTTCTGAAAAAGATTCTTCGCTTATAATTTATTTTCTCAGAAGAATCCAGTTTCATCGGTTTTCTTTTATTATTTTGAGTCACGTTTGCCCCGTCTTTCAAGCACGCTGTGACCCACTACACCTAAGTCACGCCATGACATAATAAATCACGCCATGACATAATAAGTCACGCTATGACCCAACAATTGTGGGACGCAGTGGTGTAGTTCGTTGCCTTGCAGCCGGATGGTTGCAGATTCGAATCCACATCAAGTCGCCGCGTAGGGACCTTGAGCAAGTCCTTCACTCGCAATTGCTCAGCGCTTCGGCGTGAAACTCCGATGCAGTGTCCGCGCTGCAGTCGGGAGCGCCTCTGAGAAGAGATCTTGAGGGGCGTTATAGCTAACTAGTGGTGTGGTCCTTAGCTCCATGTAAAAATATTTTTTGGAGAATTTTAAACGGGGCACCCTCCTAACTTATACCTTTAGGTTAAAAAATATTAACCCTCGTAGTATGTTGGGGTCCATATGGACCCCAAGCGTGTTTTCAATTGAATAAAAATCGGTGATGACATGCACTTAAGAAACTGAAATTTTATGACTTTTCATCATATATGGCGAGTAGTAATTCCTGCAAATAATTAATTTCCACACCACTTGTGGGGCCAGATATGAGACAATTATACACATAGGGGGGTTGGGGTCCATATGGACCTCAATGGTTATAATGCAATTGGATACTGCGCAAAGTTCTATTTTGCAACTTAATTCGTGATATCTTACATTGCAGTGTCGTTGGTTCAATTTATGTCATGTTTTATAAGACTATATTCAGGGCTTTAAAGTGTGCCTGGACGGTCATGGACGGCGTCCATGCACTTATTTTAAAATCTGAGCGTTGTCCTGCCGCTTATTGGTCAGCACAGTCTGGAAATGTAAGGGGCGTCCAGGCACTTCTTTTGGAAAGGTAACAGGCGTCCAAGCACATATTTTTCCACACTTTAAGCTCCGAATATATTGTTTTATTCAAAGATTATATCGGTGGCACTCGGCGCTTTATGCAACACCAAGTCGTTACAGTCGATGAGCAGTTGATTGTTTTTAGAGGACGATGCTCATTAATTTTCGTCAGTATATGAAGTCTAGACCTGCCAGGTAGCCTATGGGTTGAAAGTGTGGGTGCCTTGTGACTCATCTACAAGTTATTACTCAATATTCAAGTATAGACTACACTGGTAAAGTTTGCAATCAACCAGAAAAACAGGGTGAAAGAATTATCCGCGATCTAGTTGATGTCATATATCCGTGGCGTATAATGTGACTTCTGACAACTTCTTCACATCAGTACCTCTAGCTGATAGCTCGACAATTAGGCCTAATGTGGAAGAAATTGATGTTTGTAGGAATACTAAGGACAATAAAATTTTCACCTCATTGTAACATTCAACAAAGCCACAGGAATTGTGATTTTTTTGTTAGAAAGCAAAGCAACAATCTCTCTTCGGGTGGCCGGACAATTCGGAGCCGGATAATTCAACATAATTATACATCTGGGTGAGGGAGATGGGTATGAAAATGTGGCTTAAAAGTGCAATCCCATCACCAATTTTGGCAGCTACCAATTGTGCTATCCGAATTGTCCACTATGAATTGTCCATGTCCAAAATGTCTGCGCCTGAATTTTATCCGAAATGACTGTCTTCGAATTGGCCGCTACGAATTGTGCCTTCCGAAATGTCCAGATCCGAATTTTCCGGCACCAAATTGTCCAGCTCCGAATTTCCGCTCCGAATTGCACTCCGAATTGTCCAGGTCCAAATTGTCCACGCCAGAATTTTACCCTAAATGACTGTCTTCAAATTGGCCACTACGAGTTGTGTCTTCCGAAATGGCCAGATCCGAATTATCCGGCTTCGAATTGTCCAGCTCCGAATTTCCGCTACAAATTGTCCACTCCGAATTGTCCACTCCGAATTGTCCACTCCGAATTGTCCTGGTTCAAATTGTCCGCACCATAATTTTTCTCGAAATAACCTATTCGAATTGGCCGCTACGCATTAATTGTGCCTTCCTAAATGTCCAGCTCCAAATTATCCAGCTCCGAATTGTCAGCTCCGAATTGTCCGGTTTCAAATTGTTCGGCTCCGAATTGTCCGCGAGCCCACGGCCGCTTGTGCAATTGTTTCTGCACAACTCTTTATCAAAAAGCAGTTGATATTAACATTGGGGTCCATATGGACCCCAACACCCTAAGTGTGACTAGCTTAGCGACATACTACGAGGGTTAACACTGAAAATTTTGGCAGATTTTTTTGAGTTTTAGGAGTCGCTACCGGACGTAACATAATATCAATGTAAAGACACAGGCGAAACATGGAATATCGTATATTGTATACTATTACTAGTGTACATGTATGGTTGAATGCACAAATTTAAATAAATTCTGGTGGGCAATGGACCATGCTGGAGGTGGACTAGTGGCCTGTGGACTGGTTTACTATTTTGGACAAACGCATACGCGGACATAAAAATGTTTTTCCAGTTAATGTTTCCATTATTGCATCAGTCTTTTGCGACGATAGGTAGGCCCTATACCGTATATTTCTTCACAGTCAATATAGCAGACTCTGCATCTGATCCTCATCATTTGTTTGAAGCATGTTATACATGTTCATGAGTGTCACTCCACGCTTTGTAATGTCATTCACAACTTTCACTGAGCTCGCAGTGGCCTAATCTAACTTGAAGTTCTCGTGTCGTTTGACCATGTATATCAACGTCTTATTGGAGAAAACTTGAAAAATCTCGTGTTTTCCATGACAAAATCTTTCAGTTGCATTGAGCTCATTACAGTAGGTTCCAAGGTTCTTCTTTGAAGTGGATGTTCGATCCAAGTTTTGTCCAGAGTAGTAACCATTTGGCGCTTGGTATAAATGGAAGCCACATAAATCAAAGAACGCAAAAGTCACCAATTCCTCTGAAAGATACCAAAGGTCACCTAAACATTTCTTCATTGCAACGTCTGCAACTGCACTATTTTATCTCCCTGTATTTTGTCAATGTCCTTAAAGACCTGCTCTCTACAGGTCAAGTTGAGGAGTATAGATGGTGCATATGGTGCTTGAAACCAGACTTTGACGTATAGCAGGCAGATGTCAGCCATACCCTTTATTCTCTTCTTGTTGACTTGAATTATTTCTTGAACATCCATATCTTAACACTGTAAATGCTCTTGCCGATCAACCTCGCTCCGTGCAGCCCAGCGGAAAAATTATTATGTCCTTACCCTTCGGTGAACCAAGAGAAAACATAACCACTGCCTCCAACTTAATTTAGGCATATGTGATAGCAACATGCACTCTACAACAAATCCTTGTCCAGCTTCTGTTCCAACAGGATGCAGGCACCATTTCTTAGTCCACTGTTCAGTGATGTGGTGTCAAAG
Organism: Lumbricus terrestris; assembly: GCA_949752735.1. Taxonomy (NCBI): domain Eukaryota; kingdom Metazoa; phylum Annelida; class Clitellata; order Crassiclitellata; family Lumbricidae; genus Lumbricus; species Lumbricus terrestris. The sequence goes on from OX457037.1 coordinate 4,618,536, forward strand.
CACATAGATTTGATTTGATCAGTAATGCCCCAAGTCACTACCGCTTCATACACTGCAGACACTGAAGATTTTCTTGTCCCGATGATCACTTCTATAAACCGAGGATCTGGTCAACACTCTATAGAAACGAGGACATGAAGACGGTCTACTATTTCTTTACTGCAGTCTGCAGATGTCTTCCAACAACTTTCCATCCCAGTGAATTATTAGAGGAACTCCTGGTTGGCATTCAGCTTTCAAGTTTTCATAAATGTTTTGCCGATTCTTTATTCACTCCTTAAGCATTGAAAAACAATAGAGATTGAACTCTGCGGGATCATTGCCAAGACATTGTAGTGCGACAGAAAGTAGGCCTACAAGTGTTGCATTTCTGTTACTCACTTTCACCGTGGCATTGTCAAGACTTAGGTCTATTGCCAACTTTGTGTTCTCTTTGACAATAGCGAAATCATGCAATATACACGAGAGAAAAAAAATGAAGCGAAATTGCCGCCAAAAGATGCAATGGCTGTGAATGCATTATAAAAAAATGTCAATAAAATAAGTAAGTAGGTGGCAATCATGATGTCGGAGATGTTAATAAATATGTGAGTATAGCTGTCTATCAAATTCTATCATAGCGATTAACATGGTTAGAAAGCATATTAATGGAAATTGCGCATAGTGGACCACAAAGCCCAAATTAATTCTAACCTTGAACTTTAACCTCTGGTAGTGACCCCTAAATGTCCTCAGATTCTCTAGAAAAATTTTCTCAATTTTTTTCTCATCAATAGAAACCAAGTTAGAGGGTGCCCCGTTATAAAATCAAACTTTTAAAAATAAGGACCACCCTACTAACTAGTTCACATACAAATAACTGTGACAATAAGGCATGCTACGGTATGACCCAATAAGTCACAATGTTACCCAATAAGTCATGCTATCATGCTATGACCCAAAAGTCACATTATGACTCAATAAGTCATGCTAAAACCCAACAAGTCATTCCATGACCCAATATAAGTCATGCTCTGACTCACCAAGTCATGATACGGAATGCTAAGTCACTAAATTGATGATCTTGATCCACTCGGTCACACAATAATCAACACATTCACACTATCGTAATCGATTAAGACATAGTCTACTAAGTCAAGATACGATCTAAAAAGTCACACGCTGATCTACAAAGTCATGCTAAACGAAGTCATAGTTAGATCTGAGGAGTTCACTGCGGGTTGTTGTAGGCCTACAGGACGCCGATGGGTGGAGCACATTCTCTTCTGACAGCGGGTGAATGAGGCACCTGTACGACAAAGATATTGGCCTATATAATTATATTTTGCTTATTCAAGAAAAATAAGTTGGCATATCTAAACTGATTCCATGAGGCAGGAAATGAAAATCGCTATTTGTTTCTGCAATATTCTAGGCAAGGAAAACGAGTGTTCGCTCGTTCCCAGACCTAACAGTGTGAAGAATGCGAAGTAAGCTGCACTCGAGAGATGAAGTTATGATGGGCCGTTCAAAGCCAGGCGGTCTAGGGCGCTGAGAATACAGTCTACGAACAATAAGTGGAAGCAAGCCTAAGATGATGGAGAGAGAGAGAGAGAGAGAGAGAGAGAGAGAGAGAGAGAGAGAGAGAGAGAGAGAGAGAGAGAGAGAGAGAGAGAGAGAGAGAGAGAGAGAGAGAGAGAGAGAGAGAGAGAGAGAGAGAGAGAGAGAGAGAGTTCATAGGTAATGAAGGAAAAAATGAGAAGTCAACATTTTGCGTTGATTAGGTCTATCCTAAGATGCAGTCGACTTGCCATTCGGTTAAGTCTAAGAGCAGATCACGGTAGTTTTATCAACGACTAAGAAGACTCATTAGAATGATTAGACGACTTTAACTGTTGACATTCTCAATTAGACTCGATTCTTCATAGCCTGCTACTTGAACTCTGCTTTTCAAATTTGCTTTGCTTATCAGCGTCGTATCCGGAGCGCAACACCTGTTTTTAAGAGTTCACTATATCGAATTAAGGATAGCCTCCAATCGCCGGATGTGCAAAGGAAACGGACTAGACTACCTTAGAGAGGTCTCGAGAGCTTTGTAAACTCATGCTTCACGTCTAATGACAGGTAGATAAATTACATCCGGTTCGTTAAATTTAGCAGCATGAATAAATTTGCGCGGGTTTTTCATTCAACCACCAGATTGGCAAAAGCTTCTTGGCTAAGGATAACTTTGATGGCGTTTGGTGCGAAGCTAAATTGAAGTTAGCGGAAAGGAAGCAAAGACAAAGAGATATAATGGTGAGCAACTATTTTTATAATGAAGAACTTTTATTATGAAGAACAATGTTTTTACGATCTCGCTGTCTCTTGAAAAGGCATTAACTCCTAGGCTTTCAAAATCGAAAATTGACCAAAAAAATTTCGGTAACCGTGTCCTTTCGCAGAGAAACTCATAGAAACTGTCATTTTCGTTTGCACATTGCTCAAAACAGGGCTTTTTAACATGCAGTTCTACACAAAATGTGCAGTTGTAAAAGAATTTGTGCAGTTGTAAAAGCAGTTATGTGCAGCGAATATCATTAGAAAAATTGCAGCCGCAGCAGGTTCATCACGGAGTGCAGTGAAAAATAAGCAGCAGGAAGGCGAAACGAAAAGGACGACTAAAAAAGGTCATCAGTTTTTTGTCCCCGACTTGCGACATTTCTGGGGAAATTTTCAGAAACTACGAGAAATTTTCGCCAAACAAGGCCGCACTCGAAAAACTTCCTGGTTGGGCATTTCTACAAATATCTTTTAAAAAGCTCTGGTTCAAATGAGGTGGTTTAGATAATCGAGGTGGAGCTTGAATGCCTGTACAGTTGTTATCGTTATATTTTTTTAAATTAACATTAATTGTGTGGCACTGTTCGCATTGGCCAAAATCTCAATAGGCTAAAATTATTTTGAACGAAGTTTAGGCTATTCATGTCATCAATGATCATTAGGCTTCTACTTCTACTATGACTTAACATTTCCATAACATAGACCTAATCAACTTATTCTTCTATTTTCGGGCAAATAGACCCGGGAAACATTAAACAAACTATAGTTGAAGTTCAACGCACATTATCACGCCACATTATTTCCCATTTCCAATTTGCCCGAATATCGTTAGAAACAGGCTCACAACCAGCAATAGCATAGATAGGAATATCAGCAATATTATTCGCGGAGAAAGTTTTGAATTTCCGGTAGCATTTTGCAAATAGTGGTGAAAATCGTTGCAAATCCACGGGCCGAACTTTGAACGAAAATCGCGTCAATTCGCACTACGTTATAATGGCAGCAGGTGCATGGCCTGTTGCTGATTCTAGTTGAGTAGGCTACATGTAGGGCATTGTAGGCCCTATTGAATTTCTTGCTAATCGTCTCCACTTCTGGATGCCCTCTAATCGCCTCTCCCTTAATACTTTAAAGACTCAGTTAATTTGTTTAGGAACCGTAGGAGCTCCACAGAAGCTTGATCTTGTCCTGCACTCTAAAATTTCCGGTCTTTTCCTTCTTGTCAAGTGCGCGCGATATGAGTGTTGAACTTGATAGCTCACTTAACTTAAGGGTACCTTTATGCAGCACATTTATAATAATACACGCTCCTCTGATTTTCCTTTAAGGCGTCTTAAGATTATCCACCGTTCTGTCTCAGCCTTCATCTTCTCTACATTAGTTCATGCTCTGATTATAATTATGCATGTTCTCGAATCGACTTCAGCTATTCTCTTCTCACTTCGCATTGCTCTTCTTCTTGAGTTTGCTCTTCGTCCTACAAGAGGCGCTGTATAGATGAGATGATCAATTAACCTACGATACAATACAAAGCAAAATGCAATATGCAATTATAAATTTATCCAGTTCTACATTTGAAATTCAAACTGATTGTAATTAAGTGTCAGAAATATCATACTTTAAAAGGTTTAGGCATAATAAATTTTGCAAAACGACCTAAAATTACTGAGCCTGGCCCATAAAAGTGTCCGGGCCCATGGTACTTGCCTCTCTGCCCCTTCTACTCGGGCGTGGGCGTAAGAACAGAAACTCTGCTTTTGCACAGTGACTTATGTATACGCCAATAAGTGCACGACGTCAATTATTCGGGATTTATTATTTCCGGACAGAAGTAAAATCTTGCCCATTCCCAGTCGTGAAAAGTCCCCTACGCCTGTCTTGTTTTCTGTTGTAATGTAGCCTATTTTGCATGGCCAAAGTCAACGCGAAGTTATTAATTCATTACTGCTTCAGATCATGGTCACACGAAGTGAAAGTGGGTGGCAGTCAGGGAAGTCTTTAGCAGAATGCATGCGCTGCATGCTGGATAACGAAATAGCAACTGATGTCTGCTTCGAGGTTGGACCACCAGATGGCGCAGTTGTCAAAATTCGTGCTCACAAGTGCATGCTGATCTCTCGAAGTCCTGTCTTCGAAGCCATGTTCTCCAGCGGAATGATTGAGTGCGGAAGTGGACCAGAGACAAGGATCAGAGTTGAAGACATTGATGCCACCATATTCAGGCAACTTTTGATGTAAGATGGTGCATTCGAGCTGATTATAAAAAAATTATCAACGATTCATTTAAAATTGTGTAGCAGTTTATTATAGACTAAAGAGCATTCTCTTAAGCGTAAGACTACATAGCCTACATGGGCGGAGTTTAGAAGGGGCTAGAGGGCTACGCTCCCCAAGACGGCCCAGACTTGACCGTGTGCTTGCTTGAAAATTGTCTATTTCCACGAAAATACGACTGAAGGACTAAACAAGATCTTTTTTAGCCCCACAAAACTGAAACCCAACTCCGCCCATGCCTATACAAAATTTAATTCAATTTAGGCTATGGAATTTTCTTTAACCAATTTTCTTTTATCTTAATTCTAACCAGATATCACGTTTTTATATTATTCCATTTTATCGATATTAAAATAGATCTACCTCGTGGTTCTTTCAAGATGAAATTGTGTTTATTCCAGTTTTAAAATTTATGACTGGAATCTGTGCGTGTTTCATAAATTTTAGTAGTTCACATTTGCAGCAGGACAAGTTTCTTTTTTATGGTGAAATGTTGTTGCTAGTATGAAATTGTTTTTCCAGCTTCGTCTATAGTGATGGTGTGTCAGTAAATTTTGAAACTGCGGCTTCTTTGATATACGCTGCCAGAAAGTACATGCTGCCTAACTTAGTCAGGGAGTGTGAAAAATGTCTTTCGAAGGGTCTCGATGTAAATAACGTCATCCAAGTTCTGGAACAGAGTTTATCATACGATGATATGGAACTGAAGACCAACTGTCTTACGTGCATTAGTCAGAACGCAAATGCCATTCTTACTGGAGCAGAGATTATGTCAGCAACACCACAGACCATGGAAATTATTCTTCAGATGGATAATATTCCAGTCAAGGAGATTTTACTATATGAAACTTGTATCAAATGGGCTGAACGCCAACTTAAGAGTAAAGGATTAACAGCGAAGGCAACTGTTACAGACCAACAGATTAGAGAGATGCTTGGTGATCTTCTGTACAAGATTCGCTTTCCAACCATGGAACTGACTGAATTCGCTGAAATCAGCGAAGGTAGAAATTTACTGACAGAAGCAGAGAAGACATCAATATATTACTTCTTGGCGACAAACAAGAAAGTCTCTCGACTGATGTTTTCCGTTGATCGAAGATTCGCTGAGGAACCCTCGACCGATGCAGCAGTTGTTTTGACCGAGAGGAAACTCGGCGAGGAAATCTGGATCGATCGAACAGTCGTGTGTGTAAATGGACCATGGATTTCACAAGGAAAGCTTGATGGTTTAGATATAATTACTGATCGAGATATTCTGCTCAGTGGAGTTGGTTTATACAGCGGACAGAATGGGAATGGATATGCTTGTGATGTGGAAGTCATGCAGTCGACGACCTCTCTATTCAAGAAAAGGGTCACAGTACCTTGTACCGAGGATTCGAATCCTGTCAAAATTCCATTGGATGAGGCGATATTCATTAAGGCTGGGATTGTTCATTCCGTAAAGGCATTGTCTCATGGAAATATTGGCTATTACGGTAATCAGTGTAAGGCGATTTGCACGAAAGACCAGGGGTTATTTTAACGTGCAGCTGGACACAAAGTGTGTAGTTGGGAAAGAGATTCGTGCAGTTGAAAATCAGATCTTGTGCAGTTACTTTTTGCCTAGTTGCGTGAACCGACGAGAAGTTAGTGGTAAAAAGTTGGACACAAACATGATAGTAACAGCTCAAAGTGAACATCTTTGAGGCTGTTTATTTGGGTGATATTTATGTTCATGAAAAGAGCAGGCCTGTTGAAATTTGGCGTGAACTATAATAGATATTGTGATTACAGGCAGTTTTCAAGTCAAGCATTAGACCGATACGGCGAAGGTCACCCGTGTGCATGAGGTAAGAGCGGGGAAAATGGGTGATGTAATCGAAGACAAGGTTCTGCTAACAATCACACATAGGCTGCAGACAGAAGAATTTGCAGTAGGCTAAATGTATGGGCGGATGCAGATTCAAGGCCTCCTGTAGGCTGACTTCCTGATAAAGTTGTAAAGACCGGGGTTATCCACTTATCCTTCCTACCATAATGACAACTTCTTGGCCATCGTAGTCTACTTTCTCATGCTTTTGCCGATTGCTCTGACAAGCTGAAGCAGGAAGGGACGTAGACAGTCAGACGCATAAAGCAAAATAGTCTACTATAATATAGCAACCCAAGTATGATACTTGGGTTGTTATATTATAGTAGACTATTAATTTTTGCTTAAAGTGTGGGAATATAAGTGCCTGGACGCCCCTCACCTTCCCGAAAGAAGTGCCTGGACGCCCCATACAGGCTATGCTGGCCAATAAGTGCCAGGACGGCATTCTGATTTTAAAATAAGTGCATGGACGCCGTCCATGGCAGCCAGCCACACTTTAAGCCCTGCAAGTATCTAACTGGAGACAGGCGATGAAAGGAAAAGAATTAATCAGGCAGACTGAGCTAGCCTTTCAGCCACACAGGCTATCCAATACATACATACATGATGTAGGATTGTAGGTCAATGCATACTCAAATTTCCTTCCAAATTCTCCATATATCCCCATATTACACGCACCATTTTTGAGTTTATGTGATCCCATCAAAAAATCACCATCCTCAGAATCTGAAAGATACACGTAGGCCTATATTATTGAACTAGCATCTCGCACATGGATGTAGACTTAGATGGGATAGGATCGAAGAACGGAACCCGGAACTTATCTTATCTTATCTTATCTGACCATTTATAAAGCGCTTCTTGCAGCAAGAGCCTTTCAGAAGCGCTCCCAGTGCGTTTAACTCCGAGAAAAAAGACAAGTTTTTAGACGAGAGAAAGACGAGGATACACTACCAGAGAGAATGGCAGAGCGAACTGATGGGGGAAGCCCATTCCATAGGGAGGGACCAATGCAGGCAAATGATCTGGATTGAGCCATGGCAGTCCTGACTCGGGGGACAAAGAGGTCAAGCCGATCAGAGGACCTAAGAGGACGCAGTGAAGTGGCAGAAAGGGGGCGATGTATCTGATCACACAGATACTGATTTTGATCTGTAATATGAATTTTTATAGAGTCGGAAAATCTTAATATTCAAACATCTAAAGCTCCAGTCGAAGGCCAAGCGCAAAGCACCAGCTAATTAACGAGCGCTCACCAAAAGCTGCTTCAGCTTTGGGGGACAAACCCCTGGTCAAGGACTTTCTTATGTCCAATCTCAAAATACGTCATTTATGTGCAGTTGAGAAAATTCCTTAAAATAACCCCTGCGAAAGACAACGTCACATTCACTTTTAACGCTTCAGCAAAATCAACATACACACGTGAGACTCGCGGTCAGATTCCGCGTTTGTATTTCTACAAAACTGGATAATAATGCATAATCTGACGCTTCTAAACTTCTTAGGACAAATCAGCTATATATTGCGTATATTATATAACCATAATTATATAGGACCTAATTCTATGTTAGATATATAATAAATTTGTGGATGTATGGATAAATAGATGGATACGACTCCATCGGGACCCCAACTGCTTTAGACTTCTTTACTCCAGATTATAGACATTATGCTAGAATTTCCCATGGCGTCCGGAGATTATGTTTGCAGGATCACAGTGAACACGGTTAAATGGTCTAGGGGGAGCTTTAAAATGCAAGAACGAATTAAACTAAGAAATGCGTACATCATTTGATAGAAGTTTCTAAATGTAGATCTCAGTTTCATTTTGTGTGTCATCGGTAGGGTATTTTTAGCGTCTTGTGTGAGAAATTCGTTAAAGCCAAAAAATATAAGATAGAAATGGGTGTCTGTTCTCCATAGGAGTCAATGTAGGCTACATTAAACTTAATTGAATTTATTATTTTATCTTTTGCTGCTGCTGATGATGATGATAACGACGATGATTGTGATGATATTGAAGGCGTTGGCAATGATGGTGATGATGATAACGATAATGGATATGATGATGTATTTGTATGCAGGATTATTTCATTAATTTGCTTCACAAAAACTTACCCCTACTGATAATATTATTGCTATTGAATTTGTATGCTGCCGCAAGTTCGAAGTTTTGTGATTATGATTGCAATCCCGGGCTTCAATGTGCAACAATAGGATCCAAGCTAAAAATGTCCAGATAGTGATTTATTATTGCAAACGCATTCCCTTTAGCTTTCGCTAGGATCCACACCCTCGAGATTTCGCATCAGTTGCCACGATGTTTAACAGAAGGGAGTTAGAATAATGGTAAGACTAGGAGAAAAAGATCATCAGGAAGGGTCAACGCAATCTCTAACACGCCAGATGGTGTTTCCAAAGGAGCGCCTTCAATGGCTGCCAAACATTTGAATTTGACCATGATCATCCAGTCGTACCACGAATTGTAGTCGTACTCCAGTATGTCAGTTTTAAGCAATAAACAAATTTCTAAAAACTTTAAACTGCTGAAAAACTGCTGAAAACAGTATTTTAGACTCTAGTCATAGGAGTTTTGGTATCATGATTCTCAAGTCACGCCATCTAATTTTAAGTTGCCTGAGAAGATCGTCATCAAGCGCAAGTTCTTGTCACAAAAGCTGCATGTGATCAGCGTGATTTTACTCCAGGCCTATGCATAATGCATCCTGTGATAAACATAGATTAAAAGCAATAATGCACATTTTGACAGTTTGAATGTGCTCCATCAACACGTTTACTAAGATTGAGATATCATTTAAGGAAGAACTTTGATCTCTGCTGAATGATGAGTAGGGTGCTCCAAAAAAATAAAAGGTGAAAATTCATAGCTCCCCGGATTTTTTCCCATGCGTCTCAAAGAGATGAGTCTAAAGAACCGAATTTTAGGATTCTATATTAAGGTTAAGCATTGCCACCAGCACGATGAAGTTTAACAATAACCCCTATTTTTGGTTGAAAATACAAATTGCAAGTATGCAAGTATACATGAAAAAACAAGTATGTGTTTATTATCTTATTGATCAGAACATGACCCTTATATCAACAGACAAATGTAACTCTATCCACAAACTGCTACTGCAATTCCACTCTCACTCCCACAGACCTACAGATCGTACAGTGTTACACGTGTACTGTCTCAAGAGTTTCCTCACTGCTTAAAATCTCGGAATCTGTGTCGATGAGCTTTAACCACCTGTAGAGTATACTATCGTTGATATTCATCCTTTATGACTGTATTTACAGAGTATGTTATTAGTTTCATCACTTTTTCCATTCACGAACAAATAGACATAGCCTATAGCAGTGCTGCTTGCTGGAAATTGTCAACAGCTTTCCACTGTGCTGGGAGTAGCCTAAGCTGAGCCAATCAGTTGCAATATTAAGTAGGTTGAACAATAAGCACTGCCGCTTTGGTAATCAAATGAATCAGTTTTGAGGATGCATTCAACTGCGGAAATAACCTACTGAAATGGCGGTTTCCAGAGGTTCTGTTTGTCTCACTGTCTGAAGTTGGCGATCAATTTGTGGGTTTTCGGATTCATAAACCAAGTTCAAGATCAATGGCACAATTTCTTCTGCAAGATATCATAAATGTCTAAGGACAGTAACTTCAGCTCCTGCAACATCTGAATCAGTCGTGTTGAGATCAGTATAGAACTGCAGACAATCTAAAGGTGCATCCATAGCAGACACCGCTAAGAGCCAGGCCTTGACAAAAAGGCACTGAACGTGCAAACACGACGCTATAAATTATCGTAGAGATTCAAAATATTCGCCTTGACGTTCTTCTTTCGTTGCTCTACAACCCCAAACTTATTTGATTCCTTTTCACTGCTTTTCTCTGCTTCTGGAATCGTTCTAGTAATATGGACAATTGGATCGTTTCAGATAAACGAACACACGCAGAACATCTCCATTTATAGAAATTCCACTGTCTAGCAATGGGACAATTGGCCCCTAACAACCCATATAGCTTGTCATCACTTCTCAAAAATAGTTCATTCATGTTCATTAAACAATCTAATACACACCCAGTCAGTGCAAGAATTTCCTGGTTTGAGATTCAACCCCATAGTCATTCTTAAGATCCACAGTAAAGTTTTCATTGCACAACGCAACTCCACATAAATCAACGTCTGACTCACATGCGGCAATTTTCTAAAATTTTCATACTGCACTCAGTGCACCTAATATTTCTCATAATAAATATTGTCAGGCACATACAAAGGCTTGTAAAAGAAGTTAATCATCATGATATAATTAAGTTTTCCCACCGATTCCCATCATGGTTTCCAAATTGCCGATTTTTAAGAAAATTCCTGTCTTTTCACATTGTAAAGTTTTTATGCCGGTGGCAAGGCTTAACCTTTTTCAATTGGTCTGAAAATTGGTACAGTTGAACAAAATGATAGATGGAATGGGAAAATTGCCAGGGAGCAGTATTTTGAGAAACTTTTTGAAAATGCATTACAATCTGGAGCACTCTAATGATGAGCTTGAATTTGACGCCTCTTTTCCCAATGATTGTTCGGCATGATTGTTTTCCTACTCATTTAGACCGGTTCCAACCTCTCTGTCTCTCCGAAAAAATAAATTCTTCTCTCTTGGTACTCGTACTGGAAGCTATGCAGAATAAACACTGCTGTGAGCTGCGCTATATTATTATGCATCGACGCTCTTTCTCAGTGGCTGGCCCTAGAACCTGGAATGGGCTCTCTGTTGCTCTCCGCCTGGTGCCTAGAGGTCACACCACTATGTTTCTTTCTCGCTTAAAAACTGCCTTATTTAGCCGTTGTTGGACTGGGAGCGCTTCTGAGTAGTTTACCTTAAAGGTGCGCTGTATAAAAAGTCAATAATAATGTCAAAAAATCAGTGGCGTAGCTAGCTTTTTTGTGGGCCCGGGTGCAGGGGTCCCGCATGGGCCCCTGTTTGGACCTGTAAGGCTGGTGTCTTTTCGTTCTTGCAATCAAGATTACAAAACTAATCTATGGCACTTGCTATTAGACCTAGGCCCAACGCATGTAATACAACTCACACAGAGAAAAAAACATGAATGCTGCAGCTGCACGAATGACACAGAATGATTAATTAAAGTGTTGTAGGCCTAAATGCAGTTATTTCCCCAGCAGAATTTAAAATCTGTCACGTTACAGACTTTTCCACTTATTATTAGCTGCCTACTTAAAACAATGACATAGAGTTTTCTTTGTAGCATTTTCAGTGGCGGCGCCAAGATTTCAGTTGGGGGGGGGGGGGGGGGGGGCTGAGTTTGCAGGAGAAAATTTTCCGTTTTCAGTCGCCAAAATTTCTCACGACCTTTTTTAGAACATTTAGTCGAAATCTTGGAAAATGGTCCTTTTTCGTATCCGCCAAACTGTCTGCCAAACCTCGTGCGTGCCTTTACGGTTATTGGGGGGGGGGGGGGGATAAATATAACATCATTTTTACATGAGGAAAAACATTGATCGACTTTTTATGGAGGGTTTAGCCCCCTAACCCCCTAGCGCCGCAACTGAGCATTTTTGTCAGTAACAAATTTCAACCATCTATTAATTCCAGTCCATGTTTTGCAATTTGCACATCAAAAACGATACAATCGTCAATTTTTCATAGAACTTCTCACCTGAAAATAAGTTAACAATATTCTTTACAAGTGCAAAAATTGGGACAAATACATGAATTCCTAGAACCCACACTTGCTCAATTTGGTGTCTGCCTGATTTTGGGTGAGAGTTGAGAAGATTTGAGTGCAGTGTGAGAATTGGTGAAAAATAACTGGGGGATTATGCTATGATCCACGTGGAGCTGGGTTGTGAAAAGGTGAAAAGACTTAACTATGTGACCCTAAGAAAGAATAGCGAGGGTTGAACGACCTCAAACTCCCGGTAAATTCTCACTCTGGTTGATGGAGATGTCAGTTTACTACCGTTACTATAACCAGCATATGACCCGAATTCACGAGCATGCCTGTGACAAGTATGAAGTTTCTACGGCGCACCATTTTATTGCACTACAAGAACGTGACAGATAGACGGATATGATCACACCTATCCTAAACGGAAGCACAGACCCCGCCTTTGACCTTTGCATAGGAAAGCTTGTGAACGAAAATCAGATGCGGATATGATTCGTTTACTGTTCTCAGCTAAAAACTGCATTAGACCTATTATAATTATATAATTGTCGTTCACGCACATTAGCGTAATTGCGCAATCGTATTTTGACCGTCATGACTCGAGACGAAAAACAAGTTCAAGGGAATTCAGTATAGGCCTGCCTGCCTGCCTACCGGCCGGCCGGCCGACCTGTCTGCCTGCCTGCCTGCCTGCCTACCGGCCTGCCTGCACGGCAGTTGACAGACGTCAGTAAAGTAGCGAAGTAGCCTAATGCAAGTATGTTTACAAAAACTAGGCTACATCTGCCACAACTTAATGTGAATTAGGCTACTAATTAGGTTAGAATATAGGCTAGTAATTCAATAATATCTGTGGGGCTCTGGAGGTCGTGGGCCCGTGTGCTTTGCACACATTGCACACATGGTAGCTGCGTCACTGCAAAATTTTTTACTACATCACATGCGAGCTGTTTGCCAGTGTGATAAATTATGCGCATGTAAAATTTTCAATCTAAGCTCATAGCTGGTAGTAGTTGCAGTATAAAAAACACCCAGTAACATGTCCATATCGTATGAGGTAGCCTATATATTATGCAATATAAAAAATTACTCTGCATTTCGTATAATAGCGTTTTAGAATTCCGCCATCGTGTAGTATGAGCTTCGGCTACTTGCTGTGTGCTGAGATATTTAGCAGTGACTTGCTGATTATAATTTTAATTGAAATGTACTTCGCCCGCTCACACACGGATCTAGATGCCGTGAGGTGATTAGCATGAGCAAATTTACAATTTGTAGCCTACGTAAGGCCTGAGCCGTTGGTTTGGTCATGGTATTAATCTTGGCTAGGCACTCGATCAGGCGACGACATGGTCCGATACCCGCTACCGAAGAGGGCGAGCCACTGATACGGGGAGAGAGGGAGAGAGGGAAAGAGAGAGAGAGAGACAGAGAAAGAGAGAGGCAGTGACAGCGACAGAAACAAAAACAGAGACAGAGATAGAGAGACAGAGACAGAGAGACAGAGGGCGAGAGAACTTGAGCGCAAGAGAGCGCGAGAGAGACACACAGAGAGAGAGAGAGAGAGAGAGAGAGAGAGAGAGAGAGAGAGAGAGAGAGAGAGAGAGAGAGAGAGAGAGAGAGAGAGAGAGAGAGAGAGAGAGACAGAGAGAGAGAGAGAGACAGAGAGAGAGAGAGAGAGAGAGAGAGAGAGAGAGAGAGAGAGAGAGAGAGAGAGAGAGAGAGAGAGAGAGAAAGAGGAAGGAAGAAGGGGGAAACGAAAGGCACGCGAAGACTTTGAAGCCAGTTATACTAGAGACGGATTGCGCACCACTCGCCTTAACAGTCTGACGATCGGAGTGAAACAGATCTTTTTTTGAATCAACTGACATGCAATAAGGGAGGCACGGTTGTTTTTATTCATTTAAGTGTAACATTTGGGAAAGTCAGCAGAGCACAAATGTAAGCTTTTCAATATTTTTATTTGACTTCAACCAGATATTAGTGATTTTATAAGTTCGCATGACTTAGGCCACTGCTATTCAGTGGCGTAGCTACCATGTGTGCAGTATGTGCACTGTAGCCTATATTGCAAATCATCATTAATCAAGAATTGATTCATAATTGACATTTTGCTGAACAAAATGCTGGAAAACAATTCTACGATGACATGACATTGTTTATGTAGACCTAGGCCTACTAGTTGGCCTACTAATAGTAAGTGGATAAGTCTGCAAATAATAGATTTCAAATTTGACTGCGTAATCACTGAACTTATAACACTTTAATTTGCCTGTCTCATTCGTGCCACATTCTTGTTTATTCTGTGAGTGAGTTTTATTGAATGTGTTAGGCCTAAATAGCAATGCCATTAATTTTATTAGTTTTGATGGTATGCGGACGTTTCATCCCCGGACGATTCATCCCCGGACAGTTCATCCCGGACGATTCATCCAGTGGACGTTTCATCCCAGGACGTTTCATCCAGTGCAGGTTTAATCTCAGGACGTTTCATCCAGTGGACGTTTCATCCCAGGACGTTTCATCCCCGGACGATTCATCCAGTGGACGGTTCATCCCAGGACGGAAATTTAAGGAATTAAAGAACACTTAAACCTATAAAATATGCAATCTAATAGATATAAAAAGCCAAAAATACTTGGAATAAAATTGATATGATATAAGAACACATAAGCCTATAAAACATGCAATTAAATAGATATAAAAGAACACATAGGCCTAAGCCTATAAAACATGTATAAATAGATATAAAAAGTCTGAAATACTTGGAGTAAAATAGATATCATATAAGAACACTTTATAAAACACGCAGTTAAATATCATAAAAGAACACATCTATACCTATTAAATCGAAAATCTCTTATCGTATCCTTGAATAAAACTTCTTATCCACGCGACCGATTTTTCCCAATATTTACAAAAATACTTTTTAGCACCCAATAACAAACCATAAGGGGTTCGCGATTCAAAACTCTTACCCGTTCCCGAGCATGAAAATTTAATTTTCCATCCGAAACGCTGTAGGTTTAGCCATTTTGCCTACAGCACATCGATATTAATAGACCATCATTTTTCATTGAACCAACGAAGATATATTGTTGATTCAAACCAATACATTAATGACGTCATGGCCGTTTCTTATATAGCGCGTTACGCCGTTAAGTATTTAAGACGCAATAATTTTCGCCGATCGATTTTCCACGAACCAATAGATTTTTAACCTCATTTTCCGCCGAGGGCAGATCTTTTGACACGCGGTTTCGCAAAAATGCTCACTATAGCGCAAACATGGACGGGTGGGAGTGGATTGGGCCGAAAACCTAGGGGTAGGCCTACCCGGCAAGGCGAAGCGAGGTGAAAAGGGCCGCGTGGGAGCGGGGTCAAGCGTGGCTGGGAATTAAAAACCGAAATTTCCCGGGCAACGCCGGGTCATTCAGCTAGTAAGCCTATAAAACATGCAATTAAATAGAATAAAAGAACACATAAGCCTATACAACATGGAATTAAATAGATAGACTCTTCAACTTGTATTACCCTGCCGACATGGGCGGAGTTTGGTTTCCGTTCTGGGGGGGCTAATGCCTTCTTGGGGACTAAGCCCGGGAAAAGATACCATTTTCATGGTAAAAAAGCTGTATTTGGACCTTGTTGGGGGGCGGGGCATAGCCCCCTAAGACCCTGATAAACTCCGCCTATGCCTGCCCGACTAATGTACAAATCATATTATTCTCTATTAAGCGCCACTGGATGAACCGTTCGGGGATGAACCGTCCACTGGATGGACCGTACGGGGGATGAACCGTCCGGGGATGAACCGTCCACTGGATGGACCGTACGGGGATGAACCGTCCGGGGATGAACCGTCCACTGGATGAATCGTACGGGGGATGAACCGTCCGGGGATGAACCGTCCACTGGATGAATCGTACGGGGGATGAACCGTCCGGGGATGAACCGTCCACTGGATGAATCGTACGGGGGATGAACCGTCCGGGGATGAACCGTCCACTGGATGAATCGTCCGGGATGAATCGTCCGGGGATGAAACGTCCTAGAATCGTTTTGATGATCTTCATTGCAAAAACGCAAGATACCTGTCTTACAAGGCCAAGCAGGAGCCTATAGCCTACACTATACGGGACCGCTGCACATGAAAAGCTAGATACGCCAACAAGGTGAAAACGACTGATTTCAAACTACTCAACTCTCTCCAAGTTATCTCACGTGACGTATGGAGCCAAGCCACACCCTGCCCTCCCTCTCGTTCAAGCCGCAGGACAAAGTCCAGGTCAACACTTGAGACAGTTTCGTAGGTCAGACAGAGGCACAGAGCACGCTCGTTACGCTACGTAACAATATAATTATGCGATTTGTAAGCTTATAACCTATTATAACGAGACAAGTTGAATGTGTCTAGTGATATGGGAAGATTTTTGCGGTTGAAACTTGGATTGTTTGCCAGTAAACATTCCGATTCAAATTTACCGTTGTAGGAGTGGTTTAAAACTGAAAGTGCTTCATTCCGTATTTTTTGTAGGCTACATCAAGATGCCATCATGATGAATATTTTCAGATCAAGTAAAAATGTTGCCTTTGCGCTCTGAGAACAGCTGCAACAGTTACTGTAGGCCTACGGTACTTTAGATCCTTGTTGTACGGTTCTCGTAATGCGACACCCAATTGAAAAATACTGGGCATTATTATGACACTAACATGGTGCACCGTTTACAAGGTGATTCTCATTCTAATTAAATTAAAGAAGTGTGGTTGCCTGAGCCTACGTAAGAACATCAGACTCTTGAACGGAAGCTTGGGTTATGATGAAAAACTAATTTAACATTGCCTTCAATTTTAGTTCCTTTTCGGATCGACTACACGAGAAACATGTGCAGTAAAGACGAATGAAGTTTGTGTAATGGCGCTTCCAACGAGTAGAATAGTGAACTTCCGAGACTTTCTAAGAGAACGTATTGACCCAGATACACTTTTAGACTGCCTACTGGCAAGATTAATTCTGTCCAGAGAAGAATTTTATGAAGTGAAAAGTAGACCATCAATCTGGAAACAAAATGAGAGACTCTTGGACTACATCATTGAAAAAGACCACGAGCAAGAATTTATCACTGCTCTTCCAGAAGCAAACCAGCAGCATCTAGTTAATTACGTACTAAACGACGGAGGCAAGTTCAGCACATCGTTCATATACATGTATTCAGGCCCGGCCTTAGGGCAAGGCGAGCCTTGGGCCCCGCGCTTTCAGGGCCCCGCGGTACTGGCTATAATTTTTTTACTTCGTTGAGATTGATAATGGTTGCGTCGCATATCAACTATGCTCGATTGCAGTCAATGTGCCGCTCGAATGTAGCCTAATAGATGATTTTGGAAACCACGATCTGTAAATTTAATGCTAAACCGAGTCACAGCTACACCTATTGTTGTAGGCCTACACGTTGAATTAATTTTCAAAATATGAACAAATGGCTAAGACTCATCAAAACTTCCATGCGATGAACAATAGACCTAGGCCTACTTTGAGAATGGCTCGCTAAATTAGCTTTTTTCAATTGAAAAAGATGTTCCATTGTGAAATCATTTCAGATGTCGCATATAGGCCTACATCAAATTAGGGAAGATTTGCGAAAACTTTTGTAAGATAGCACTCACATCTTTGTCTATAATAGCATACTCGATAGAGACTATAACATTTCAAAGCTTCAAATAGAAGGAATCGGAAATATGTCAATTATTGGCATCCTATTTTAGATGCTAGGTATTCAACTAGTTAAATTGAAAATATATCTTATATATAATTATTGTTTTCATAGTAAACTGCTAGGGTTAGGCTAATTGCCAAATTTGCATGTGAGTGTCCATTAACTTCAAATTTCAACATGGGCGCCTGCAGACATTTTAGTTGGAGGGAGCACAGCACAATGAATAGGTAAATTTTTAGCATGAGTTGAAAAATACAAAGAAGGAAATTAAGAACATGGATTGTTCACATAGGTGCTTAAATGTACATTTCTCCGTTTCATCGTGAGAATCATTGGCGCAAAGAAATTTATCAAAAGTAAAACTCTGTTAAAAATCGGTGTTAATTTTCCAGAGGGCGCCCATGATTTTGCATTACTTAAATAGGTCTACTTAATTATAGTGTCAATGCTGTATTGACAGTTAATAATGAACTTATAATGAGCTTATATGAACTTAGTAAATTTTTGCCTGGAGACTCGTGCTGCCTTGGGCCCCGCAAACCCTAGGGCCGGGCCTGCATGTATTATAATGCAGGCTGTGCAATTTGTTAGTCATATTGAAACGTCTAACAATGGATAAGTTGCAGATAATTAATTGATACAACTAAATGCTTGGAGTTTGACGTCATGAGGACAGACTAGTAAGACAAGTTCTCATTGCTTCAACCCATGAAACTCCGTGGACGACCTCTTCTAAGGCACATCTGTAAAAGACTTTCAGAAAACTGAAACCCACAATTATTATTTAACTCAACTCAATTAAACGTAGGCTACATTCTTTTTCCACAAGAAATCCAACATACATCATTAATTTAAGAGAGCGCCATTTTGCTCTTCGCCATAACAAATGATTGTGTTTTTGATCACTCGCCATTTTGATTTCTCCCTTTTGATTTTCGTCCGTTTGATGGGATACCATCATACCACATCCCTACCTTAGCAACTGATTATCTTTCTTGGCTTCTGTGTCAGAATTTTGACTTGTTAAATTCATTTGTCAGTAACAGTTACTGTTAATAAGCTCACCTCTTGGCTCTGTATGGCGATGAGAAATTATAGTGATTTGCATAAACACATCAATGTTTTGTTAGTAAGCCTATTCGATTGCTTTTAATGATAGTGGTCTTAAAACGAATGATAGCTTGAAACCATATTAACCAGGAAGCAATTTAAGATATTTCTTAATGGAGATCTTCTTTATGACGTCTAATAAATGTGCTGATTTTCATAGAGCTGCCAAGAAATTTGATTTTTTAAATATTTGTTGTATCCTGAACTTACAGTCCGCAGTCAAAATAAACCTCAAGAATGGCCATTGGAAGAAAAGCACATAAGGGTAATCGATGGAAATCGCGCTTACCTCAAAGATCATCTTGATACGAGAGGAGGTTTTATTGATGGGCTTTTGACCACAGGAGTCATAACCTACCGCCAGCAGCAGCTTGTTTACAGTAAGGCAACCGATCCAGAAAGGAGCGAAGTATTCTTAGACATTTTGTGTCGTAGAACTATAGGCGACTACGAAAATACAATAAAGTGTCTTCGTGATTCTAATCAAGATCATGTTGCAAACGTTCTAGAGAAAGGTGGCGGTAAGTGGACTTGTTTTTTTCAAGTTAATTAAGTAACTTAGAAACACACTATAAATTGAGCCCAGTTTCGCATAGTAACCAACAGAATGAAACAGATTCCAACATTAATCTGATCTAGTAGAATCGAATCTGATCTGATCAAGTAGAATCGAATCTAAGCAATGTCCATTTTAAACGTTTAAAGCTGTGCTTGCTTTAGTTTTACTTCATATACCGTAGCAGCAGGCCCACATTAAGGTGGGTGCTCTGACCACTGTAGTAGCCTACCTGGGTCCGCAGTTTTGAGGGGCCGTAGTTATAAAATATTCAGTAATTCATTTGTTCAAATCCGGCGAGCCTTATAGACCGTCTTCTACCATCTCACTGTTCTCACTCGGATAGAGTGCGTCGCTTTATTTCATCAATTTGGTTTGACACTGAATACCGATCCCTTCGACGACAAGCACGTCGCTTCGAAAAACTGTACAGACTTGGTGCGTCTGTAAAGTTTGTATATAGCCATATAGCCGCTACTTCTGGGTTAAATACGTCCGCGGGATGCAAGGACGCTATCGGGAGAAGGAGCAGACAGACGAAGAACACTCTACATGTTGGGGAGCCCAGCAAACTCACCCCGCCCCTCACCGTCCCATCCCGACCTTATTTGTCTCGCGGGATCTAGGACGATTGGTCATAAGACTATACTAGTCTTGGTTATAGAACTATAATTGATCATAATACGATTGGTCATGAGGTCTATTTTGTATTGTAGCGTTTTAGGAAATCACTACTTTTTCCTTCTTACTTACCTACGTGCCACATCTTTTACTATAGCTATATCGTGGTAGTTAATTTTAGCACGGCAGGCTGCAACGCGCTATAAATAGAAAATTAGACTATGCAAATGCGTTGAGGCCGCAGTATCGGCAGGTGTAGGATTCTGATTGGTCCAAAATTACCGCACGCATTTCAGCGCGCACAGGAAGTGGCCTGTGATTGGCTGCGGCCAGTGTTTTGGCGCAAAAGGACTGTCGTCACGGCATTTGCGCAGTAGATTCCCAATGAGAAGGAAGGTGCTGTAGAGTTGCACAGTAGATTCCGAAGGAGAAGGAAGGTGCTGTAGCGTTGCGGAGTAGATTCCGAAGGAGAAGGAAGGTGCTGTAGAGTTGCGCATCGGAAACCGTCGAGAAAGGACCTGTCGCAAACAGTAGCGAAAGTGGTAATATCTTATGTCGAAATATTCGCGAAAATATTGGTTTTCGGTTGAATTCATGAGAAGAACTAGCATTTCGGTATCCGGGCAACTCATCTTTGCAATCTGTAATAATCGCCGTTTCGTCCGAGAAACGTGCATTTGACGTCTTGTGGGTGATAAATATTCTACGAGGAAGAAATTGTCAGAAATACCCTAGGCGAAATTATCCCAAGGGAGGATCCGAACTTCATAAGACAGGGAAGTATAGATTCACGCTAATACTGGGCCGAATCTGATAGCGATAATTATTGGAACGTGATAATTGCTGTAAATTGTGATTATTCTAAATTAGAAGATAGAGTAGAAGACGAGCACTAATTTAGTTGTTGGCTATGTGCCAAATGTGAATGACTAATGTAAAATCGAGATTCCAGAAAATTAACTTTAATTACGGAGAGTGTTCTCCTTAGTCTACCAACTAATTTCTTTGTTTGCGATATTTTGTATTTTAATTAAAACTGTTGATTCGTAATTAAACTGCATAAAGAAACAGTGTAGTAACTAAAATATAACAAATATGATTGCACCTGATTCTGATGAGATGAGGGAAATGAATCAGATAAAAGAGGATAGGAATCCCTTGCTGGAATCTCCTGTGAGTGAGACAATTATTGATTGCTCAGTGGCGCCGCCTACTGTAGTAGAAAGGTTATTGTATATTATCGAACTTACTCAGAAACGATATGAGGAAATGGAGGATAATACTGAGAGTATTAGAGCAGCAGTCCAGAAAGATAGAGCAATTAGGCTATAGGATAGAAGAGCTCACTACGGGTGTTTCTTCAGACAAACCTGTTATGTGGGATTCGAATCCAGATGAGTACCTAGGTATTGGTGCTGTCGCTACCCCCAAAGGGAGCCGCTGAGTTATGTCCCGAATCGGTCCTGGTAGAAATGAGGGAAAGTTAAAAGACTTTGATCCCTAGTTCAATAAAGAAATACCCGAGGGAAGGGAGCTATGTTGCATCAGAAGCCCTTGTGAGCCAAACGAGGCCCCTACAATCTAGTTCTTCTGCTCCTGTTGACAATAGGTTCACCGTGTTTAGGCCCACACAACAGTGCGCTAGCTCTCATAGGGAGTCACTGAGGCCATTTCCCTCAAGGCCCTGGTAACTGAAAGTGAAGTGGGAAATATGCAGACATGTGGCCCTCTGGTGAGCGAGCGAAGCGTTACAGTATTATGCCACAAATAAATGACATGAATCGTTGGCAAAATAGGCAATCTTCTTTAGACAATTGATGGCATGTATCAATTGCGCATATTCAGCATTTTTAGACATATAATTATAATTAGTGTAGCCTAAATCAAGAAAGTAATAGAGTTTAAAGCATTTTAAATTAATTATTGGCTAAGCTATCTTGTAAATTGTGCTCAATCGACCATGTAACTGACCGATTGTCGTATGATCAATCGTCACATGACCAATACCGTCGTTTACCGTCTCGCGAGCATTCCATGCCCCAGGGAATGGAGTTGACTCCCGATTCTACTTCAAAGCAAAACAAGCAATTAATAACTTCCTGTTTCTCCTTGACTTTCAAGCACAATGTCATGGATCTCTATATGCATCTTTCTCAGGCGGCTGACTATTCACGCCTCAGATTCACACTTCGGTGTGACCCTGAGAGAGTTAAAGATTTATTTAGTAGTTGTCTACTTATCTTTGTCTTCTGGTTTCAAACCAAATACTGATCACCGCCACCGCCGTCTGTGGCCTAAGATAATAATTATTATTATTACTAGCTGGGGTACCCGGCGTTGCCCGGGAAATTAAAATACGACCCGCTCCCGGCCGCAACCACACCACACTCCACCGCATCACATCCCCACCCCCACAACACCCCACCACACTACGATCTCCACCGGTACGCCGCCCGTGAAATTTGGGTTTTCGTATAAATTCCCCTCACCCCAATCCCCCATACCCCACACACCTGCCCAACTTCAACCCCAACTCCCACTCGCCCCAACTCCCCTCCCACACGCACGCTCCCACACTTCCACCTCCTCCCCACCCACCCCGCCCTCCACCCCACACTCCCCACCTCACTCCCCTCACCCCACCCACCCCACTCCCACCCCACCCCATCCCCATTCCCCAAACACCCCATCCCCTCCCCACCCCACCCCACCCAAACCCACCCGCCACCCCACTCACCCCAACTCTCCACCCACCCCTCCCCCACACTCCCATCCCTCCCCACCCGCCCCGCCCAACACCTCACCACTCCCCACCTCACTCTCTCTCACCCCACTCACCCCACCCCATACCCCACTCCACCCCATCCCCCACTCCCCACCCACCCCTCTCCACTTCACCCCATCCACCCCACCCGCCATCCCCGACCACACCACACTACACTTCGACCTCCACAGGTACACCACCCGTGAAATTTGTGTATTCGGAAAAAATTCCCCCACCACCATCCCCACCCTATCCCATCCCGCCTTACTCACCACCCACCACACCACACTCCGACCTCGACCGAAACGCCACTCGTGAAGTTTGGGTTTTCGGAAAAATTTCCCCACCCCACTCCCAATCCCCATACCCCACACTAGGGTGGTCGTTAAAAATGAAAGTTGGAATTGACTGTTCCCCAAGGCGCCGTTTGGTTCCATTCTCCCTAGAAACATCACACAAAAAGTTGTAAGACAAAATATTAATATTTAGGACTAGCACAACGCCATCAAAATTTTACCCTTATGATAGCAAGACTTCTAATGCTCAAAAGTAGCTATATGGCTGTAGTCAACAAGGAATCTTCAAACCAAGAATCAATTCAACTACCTGTAGTTGCCCCACACTTAAACATGATGATGCTACTGTCATCGTAATCATGATCATCAATTTATACAGCGCCACTTCAAGAAAAATTCCTCTAAGGCTAGAAAACCTGTATAACACACCGCATCTCAGATAATATCTATCATATCTTATTTCTTTACAAATAGTACCTGTTTTACCCTGTCTTGATTGATTATAATAGCGTATTGTTCTTAGACTGCTACAGTAAGGGAACAGTAATAGTATAAATTATATTGGGGAAAAATAAAAAATTTGTGCGGTTTCATCTGTGTCCTATATAATTAATTTATTCTGCAAAATCACCAAAATTCTTAATGAGGTCTGATTTCTGAGAAATATTTCTTTTTCTACCGTCATTGTTCATGGGGTTACTGGGTACAAGGAACTGGAGTAATATTAAAAAGTAGAAATCCATTATTTTTAGATGCTAATTTTTATCTCAAAATAATTATAGGCTAAAATGTTTTCGAGCTGAGGCATTATTACACTGTCTCACAATTCAAATTGCATTTGGTCTTTGCATGTGTTTGAGCTATGTTGTAGTTTTCACGATTCACTTCCCTCAAAGTGAAATTTCTGGCATGTTGCCCAAGGAAGGTGTTCATCTGCCTCCAAGGGTGTACCAATGGGTGTTGTCTTGAGAGTGCTATACTTATACCCTTGAATTGGATGATCGTCTGAGATGTCCATGCGGCCACTGTAATTTCAGCTGGATCCATTGCTGAGCAAGATGTAGAGATTTTGAGTCGCATATAGCTTACGTGTTTGACACCATCGCCTTTCATGCTAATTTATAATAGGTAGTTAATTTACAATAGCAAATAAAGGCAGTGTAATTTGAGTCCACTCTTGACAGTACTTTCTGTGTCAATTGTTTGACTCTGTGTTCATGTTTTCAGCTCTAAAAGTAAGCTTATACTTTTAATTGGATAACTTCTACATTATGAAATAGACAACAATGTGAGTAGTCTTCATCAGGCACTCAATTATGATGCTCTTTTGGAAGTTGTTTAAAAGCTGCTTTTTGACTCCTATGTGGTAATAAGTAATTTCTTTGATCTATAAAAATTATGATCTCAATAATTTCAACATCTATTTTAATTCATTTCTTTACAGCAACTCTTGATAAATCTTATCTGTGATGCGCTGTGTCATTCTGCTCTGATTACCACAATAAACGAAAATACATGTGTCATCAGTAGTTTTCTCCAGTTCAACTATTATTTAGGTCCTTGTCCGTAGGCCCTATTATATCAGAATTTGTGTTAAAGTTAAGCATGTAATAAAGAGCCTTTAGTGTAACAAAGAATCCCTGTAGATAGAAATCAGGACTATCAAAAGAACATGGCAATGTGTTGACTTTCTAGTACAATAATCTTCATTTAATCTTTAGTAGTAGTATCTTCGTTTTAATGATTCAATCTGACACACCGCAGAATGATTACAAGTACATGTTATACAAAATACGGCCCACTATAGCACGACACGCAGATCGGTTTTACAACAGTGGGTTCGGTAGCTTAACACTTATGGCCTAAGTGCTGGATCACTCCTGGTCGGCCAAGTCAGAAGCGGTAGGGGCTATCTTTATTTTTAGCAGAACCCGAGTCAAGCAACTCAACAGCAAAGTGCCAATGGCAGCTAACAGAAATTTAAAGTAGATTTATAGTAAAGGTTTATGGTCATCGATCTCAGGGACTCACGAGTCAAATACTATTGTGATGGTCAATTGTTCATAAAAATATATAACAAACCATTATCATCATTGTAGAAGTCAGACATACTTGTCAGTCGTGCTTGAGTAAAAGAATGTTGCATTTCTGTTAAAACTAGTCATAGGTCCAAAAATGTAGCTAAATTAGCATTATACTCAAAAAGACGATGAAATTTCGTAAAATCCAAAACTTCAAACACGTTGTGCTAGTCCTAAATATTTTTCTATCGGGATAATTTTTGGGCTGCATCAGTCTTTTACCAAGTGGCACCAAATGGTGGGTTGGGGAAAGAATAAAAATGAAGTTGAAAATTTGCCATTACAGATGCGACCACCCTACCCCACACCCCTCTTCACCTTCTCCCCAACCCCACAACCCACTCCGCCCCCGCTCCCCACCCCTCCCACCACCATCCCCACCCCACCCCATCCGACCCCACCCACCAGACCACACTCCGACCTCGACCGGTACGCAACTCGTGAAATTTCGGTTTTCGGGAAAGTTTTCTTCCCACCGCCCCACGGAACTCCCCACCCACACCAATGCCCCACCCGGCCCCTGCGGGCCGAGGTGTGGGCTGAGTAGAGGTGAGGTGGTCCGCGTAAAAATCTGTCTAACTGTGAAACTATGGCAAGGGAATGGAAATCTATAGCGAAAATTAGGGCTTTCGCAACCCTCACCGTGGCCCCCATGGTAGTAGAGATTCGCCAAATACTCCACCGGGTGGCTCTGATGACCCTCTGTCTAGGTACAAAGTTTCAGAGGAATTGCTAAAAAAAGTGAAATTTTGGGAGGTTTCGCGCCCCACCCTGGCCCCCATGGTGGTAGAGAATCGCCAACCTTTTGTTGGGGTGTCTCATGCCGAGACCTACACAGTAGTGAAGGTTTGGAGTGAAAAGCTCAAAAACTGTGGAAATGCATCCCGGTCAAACAGACAGACAGAATATTCTCTTTATTTATATAGATTTGCCTTTTCTGGAGGGAGTCACCATCGTATTTTAGTCGCAGCCTATCCCTTGGTTTATTTTAGTTTTATTAACTTAGTATGATATCCTTTCATTCCATCTAGCTATGTTCATATTCACCAACTGCACTGTGCTGCACCTGTCAATGATGTGACTACACGCTGTACACACTACACAGCCCTACTGCTTTTGTTTTTGTATGATGATCCGATGCTCATTAGAATCTTACACAGATGTAACATTAACCAACCTACACAGTTGGTAGAATCAATGACCATTACACTCTGCTAAAAATCCTAGCCAAACCAAAATAATAATAATTAATTAACCAGCACTTAGGCAAGTTTGCATGTCCACTATTAATGCCTCATAGCTACTGATGACTAGAGCACCACTACCAATTACGATGCAATATAATATTATGTGTGTGGTTGATTTCGATGTGTGTTTCAGCTGTGCTGCCAGTTCATGCAGGGCTTCAAGACCCTTCAGCGGAAGTGGGACTAGTTGAAAAAATCACAAATCTACTTCATAGCGCGACAAATGATGACCTCCAGAGAATATATGATATGCTTATATCCGTCCAGACTGGTCGCAGCATTGTTTTCTATTATTATTTCGAAACTCTTCAGTCGTGGCTTGGAATGAAGAATGCCATACATGCTGGCACCCTGAAAAACGATATGGAGGAAATTTGTAGACGGGCTGACTCACATGCAAACGTGAAAATAGCAAAAATCCGTATTCAAGATGATGACATTGAAAATATTGATAGGTATTTTGCTAGTGAAGGTTAGTGCAGTTTGGTATTCGTCATATTTCTTTTCCGTAAATCTATATATTTATAATCTATTCGTTCAGAAATTTTGAGCCATTTAAGTGATTTGAGGGGATGAGTGATGTACTGCTGTTTGGGAGTTTTGGTGACAACACGGTCGAGGACATTCTGAATTGCCTGGAGGCGGTTTATTTATGCCATGTCTATGTTGAGGAAAAGCGAATTGCAGTGACCTAATTATGCTTGAACTATCATGGATGTAGTTGTAGTTATTATAGATGTGGTTTAGAATCGAGCATAGGGCAGACCCTGCGAAGATCACGTGCGAGGGAAGTGAGAAGAGTTTCAGTTAAGTGCTTCTTTGTAAAACCAGACTGGTATGGGTTAAGTAGTAAATTTGAAGTCAGGTAGTGTCATAGAGAGGCTTACACATAAAGCAGAAAAGATATTTGAACCAAGACCAATTGTGATTTTAAGACCAGGAGAATGATCTTATATTGGATCCAAGAGCTGATAGGGCGCCAGCCTAAGACGTTAACCATACAATTGGAAATAATTATGAGAAATCGAGGAAGGCGTGGTATGAACCTATCAACAACGTTTAAGTTGATTGGAAGGAAGAGTCGCTTATTGTGGAGACCCAATGCATGAAAGGTAATTTACAGAAACCTACATAAGAGCAGATGATGCATGCACAACTGTGGTAAAGACAGCGGGGCCAACAGGCCGTCTGATGGCTCTCAGTAACCTCAATGGACGCCAACAATAGCCTAATTATTATGCTTGATTCCTGATCTATTGACAGTTCAGTGTTGACAATAATTATCAGAGACCACCACTAACTTCACCTTTGCTCCGAGCCTCCGAGATAGCACTTCGTTAACAGAACAATGATAATGTGACCAGTATGAGAATATTATAAATGCTTTGGAAAGGATACTTTGTTTGAAGCATAGGCTACACGAATCCGTTTGTAAGCTCAATTTGCTCTACCAGTCGTTGACTCAATAGTAATAGAGGCACGAGAGTTTACACTTCTATTTAGTTCGTATGCTGCTGCTGCTGTGTCACTGTTTGCATATCTATTATTGACAACAACGTTGATTTGTAGAACAAAAAAGGAGAAAAATGAAGAACTAAACTTTCGAATTCATTGCTTAGTTAAGTTTGGAGCGACTGAACGCTGAATGAAACCGTTTTTTTCTTCTAGCACTAGATTATATGTTATTACATACCAAGTATTAGCTAATTAATAGCATTAGGAGTTCGTCGTGTCGCAAGTTTAGGCCCTGAGCCTGTCGAAACCGAAAGACATGATGGATCATTTGAACCTGCATGATCGACCTTAATTCTTGACTCACACGCAATCACAGAATTTACAGAGCGAACAGAACAAGGACAGAGAAAAGAACCTAAGCACCGTAACTTTATGGGTCTCAATAATTATACCAATTACTTCGAATCTGATCTGATCTGATGTCTTCAAAGCACCGTAATAAAAATTGTTGATGGCTTCAAGGGGAGCGGAAGCCTGATCCAAGGTTATGATTCTTTGGAGAAAAGAAAAAGCAAATTGTAATATTTGTGAGCCAAAGAAAGGTTGGTTGGTCATCGTAAAACTGGAGGTTCTTTTTCATACGGAAGTCAATTCAGGAGAAGTTGAGTGCAACCATCAGACGTTCTATATCTGTATCTTTATCTCTGTCTTTATCTTTATCTTAATGGTGCGGTAAGTGTCTGTTGCACTTCAATGTCACCATCGGATTCGGTGCTCGATTATGGATGGAGTCTGAAACGTACCGATGATAATGAAGTCGTTGGTTGTCATATTCATTCATTCATTATATGCATTTATATAGCGCCTCTTCAAGGGGGCTACTCAGAGGCGCTCCCAACCTCAGCGCGGCCAAATAAAGCTGTCTTAAGATGAGAGAGGAAAGCCTGAGAAGGATTTTTACAAAGAAAGCGGAGGGTCAGAGGAAGACCATTCCAAGTCGAGGGACCCACCACCGAGAAAGCACGGTTCTGCATAGTGGAAGTTCGAGCAAAAGGTACTGAGAGTAGACTTTGTTCAGACGAACGAAGGGAGCGGAAGGGGTGAGAACTGAGAGTAGAACTACAAAGCTCACAAAGATAGGCAGGAGCAAGGCCTAGCATGCAGCGCCAGACTAGAGTAGATATCCTATACTCAATTCGCTGCTTGAGTGGAAGCCAGTGGAGAACGTCGCGCATATAGCTGGAGATGTGGCTGAATTTAGGTATGCGGCCAATAAGGCGGGCAGCAGAGCGCAGGACGCAATCAAGGCAATGTTGAAGCAGAAGAAGAAGACAATTATGATAATTATAACAACGGTGATAATATTATGTTTTTCACAGAAAAGATGATGTTAAGAGCGATGAGGATGATTATGAAATTGTACAGGGTGGGCCAATATAAATGCAACAATTTGACGCCTTATAACTTAAACAATTTTTAACTGAGCGTCTTGTCCAATATATCAAATTGAACATAATTATCCATTTTATCATTCCGCAAAATATCTAAGAGTTGCCATTACGACGTTTTGAAATAATGCTATTAATATTCGAAGTCCCATATTCTGCCATAAAACTGCAAGAAAAAAGTCTTGCAATGGGTTATTTCAGCCCAGCAGCAAAGAATCACTTTTTTCAAATGTTCGACGTCACGTACCGGTTCACGATAGACCAGTTGCTGAAGACAACCCCCAGATCGAATAGTCAACCGGGTTTAAATCCCGACTGTTCGGTGGCCATAAACTCTGGCGCGTTAGCGTTCAGATATTATGACGTGAACGATGCGCCGGCGCTCCATCTTGCTGAAAGATGTAACCCTCAAATCCAGAAAGTTGGCGAATATCACGTAGAACGGTAGAAGTCCTCATGCGAGTACTTCATCGCAGTAATAAGCACTGTCCACCTTAGCCTTTGGAGCAACAAAGAATGTCGCCGTCTTTTCAAACTTTGAAACAGCCAACAACACCACCACACTTTGTGAAAAGTGCTTCCTGCCCTTGAGAAGCCGAGCAGACTCAACCACACGCTTAAGGCTAACAAATGACTCAAGAAGCAATGACAGATGAAAAGATCGACAGAACATGGTTCAAGGACGAGAAGATCTTCACGGTTCAGTCGTCCACAAACACTCAGAACGACCGTGTGTATGCAAAATAAGCTTTTTGACATATTATTCAGTTTCAGACTTTTTTCTTGCAGTTTTACGGAAAGAAAATGGGACTTCGAATATTAATAGCATTATCTCAAAACGTCGTAATGGCATCTCTTAGATATTTTGCAGAATGATAAAATGGATAATTATGTTCAATTTGATATATTGGACAAGACGCTCAGTTAAAAATTGTTTAAGTTATAAGGCGTCAAAGTTGTTGCATTTATATTGGCCCACCCTGTATTATGTAGTATGTACCTTTGATAATGATGACAGTTACGATGATGTTTATTTACTCACTAGTATGATGATGCATGTATGGCATGGATATAATAATTATTATAGGTCTAGATATTTAATTTTGTAGTTAAGATGACGGAATATGCGAGTAAGTCAAATGAAGAAATGGTATCCGGATTCATCACAAGCACATGTCAATTGCTTCCAAAATTGTTTTCTTCTGTTTTTGATCACATGCATGATTTGATTAGAGACGACGATACTGTGTCAACAATGTACCGGTTTTTATGCGGCAGCGCAGCGGAATTCTACATCCGACCGCTGCATTCATGCATTGGCGACACTGATATATTGTTCTTCCAGGCTCATGAGTTGGTATTCAGTGACGACTTTCCGGTTTTGCCAAGTGATTTGAATGACCTAGTCGATAAGATAAAGTGCTACAAGATTGAACCATATCATGAATACCCAGGTTTTGTTCGATTGCGAATTTTGGGTGACATGAACTATAATTGGAAATATAAGATGTACGAAATGAACTTTCGGTCTACAGTTCAGTACTCAACGGCAGATATGTCAACATTTGTAAACTCACCAATCGATGTGTTACATGGGCGTCATTCGTTGACAAAAAGTGTAAAAGGCCCAGCATTTAAAACTCAGCAAAGTGATTTTAACAATTTGGGAATTGACAGCGTCACAAGTCTCTTTTGCCCTCAGTGGCCTAAGGAAGCCGAACATTGGCCCTCTCGACCAAGAAATTACAGATGGCCGACAATTGACACGATCTCTAAAGTTGTACAAAATGGCTGTCATGTTGTTTACGTTCAACACCGCTCTTGCAGGGAAGATAGACGGCAATGGAGATTGTCATTTTCAGTGGCAGAAATAATTTTACTTCAGAGTTGGTCTAAAACTCAGCAGATTGTCTATCATTTGCTGAGATTCTTCGCTAAGAGCGAATTGATACAAACAAATTGTCCAAAGGAAGATGAGATTCTCTGTACGTATCACTTAAAGACGTTGATGTTATGGACTTGTGAAGAGATGTCACCTGAATGGTGGAATTCCTCTTCGGCCATTGCGATCTGCTGCGAGTTGTTACGAAAGCTTTTAGGATGGCTCAAGATAGGAAACTGTCCGAACTATTTTATCCCAGAAGCGAATTTATTTCACGAGCAATGGAGCTCCACAGTACTTGAGAAGACAAAAATACAAATAGCTGAATTTTGCAAACTTGGGAATCTTTGTCGATGGTTCGAAAAAGTTTACATACTGCCAGTCATTCAAAAATATTTCAAAGTCGAAAGAACAGTTGATATAATGCCACATTGTATGGATCACTTGCTACCGTTCTTAGGTACGAGGGAAGCGCTTCTATTAGAATCGTTGGATTCAACTTTTTCTCAAAGATTCAAACATTCTCATGCTCTATTTAAATGTGGGACAGGTTCTGGATTGCGCCATGATGAACAACTTGGTTATGATATAGCCCACCTTACAATGGAAAGAGAAAACAGATGCCAGATTTGGCCTACAATAGAGAACGTATTATGTTTCACGTACTTTGACAATTTACTATCTCTGTTGCAAACCGCGTGTAGGTTCAGTTGCGAAAAAGTTCCTTCAGATATCGATTTTCTTGTCGAACTAATCAACAAAATTTCATTGCAACCTAGAATTGTAAGGTCTCAATATCATGACTTTCCGAAAACATTAGCAACACAAAGTTGTCGGTTTCAATTTCTGCGCGCATTGAACCTCATGAAAAATTTGACTGGATCAAATAGCCATTCAGAATTTCAACTTATATCTCTCGTGTCAAAAGAGTCACTTAGAAAAGTTTTAGAATACGACGACTCTGAATCGTACGTACCTGCAGTTTTGATGTATCAGGCAGCATTACAATTCGCTGCATCAGAATATCAACAAGCAATACGGCTTTGCTTGACAGTCCTTGAAGATCAAACATCTCAAAATGACATGGAAACACTGAACGCAGGTTGCCTGATGTTTATTGACGATGTTTCAAGAATCGTTGGATTGCATGTGCTTCACAAAATATTTACTGAAAATAAACTCCACTACATCAACAGACGGCTTTATCTTGATCTGCGTCTTTCACCAAAGTTATTTGCCTATTATTTGGCTGCATTATCTGCAGAGAAAATGGTCAAGCACATAGAATTTCATCATGATTTGCCTGATTCATCATTTCCGATGGATGTATATCTGACGGTTTTATTTAAGCCGAAATGCATTGCTGCGAGATCAGATATAGGCCTATATTTCAATGCTGTCAGACAGATCGCGTATCATAGCAGACCCGACTATTTGACAGAAACCGAGGTCACATCTCTTCACAAGACTGGTAATACGAATACTTTGATGAGTAAAGAAAGAGTTCGTCATTTTCTTATGGAAATTGCTTTAGAACATATTATATCATTCCACAATGTGATTCGCAAAGCCTTCAACATCCAGTGCAACACAGCTGATTGCTATCGTGCGTTGTTACTTTACAAACGTAGTCAATACGATGCGGTATTGCAGTTATGTGACCGTATTCTTCATGAGCCAGATATACAGAGCGGTTTGAAGGAGTTTGCATTTGCGAACGTTTGTTTGTTGCCACCATTTGACTCTTTTTTCGATGCAGACGTACAATCATTGATTGGATTTCACACACTATTTTGTTACCTATCAACTCTTCATGACGATAAGCAGATATTTAAGGGCACTAGACCTACTAATCCGGCGTTTGAACTCTGGTTTGATGAACAGTGTGTGCGATCTGTTAAGGTCGAACGCTTTACATTTAGTATAATGCGTGACGTAATTAAATCTAGTTACTTTCTTGGAGGACATTTTCTTGCAAGATATTTGAAAGTCAGATGTTGCATCGACTCAAATCTTCCATATAAAGATGCCGTGACTGAATTTGCTAATCAGAAAGCTGATCTTCCATTTGAACACATCATTCGCAGATTTATTTTGAGAAAATTTCATAATTATTATTAACAACTGGTGGGCCTAACTGTTTATGAGTTTCGTCATAATTTTATCACTGAACAACTTCTGTTTAACATGAAATTTGCATTTCGTGATTTATAGCAGCTTCGTCAATTCGTAAAAGTCGTCACAACACTAAATGTCGCTATTTTCGTGAAGGACTTCTTACAATAATTATTCGTGAAAGCCAGATGTTGTGTCAATTGTATTCGTCATTAATCTTCTTTCGATAGTAAAACGCCCGAGGTACGACAGGATTCGTGAGTGCAATACCGGGTCATAAGCTTATAGGCCTAGTTGCTTAGCAATTTAGCCGAAGTTAACCTATCTGGACACTTCAAGCTTATGGATTTAGGCCTACCCATTAACGAGAATAGCGGATGAACATGTTAGTATACCAGTATTTATTTAAAACTATTTATAATTATGCTACAAAAATGAACATAAAAGTTATCATCTCGCCTCCGTTCATGGTTGACCCTTTCGGAGTTGCCTCCGCCACTACAAGGCGGTTATTTTATGTATAATTAATTGGACTTATACTATTCTTATTCAAAACAATATCAGGCCTAGCACACGTGAGATTTGAAACAAGGGTACTTCTTTTGCGTAAGGTTTAAAAGTCAATGCTAAAGAAAAGCAAAGCACTACAGGCGTAGCCTAAACGTCGTAGGCCTATCTTCTAAACTCTAAACTCTACAGCTTCAAGTCTCAAATTCGACTGATTCGAGAATACAATAAGTCGTACTTTAGTTTGGCAGCGATAGCTGTAGAAATCGAGAGATAACGATGCGATTACGATTAGCGTTGGACGTGTCTAACAGCAAGATCGGCTATAAATTATAGGCTTGGTATAATCTCAACTGTGTGTTGAACAATAACCGCTGGTTTGACGCCGCCGCGCAATCAAACACAAAGTAAGCCAAACTGTTTTTCATAATTATAATTATCTCCAACGCCTGATCAATAACCTTTCTAAATTTTCCCAATATTTAGAGATGTCCTAATTTGTTTGTTTGTTTGTTTGTATGTGCACTTGTTATAGCGCCCCTTCAAGCTCTCTTCTACTCAGAGGCGCTCCCGGCTGCAGAGCGGACACTGCATCGGAGTTTCACGCCGAAGCGCTGAGCAATTGTGAGTGAAGGACTTGCCCAAGGTCCTTACGCGGCGAGGTGGATTCGAACCTCGAACCTTCCGGCTCCAAGGCAACGACGCCACCACTACACCACCGCGCCCCACACTAATGGGATATGCTTTAGAAAATATGATATCATTCTACTGTGCAATAAGCAAAGACTTCAACATCCAGTAGCCTACAACACAGCTGACTGTTATCGTGTATTGTATCTCTACCACGGTCGTAAATACAATGAATTAATGCATTTGTGTGAGTTTATCATCCGTGAACCTGATCTGCAGAGCGATTTAAAGGAGCTCGCATTAGCGACTGTTTTGTTGTTGCCACCGCTTGACTCCTTCTTTGATAATGACGTTAAATCGCTACTTCAGCGGTTCTCAACCTTTTTAGCACGGGTATCCCTTGGTAACATTTCGAAAGTTGAAACGACCCCCAACAACAAGTGTGTGCCTTTGGAGTAGTGAACTCTCAGATACTCTTCAAAGGACAACTTATGCTGTCAAATGTCACTATTATCTTGGACGATATTTTTTGCAAGATATTTGAAAGTCAGATGTTGTATCGACGTAATCTTCCATGCACAGCATAGGCGCAACCACCCTATGGGACCCACGGGACGCGTCCCCCCAACTTTTGAGTGGTCCCCTGACTTTATTATTATGGTCCCCCAACTTTTAGGACGTGATTGATTTGGTCCTCCACCAGGCCCGGCCCTAGGGTTTGCGGGGCCCAAGGCAGCATCGAGTCCTCAAGCATAATTCACGCAGTTGATTTCCTTTCAGTACGGCACCGATGGGGGAGAGTCACCTAAGATGGGATATTTATCGTTGTTTCCCAAATTTCTTTTGAGCTTAGAGCACTGTTTTATAATAACCCACACCGAAGCGGCCTATACATATTTGACTTTCGAATGATGCATGTAAAAGAAAAGCAATTTTCCAAAAAGCGATATTATTGTCATTAAAAACAATCACTAATAATTATGTGTCAACTTAAGCAACTATATCCATACGATAAGACAATAATTTCCATAATGTCGGATTTGGAAAATTTAATAATGTGAAATAGCATCAGCGAACATGAAAAATGTTCAATCAAATCAAGACAGCAGCACCGTAAGTATTGACACATTTAACAATTGCTACAGGTAGAGTCCAGTTAATACATTATGTTATTCGCAAATCTTGACTTCCTCTGCGAATAGTGGTACGTAGAAATAGGCGTGTCCCATTTCATGAAGCGTTCCATCTTAGATGGCTTTCCCTACCTCATGTAGGCCTAGGCCTATCTAAGTAACGCAAAATCATCAGCGCCCGCACTTGGGGCAAGAGAGGTCCCGCCCCGAAAATTGAGAATTTTTTAACAACTGAGGCCTACGTTTTGGTTTTTGACAAATTTCTCTGCGCCAGAGCACTAATGACGCTAATTATTCACGAATTAAATTTACATTAGGCCTATTTTAGACACCTTTCTGAAAATATCCATGTTATAAATTTTCTGCTTTGCATTTTCTAAGCTCTCGCTAAAAATGTCACCACTATCATTGTGCTTTGCCCTCTGCTGGAAAAATGTGTGCAGACGTCCATTTGCGAATGTGAAGCAAAATGAGTTAATTACGGTTTTCTGCAGAGCCTTTTTTAACGTGCAGTTGCACACAAAATGTGTAGTTCTAAATGAATTTGTGCAATTGTAGAAGCACTCCTGTACAGTTAAAACTAGAGAAAAAAAGGCCATTGTCCTCCGATTGGAAGTTATTTAACATGGAGAATGGGAAGGAAAGAATTAGGGGTTGTGCAGTTCTGAAAATTCCTTAAAAAAATTCTACATGCAGAGCTAGGCTAAAAAGTAGGTTAGCTGTGAAGAAGTTTCGTTCTTTCAAAATCACCCTGTCATATTCACGTGACAAATTGACTGCAAGCATAAGCTTAGTTGCTATATACGACGAAACCATTGTCAATCTCGACAAAGAAAAAAGTAGGCTATAGCCAGCAACGCGAGGCCCCTGGAAGCGCGGGGCCCAAGGCGGTTGCCTCGCTCGCCTTGCCCTAAGGCCGGGCCTGTCCTCCACAACTTTTAGGACGCGATTGCTCCTATGATGCACAGATGCCGCGACTGAATTTGCTGCTAAGAAAACTAAACTTCCGTTTGAACACATCATTCAAGCATTTTTTCTAAGAAAGCTTCGTATTTTTATTAAATAATTATTTAGGGCTCACTTGTATCAATGACAAAAACCTAGATCGTCTGGAATCTGTTTACTTTAAATTATATATAGGGCCTATTTTTTCCGATGCTAATAGATTGACTTGCATCCAGGAGGCAATGTTAGTTGACTAAGACTTGAATAGTATCAGTGTGGATAAAGTGCAAACATACTTCCGATTTCAATGATTACCAGAAATTCAGCGAGAAAGGTCTTCAAGTTTTAAATGAGTGCACCAATGTTATTGCCGCACAGCTTCTAAGGCGTCTTCTGGGTGTGCACAATCTTGTGGCTTTTGCCGCTAGAGAACATCGATGACAAAGTTTGAATCAAAGATGAATAGTTATGGATAGAGACCATTCAAATGATAGTGATCATGTAACTTCACGACCTATCGCACATTTATGCTAAGTGCAGCCTGCGTATGATAGTTGAATGAGTTGAGTGGAAAATCACGAAGTAGTCTATGAACAACAGTTTATTATCGATAAAGAAAGAGCTTCCCTGATGTCAAAGAGTCGTCAAGCAGTTAATGGCTGCAAGCAGGTCAGCCCATTTACATCGCCTTGCTCCTGCATTGTGAGCTCTATAATAGCCCTACTCTTAGTTCTCAACATTTGCATTCCCTTCGTTTGACTGAGCAAAGTCTGCACTTAGTCCCTTTTGCTCGTAATTCCACTATGCAGAACCGTGCTCTCTCGGTGGTAGGACCTCTACCTGGAATGGTCTTCCTCTGACCATCCGCTTTCTTTGTGAAAATCCTTCACAGACATTCCTCTCTTATCTTAACATAAGCTTAGTTTTATTTGGCAGCTCTGAAGTTGGGATCGCCTCTGAGTAGCCCCTTGAAGAGGCGCAATATAAATGCACATAATGAATAATGAATGCTTCTTGGTCATTACCTGCAATTCAACAACACTTTAACTCCGTAGATATCTGGCCTTACTTTTCTGTGCCCCATATCTAACTTCTTCTCTAGTGCGTGGAATTCTAAACATAGTAGGAATCAAAATAAAACCACCTTGCAGGGACGGATAATCCACGGATTAACCCCGGCGCTGATTGTGCTGCAGCACATAACCCAAGTTTCGGTGGGGGCCTCAAATTGGAAAAGTAAGAAAACATTAAGTGAGGATTCAGGAAAGAAACAGTGCAAACATGGCAATCATAGCTATGACTAAATCGTCTGGCACCTTGATAACGTCAGTTGGCTTACCCATAACCCATCTCACTTGCTTTTACTCCACTTTGCAATGTCGGCGAATTTGCTCCACGATTTCTATTCGACTAATCTAAACTCGGATTCGTGTAAAAAAGTTGTTCCTGGACGACCGTCACCTCTCAAGGCTGCGTCATAGGTGGTAGGACGGTGTTAAGATGTAAAAATAAGTGACACACTGTAAGCCCTGCTATGAAGTATGACCTGATTGATCCTCCAATCAGAACTTCGCTTTATTCAGTTTAAACTTCTGAATAGGTCCTTTGGCCTATCTGATGCACGATCTTATTTTTTATATTTTTTTTACCTGCATCCCGTCGATCATCGGGAGCATCTGAATGATCTTTCTAGAAGTGCGCTATGTAATCTCATTACATTTATTATAACTAGATCTACAATGCCCAAACTAGATCTGAGTGTCTTGTTCCAAAAGGGAATTGGAATGAAATGTGGGAAATAATTATGACATTAAATGGAGGAATTTGGTGGATCCAATATTGACTTGTGCTTATAAGATGCCTCGATGGTTCTTAAACCAATCGAAGCTCGAACAAGTCACATCTGGGTTCATCTTGGTCTGCCTGTCACTGGCTGCTAAAATTCTACTAATTTTCGAGTCTCATGACCGAATTGTGCGCTCAACTTGGCGAAAGAACTTTTGAATGCTTTTTCAAAGTCACGTGTGATCGCTTAATCAAGCTATCAATCGATTTTACTTCATTCGAGTTGAATTTTCAATTTAACAGAAATCTCAAGTTTGCAATAGGCCTAATTGCGTGTTGCACTAAATTTATAGGGCCTATGCCTTGAGGCAGGGCTGTAATCAAGGGTATTCGCGGGTATACTGCAGCGTAGGCTATAGGCCTGCAAAGCTCACAAAGAGCGTGTGGGTACACGCACGAAAGAGGCAAAGGATATTCGTATCCTATCAAAAGGGTGACTTCGAAAGGGCGACCATCAGAAGAGCGACCACAAAAGGGCGCCGAATTTAAGGGCGACTATTCGAAAAGCGCCAATCAAAAGGGCGACCGCACAAATGGGCGACCATCAAAAGAGCGACGTACATGCCAGTGTTTAATCTAGACGTCTCTGGGGGGAAGTTCCCCCCCAGGATTGACATTTCCCCCCCAGAAAAATTTGACGAAATGATATTGGTTTCTAGTTACTGTTTTCATCATTGTTTTACATTAAGTGTTATAATATACCGTGATATTATTTATTATTATATGATTATAATGTCATTATTTACTACCATAATATATGATACTACCATGTTAAGATGACACCTTAAAATGCTTCCATTGCAATGTGGAAATTCAAAAAGTTTCTAATGAGTCACTGAAGAATTACAGCTATTTTGTTAAGAAGACACCTTAAAATGCTGCCATTGCAATTTGGAAATTCAAAACGTTTCTAATGGGTCACAGAAGAAGTACAGGTATGTTGTTAAGATGACACCTTAAAATGCAGCTATTGCAATGTTGAAATTCAAAAAGTTTCTAATGGGTCACTAAAAAAGTACAGCTATTTTGTTAAGATGACCCCTTAAAATGCTGCCATTGCAATGTGGAAATTAAAAAAGTTCCTAATGGGCCACTGAAAAAGTACAGCTATTTTGTTAAGATGACACCTTAAAATGCTGCCATTGCAATTTGGAAATTCAAAACGTTTCTAATGGGTCACAGAAGAAGTACAGGTATTTTGTTAAGATGACACCTTAAAATGCTGCTATTGCAATGTGGAAATTCAAAAAGTTTCTAATGGGCCACTGAAAAAGTACAGCTATTTTGTTAAGACGACACCTTAAAATGCTGCCATTACAATGTGGAAATTCAAAAAGTTTCTAATGGGTCACTGAAAAAGTACAGCTATTTTGTTAAGATGACCCCTTAAAATGCTGCCATTGCAATGTGGAAATTCGAAAAGTTTCTAATGGGCCACTGAAAAAGTACAGCTATTTTGTTAAGATGACACCTTAAAATGCTCCCATTGCAATGTGGAAATTCAAAAAGTTTCTAATGGGTCACTGAAAAAGTAGAGCTATTTTGTTAAGATGACCCCTTAAAATGCTGCCATTGCAATGTGGAAATTCAAAAAGTTTCTAATTGGCCACTGAAAAAGTACAGCTATTTTGTTAAGATGACACCTTAAAATGCTGCCATTGCTAAGTTACCGAACCTACTACTGTAAAGCCGGCCTGCTTGTCGTGCTATAGTCACTATAATAGTGGGCCGTATTTCGTATAACCTGTACCTGTAATCATTCTGCGGTGTGTCAGATTGAATCATTAAAGGAAAATATTATTATTATAATGTGGAATTGAAAAAGTTTCTAATGGGTCACTGAAAAAGTACAGCTATTTTGTTAAGACGACACCTTAAAATGCTGCCATTGCAATGTGGAAATTCAAAAAGTTTCTAATGGGTCACTGAAAAAGTACAGCTATTTTGTTAAGATGACCCCTTAAAATGCTGCCATTGCAATGTGGAAATTCAAAAAGTTTCTAATGGGCCACTGAAAAAGTACAGCTATTTTGTTAAGATGACACCTTAAAATGCTCCCATTGCAATGTGGAAATTCAAAAAGTTTCTAACGGGTCACTGAAAAAGTAGAGCTATTTTGTTAAGATGACCCCTTAAAATGCTGCCATTGCAATGTGGAAATTCAAAAAGTTTCTAATTGGCCACTAAAAAAGTACAGCTAGTTTGTTAAGACGACACCTTAAAATGCTGCCATTGCTAAGTTACCGAACCCACTACTGTAAAGCCGGCCTGCTTGTCGTGCTATAGTCACTATAATAGTGGGCCGTATTTCGTATAACCTGTACCTGTAATCATTCTGCGGTGTGTCAGATTGAATCATTAAAGGAAAATATTATTATTATAATGTGGAATTGAAAAAGTTTCTAATGGGTCACTGAAAAAGTACAGCTATTTTGTTAAGATGACCCCTTAAAATGCTGCCATTGCAATGTGGAAATTAAAAAAGTTTCTAATTGGCCACTGAAAAAGTACAGCTATTTTGTTAAGACGACACCTTAAAATGCTGCCATTGCAATGTGGAAATTAAAATTAAAGTTTCTGATGGGGAGGGATATGCCCCTCCCCATACCCCTCCCCCTCCCAGTTTCGGTGCTACGCGCATCACGAACGTCCTTCGGACGCTCAATTGTCTCCTCCCCCCCCAGAAACCTCAATCCCCCCCAGAGGAGGGGGACTAGATTAAACACTGCGTACATGCTGATCTCACCCTATCTAAATTCATAATAATTGGGATCATGAATGTATTGTGATTTTTGATAAAGCTTAAACGAACTTTTTTAATGTTTTCAAAGAAAGTATTTATAGTCACAAATTCTAGAGCCATCCTCAGTCCTAATCGGCAAATTACTGAAATAAATATTTATTACAATGCACGTTTAAAACCCTTCATTTATATTTGGCCCTCACATAGCCTACGCATAGGCTAGCCTACATCAGCCTGTTTGCGCATTGCTCTTTCATGTAGGCCGACTGACCTTTTTGTAGTAAGTTGTACATACGCCTGTTTGCA
This sequence comes from Lumbricus terrestris, assembly GCA_949752735.1. Taxonomy (NCBI): domain Eukaryota; kingdom Metazoa; phylum Annelida; class Clitellata; order Crassiclitellata; family Lumbricidae; genus Lumbricus; species Lumbricus terrestris. The sequence goes on from OX457037.1 coordinate 4,660,062, forward strand.
TATTTCTCTTTAATGTAGGCCGACCGTCTAGCAACTATCTATTTCGTTGAAGCAATGAGAACGTTCCGATGTTTTCTTTCTCTTTCGACCGTCCTCCACCGACCATTCAGAACAGAATGTTCATTGTTCGCCCTTTTGATGGTCGACCATTTGTGCGGTCTCCCTTTTGATCGGCGCTTTTTTGAACAGTCGCCCTTATGAGGTCGCTCTTCTGATGGGCGCCCTTTCGAAGTCGCCCTTTTGCTAGTGACCAAGGGATACTTAGGTGTCACGAAATCCGAAGCGAATGACTTAAAAAATGGTCGTCAGATTTTTGGGAAGAGGAAAATGGGAAATTTTTTGGCCGGGTGACTAAAAAATCGTCAGATTTTTTGGGACGAGAAAATGGGGAAATTTTTTCAGCGGGCCGTCAGATATTTTTGGCCTGAAAAGTCGGGGTTTTTTCCCGGTCAAAATTTACCAGTAGGCCTACTGTCCTGCCTTTAGGTAAACATCAAGGCTGGTGAATCGAAATCTGACTAATGAATGGCGCTATAGCCTATTTACGCAGGCAAACATTAGGTTTGGGCGTGTCTAAAATCTGACTACCACGACGAATTGACTATGCTTGAGAGAACAAGCAATGACCGAGTTTGGCTATCATAATGAATAGCGCTATATTTAGGCTAGGCCTGTATAGCTTAAACTTAACCTTAAACAGATTGTTTGGGCGAGTCTAAAATCTGATTACAATGTGTGTCAGACCTATTTTCTTATTCGAACAATCGCTTGGGTGACTATGCGAGTATGCGTAGCTGAGAACATGACTGTATAATGTATATATTCTCAGCCACAATCAGTCAGTGGCCAAGTGTCTTAGGATAGGATTGTTGCATTTGACTTACACGATCGTTAGCCTACTTAGAATAGATTTGAGACTGAAGCACAAGCGACTCAGCGGAAGACTTTATTAACATTACCGGTACAGTAAGAACAGGCTATTTTATAGGCCTAAGAGTGCACGATACGCGGAGACGAAATTTCGAGAACATCATTATTTTCAAGATCTTAAATTGTTCCTTACTTCAACCTACTGCTTGCGTGGATTATCTCAATGATTTCGGCGTGCAGGGCCGTATTAAGAAATGTGGGGGCCCTGTTCAGGAAAATCTTTGCGGATCTTCGGGCGAAAATTCTGATGACCTTTTTTAAGTCGTCTGGTCGAAATTTTCGTAGAATATAGGGCTTTTTTATAGGCCTACTGATTATTCCCCTCCAAAAAGTCGATGACCTTTTTTTAGTCGTTTGGTTGAAATTTGCTAGCAAATCTGTAAAAATTCGGAAAAATTGTTTTCCCGCATGTGTGGGCCCCCTAAAGTGTGGGAGCCCATGTTCGGCCGAACATGTTGAACATGCCTTAATCCGGCCCTGTCGGCGTGTGGCTTTAACGTTTTGGTACTAGACATTATAGCCTAATTATCGTCCGGGTTTGATCAGTCGCTGCGATCGAGCCAGTGTTATTTTAGTTCAGAAAATCATTTTTAGTTTAGTTTTTAATTAGTTCTTAATCAATCATTTCAGTTTAGTTTTTGTTCATAAAATTATTTTAGTTCTCGTTCTCGTTTTCGTGAACTAATTTGCCTAATCTTTTTCGTTTCGTTTTCGTTCACAAAATTAACCCGTGGAGGTGAGGTGAAGCATTGGGACGTTTGCGCCACTTTGTGGTGAGGTGGGGTATGACATAGGTCTACCCCAATAGTGCCTACATTTTTACTTTAGATGGACTACATTAATTGTGAGTTAGGCTAAGCTATCTTTTATGACCAATCATCAGATAGCCTAAACAGTACTGGTAATTATCACGAACAAATGACTTTTCAATCCTTAGGCCTATTCAAATGGCCAGCAGGTGAACTAGCCTAATCACCATTCAGTGTATACTTAGCACGTGCAATTTGGAGTCCTCATTAGCAACGTTACCAGTATCAAATGCATAAATGTCCAATATTTAAAGTGTAGCATGGACTGTTTTAGTCATCGTTAGCCTATCTGTAGCTTTCTCAATGCAAGGAATGCAGACCTGCACAGTACGCGTTCAACACTGGTAAATTCGTTAAAACCAACATGTGAACGAAAAAGTAAAAATTTCATTTTAATATGCAAAAAAGAGAATAAAAACTGTTCTTTAAAATACCTTAAATCGTGGAGTGTCCGTATTTCATATTCACTAAGGTAAACAAAAATAACCCAAGCTGTTTTCACGTTTTCAGCTAAAGGCGCAACGTAGAATAGCTCCGGGGTGTGTCATATTTCACCTCACCCTTCAGTAGGTTTGGGCAACAAGTGTGGTGAATGATGGAGAGAGCAAAGCAACTGGAAAGGAAGAGGTTAATTAAACAGGAATTGGAAACCGAGCCATAAAATTAGCTATAGTTCAGGTCGAAAGAATCACCTTCTCCCATTCGGTTCTAATGCCAAGGCGAGTGGGGTATGGTGACAGCGATGTTAGATAGAAGTCATTCAGGCGTGCAATTGGTTGACCCCTCGTCCGAGAGGGATTAACCCGAAATTAACGCTCGATCATCGAGCAGTGTTAATTAAGCTTTTGGAAAAATTCACAAATCCAGAAAGCTTAGGACTTGAAATGTAAAAATTAATATTAACCATGATTAGTAAGCCTAGGCCTATGCATTAATGTAGTACTGCTTTAAAGTGTTTAAAGTAAGCTACTGTAACATGACTCTTACGTTTGCAACTTTGCCTGATAAAGTAGCAGGCATATTCGTGGGGAACGTATTTTTTGGCTAGCCTCAATTCGTTTAAGACATAAAATAACGATTTCGGTCTGGCCTGCGACAAATAACATAGAAATTTTATTCTACAGGGAGACTCAAAAATACCACACCCTAAGTTTTTCGCCAATGTCCTGGCCAGAAGTAGGCCTACGAATTTTTAAATCAACCTTTACAGACATTAAGGCAATTGTAGCCAGGGCCGGATTAAGGCATGTTCAACATGTTCGGCCGAACTATGCAGGGGGCCTCACACATGCGGAAAAAATGTCACCAACATTTATGGATTTCGACACGAAACGACTAAAAAAAGACATCAACTTTTTTGGGAGAGGAATAAACGGTGCATTCTAGGAAAATTTTGACCAAACAACTAAAAAATGTCGCCAGAATTTTTGGAGATCCGCAAAAAAATCACGAACAGAGCCTCCACATTTCTTATTCCGGTGACACGAAACGGAGTATCCCCCCTGAAAGCTATCCGGGGGGATGAATTAATCTATCCCCCCGGATGGAATTAACCCAGCGGTTCCCAACCCGTGGCCCGCGGGCCAAAAGTGGCCCGCCGGGCCTACAAAAATGGCCCGCAGCACCTCAATGAATTACGAAAAATGTATGTAAAAATTGACAATTTGGACATAATAGAATATATAATTATTTTCTATTACAAATTATTTTATTTGTACATTAATGAATTGCATCA
>OX457037.1:4668535-4688535 GCA_949752735.1 Lumbricus terrestris
TTTGCACTACGAAGAGATTTTCTGGGATGGTAGTCTCCTCGTCGAACTTGTCAGTACAATTTCGATGCAACCTAGAATGATTAGGTCCCAGTACCACAACTTTCCGAAAACGTATGCAGAAGAAAGTAGTCGATTTCAACTTCGGCGTGCTCAGGATCTCATGCAAAACTTGACTGGATTAAATAGCCGCTCAGAATTTCAGTTATTGTCTATCTTGTCAATGGGGTATCTTAGAAAAGCTCTAGAGTATGAAGATTCAAAATGCAACGGCATTGCTTCTGCTGTTTTGTCCTATCTAGCTGCTCTCTATTTTGCCACACCAGAATACCAGCAAGCAACACGTTGCTGCTTGGAAATTCTCGGGGATCAGACTTCTCAAAAGGATAAAGAATTACTGAATGCTGGCTGTTTAATGTTTATTGATGACGTAGCAAGAATTGTCGGATTATGTGTGCTTCACACGAGGATTACAGAAGACCCTCACTACATTGGCAAACGGCTTAATCTTGATCTGCGTCTTTCGCCAGAGGTCTTTGCTTGTTATCTAGCTGTATCATCAGGCGAGATGATATCCAAACCTTTGCCTGATTCAACATTTCCTATGGACAACTATGTGAAGGCTTTAATCAAGCCAAACTGTGCTGTACCTGATAATAATGACACAAAACAGATCGTTTATCGCAGAGCAGTCTCAAAGACAGGAGCTGTGGATCCAATGGTAAATAAAGAAAGATTAATTAATATTCTAACGGAATATGCCTTAGATAATATGACATTATTTTACAGTGTGATTTACAAAGACTTCAACGTCCGGTGCAACACAGCTGACTGTTATCGAGCTTTGAACCTATACAGGAGTTGTCACTACGATGAAATGTTTCATTTATGTGAAAATCCTACAGGAATCTGATCTGCAGAGCAATTTGAAAGCGTTTGCATTTACGAATGTTTTGTTGGTGCCACCGCTTGACTCTTTTTTTGATAGAGACATACAGTCATTGCTTGGTTTTCATACACTCTTCTATTATTTATCACCTCTTAATGACGTCATGGGGAAAGTTGAGCTAACTGGAGAATCAACGTTTGCACACTGGTTTGCCCGATGTGTGTGCTTTGAGAGTCATGACCTCTCAAATTCTCTTTCAAAGCCTATCAATGCTGTTAAACATCACTATTTTATTGGAAGATATTTTCTTGCAAGATTTTTGAAAGTCAGATGTTGCATCGACTGTGGTCTTCCCTACACAGAAGCGCTGGCAGAGTTTGCTGCTAAGAAACCCAAATTTCCGTTTGAACACATCATTCGGACATTTCTTCTAAGAAAGCTTCGTATTTTTAGAAAATGATTTGAGAGCAAAATTGTATCAGTGACAAAAATGAAAATACCTTGAAATCTGGTTCTTCTGATATAGGCCTAGGCCTACTAGTACGCATTAATGCTAAAGACTGACTCGCAATCAAAGGGGCATAGTCATTTGACTACGAGTAGAATAATATCGCCGTTGTTAAGCACAAATCTGAGCTTATTTGTCATTTCAGTGCTTTACGAAACTCAGCTGCAGGATGTTCAGGTTTAAAATGAAAACTACACCGCATGGCCGTCCGGTTTCTAAAGCATCTTCTGGGAGTGTCCGCAGTCTTGGAGCTTCTACCACTCAAGAACATCCGTGCCCACGAGACAAGTCATATCGTTTTGAGCTGCTCAAATGAAGACGGTGTTGTGACCTGTCGACTTCTTGCACGACAAAGTCTGCTTATTTAAAACTTAAATGACATCATTGTCGTATGGAAACCATCCTGCTAATAGTTCAACAATTGATGGTGACCTTGAAATTGCTCATTTAGAAATTCACTCCTATTATCACAATAATTATGAATCCAAAGAGTAGGCGTAATAGCCATATTAGCCGTGCCACTACAACGAAAAGTCTACCGATAAAAGCGATTTTCGAGCTTTTTTCTTTTTCTTTAGTTCATTGTAGATTTATGAACACTGCTCAGTGCTTACCAAACCTAATCTATTCCGAGAACTTCGCTTGCGTTGTCATCATGACGTATACATCATCACTCGGTAGTTGTTTTTAACCGTAATCGTGGTCAAAGTTATGAAGCGTGATATTAATGCTTATGTTTTAGTAGCATTTTTTCAAAGCAAATGTTCGTGAATTCTCCATTAAAATTATAAAGCCTTGACTTATGGAATAAATACCCCATAAACATTCGAAATGCAACTGCATAACTATATGATTGTAGCTTCATACTTTTCGTTTAAACTATGCTATTACTGGCGTATATAATTATTCTTTCTATTTGATGAGATTAATTTGCTTGTGCACTTTTTTCTGTTTTGTTTGCTACTGTACCCTAAACATGGTCATTTTCTTTTTCGTTTCAACTATTAGTTAAGTAAAATCGGATGCAAAAAGTTCCCTACTGTCGTAATTAGGCCTCTGCAAAGCATTCAAGTAGACCAAGTTCTGTGTAGAAATATTTCTCATGGAGATTTCTTTTTGACATTTGACACCTAGGCTACAAGAACTGAAGGATAAACTTAGTGTATATTAAAATTAATTTCCACTCTTATCAAACATCGCGAGAAACTATCCCTTTGGGTTATGTGGGATATAGTTGCTATGTTATACAATCTGCAGAAATTGAACCATGCTTTGAGCTGTATGGATCGATGCTTCGTATTCTGTATGTTGCCTATTTAATAGAAATTGCCAAATTACCAATTGACACCGATTGATTTACACTCTTGAAGAGTGAACTGCTGATTGGTCTTAGCCAAAACGTGTAAAGTCCAGGCACCACAACTTACCAAAGCTTTTGTAGGCTACACTGAACTTTGTGCAAGGGAAATCTATTTTCTAAAAGCAATGGATCTCATGGAATATTCCACTGAATGAATTGATGCTTTTGAATTTAAATCCTGTATCATGTGGCCAAACGTTTTCTATGTTTAGCATTGCAATGTGGGCATGATAAACTCATCACTTATCACTTTCACCACTGCAGCTTTGACGTACATTGCGTCTCTGCACTTCGCGGAAGCGGACTATAAAACTGTCACTGATATTAATTTTTGTTCGTTTGTACAAGAAATTCAATCACATGAGGTTTGCAGTAATGATGATAGTACTGAGGTGGAGGTGGAGGACAATGAGGTGGAGGAAATACAAGGAAATGACGAGGTAAACGAGGAACAGATGGTGGATGAGAATGTGGACGAGAATAATAATGGAGACGGTGAATCTAGGCTGTGTGTTCTATATCGAAGACATTGTTCGGATGATTAGATTTCATTTTCTGACAAATTACAGGCAATGTGCATTGTAGAAGGAGACAATTTCTTCTGGATCTGCGTTTAACTCCAGAGGCGCTGGCTCAATGTTTGCTAATTTATTCGCATGAGAGAACACACAGAAAACTTGAACTTAAACTTGATTTTCGAGCGCTAAAGTATCCGATGGATGAAATTTTCATGACTTTGACAAGCAGAATGTCAAAGAAAACAGACGCAAATCATAATTATTAACGAATTAGATGTAGGCTGCTCCATAAGAACTCCATGTCAAAATGAGGACGGCATTGTTGAATTGCTAATGAAATATACCTTAGAAACGATGACTTCATCTTACAAAGCAATCAGAAATGACTATCATATTGACTGGAAAACAGGCATAGTGGACTCTTATCGCGCTGCATATCTATATAATGCAAGTTTGGTAATTATCCTGTGCCGACAAATTCTTGATGAGCCAGAGCTAGAGAGCAATCACAAGAGACTTCCATTTGCTAATGTAATGATTGTTCCGCCTATTGATTCTCTTTTCGACACAGTGTTTGCTTGGATTCCATACACTTGTCTGCTATTTATCGCCAGTGATCAATTAAGGAATGTCCTACAATTGAGGTAACTTATGAGTGCACGTTCGAAGAATTTTTCGCAAAAATATTTGCTCTGAGAAATCAGAACTTTCAGCAGCTTTTTTCTTGCCACTATGTGGTATGCCATTATTTTGTTGGAAGACATTTCCTGGCAAGATACGCAAAAGTGGGATGTCTAATCGATTGCAATATTTCATTATCAAGAGCAATATACGAATTTCAGAGACTTAAAGCTAATATTGTTTTTGAGCAAATCATTCGTTGTTTTTCTCCAACAAACACTTCGACAACTTCAGAAAGGTGCTAAGGCAAAACACCGTAGGCGTAACAGGTTAAACAAGAAGTAAAAATCTAACAACTAACTAAAGATGGTACTTTTTCGATAGAGACATAACTCACAATCTTTGCTTGGATTTCACACTCTTTTTAATTATTCATGAACTCTCAATGACGGATTTCAAGAAAATAATTTGGTAGCTCAATTGTATCAATGACAAAAATCAGCATCGTCTTTAATCTGTTACTTCCAATAATATTATTTGCGATGCTAAAGACTGAATTGAGGGTGTCGGCCCGCTATTCCGAGGGTCCACTATTCCGAAGGTCCACTATTCCGAATATCAGCTATATTTTGTTCGTTATCCTTGGTGGTTAGCCAGGTTAGGGTTACGGCGGATAGGGTTGGGTTAGGGTGGGTATATAGGGCTAGGGTTGGGTGGGTCAGGGTTAGGTTATGGTTATAGGGTTGGGGTTAAGTTTGGGGTGGGTTAGGGTTATGTTTAGGGTTATGGTTAGGGTTATGGTTAGGGTTGAGGCTTTAGTTAGGTTTAGGGTTCGGAATAGTGGACCTTCAGAATAGTGGACCCTCGGAATAGTGGACCCAAACCAAATTGGGGGGCATTGAGAGGGCATTGTCAGTTGACTCGGAGTAGAAAAACATCGTCGTAGATAATGCTCAAACATAATCTGATTTAAATAATTTTATTACTCAAACATGCATCTGATTTCGATGACTATTAGAAACTCAGCGGGTAGGTTCTTCAGGTTTTAAATGAAAGCACCAATATGTGGCCGCACAGCTTTCGAGGCGTATATCTGGTTGTCCACAATCTTGAGCTTGTGCGAGAAAACATCCACGTCAGAAATTAAGTCAAGAGAAATAAAATTATTAATTATTATCGATGGGTATACTTCTAATGACAACGATTATGTAGGTCTAAGGTGATGACATTATCGCCCGGTAAAGTTCAGCCTACGTATGATAGCTAGACGAGTAGATTCACTAAGAGGAAAGCCACGGAGTAGTCTAACTATCTATGAACAACAATCGATTGGAGATAAAGACATAGCTCCGTGGCTGTCAAAAGTCGTCAGAATGACCAATAATTGCGACTGGCATAAAGTGGAAGAATGATTGATAATACAACATCTGGCTTTATAGACCGGTTCACGTGCGTCCTCACAGACTTCCTGTGAACCTTGAAGTGAATTGCATGCAATAACTCGTCTTTCGAATGACGAAACGACTTTCTAGAAACTACTCACAGAAGGATCTAGAATGGAGTCATTTAAGAGTATTGAGATGAGACCCATTAAATACATTATCATTGGCCTATATTGTCTTTTGTTGATGTTGTTGTTGTTTTTGCTGCTGCTGCTGCTGATGATGATGACGATGATGATGATGATGATGACGACGAAGACGATGACGATAACAAGTGGCGTGTCAGACGTTTGGATAGGCCTATTGCGTTTCGATGATAACTCCTATGATTATGATTATTATTATTGTTATGATGTTGCTGTTACACCCGAGATGCGATGCGAGAAGATCCGTCAAGGAGAATAAGAAGGACTCGTAGTATGATAACAGTTAAGTAAAATGTTATTTGTATGTCAGTAAGTGGATTAATTATAAATCCAACTGTCCACTTTTGGTTTGTCTCCTACTGACATGGCTAACCATTTCATCCAGTAGTCCTGTCCAGCTGTAGGCCAAAAATTGCGGCTGGATCGGGTTCTAATAGACTCGAAAACGTTTTAAACCAGCTAATAATTATTATAAGTTATTGACATTACTTTTTTTAATCTATTGGAATGTTATGGCCTCCACAATAGAGTTAGGCCTACAGGATAATGCTGCAGGAATAGGAATATAGGCCTAATGTGAATGGCACATTCTACACAAAAATAAAGAAAACTACCGATCCAAGCCATTTATTTTGTCGGCATTCAAAATATTTATCACACTGATCCATCCATTTATTGTCAAGAAATTATAAGGCAGGCAACAATGGGTCAGCGAGTGGAAACAGATAAGTTGTAGCGTCATAATATAAGCTTAATGCATAAGCTAATATTATTATAGGTTGAGCAATGAGCAATCAGGATTAAATTTTGTGTCTGGGTTTTCCCCATCGCGCAGTTGACAGCAGCCTACTGAGTGTCTCACACAAGTTGGTTCTCGCCAGCTTAGAAGATCTCTTCAAAGCTGCTTTTCCATTATGGTCAGTTTAAAATGTCTCTCGTTTGGAGGACTGATCTCAATGATTACCTTCGTACAGATTGGATTTGGTTTGATGCATTGTGAATTTGTCATCGGCGCTTCTATTATTATTACTAAGAATGGCTAATAAGCCTAATGGAAGCACGTTTATACAGACACCTGCTTCACATGCAAAAATTAATAGTTTCGGCTTATTCATAGGCTACAATGTACAGCTTCCGCGTATCTTCCCAAATGTTGCGATTTCATCAATGCAAATACGTGCGCAGACAGAACTGGCCCTACCATAGAAATGTCTTTCTGTTTATTTTATATTCTATTTTGCTTCCAAGTCTTCGGTTAATGTGGGGCGCGGTGGTTAGTGGTGTAATGGATACATCTTCGTTGCATTGCAGACAGATCGAATCCACCTCAAGTCGCCGCGTAGAGACCTTGGGCAAGACATTCACTCGCAATTGCTCAGAGCTTCGCCGTGAAACTCCGATGCAGTGTCCGCGCTGTAGTTGGGACCGCCTCTTCAACCACAATTACGCTTGTCAACTGAAGTTTGAGATTTTCATTTACCAATAAATAACTTCAATTATATCTAAAAGATTATTGGGCATAGATCTATTGGACGGGTTTGTTGATTCCGTGCCAGCGTAGAAACAGGATTGCTCGTGTAGGAGTGTGCTCCAAATAGCATTATCGCCGGATGATTCCAAAGACTAATAGCCCTGCGAACACAACTCCAAAGTCTAATGATAAAAGCGATTTTCCTGCTAATTGTTTTGTCTGTGGATGGTTGTAGATTTTAAAAAACTGCTTATCAAACCTAATCCATTCCATTGACTTCTTTGCGCTGTCATCATAATGCAATCGATAGTTGAGGGAGGGAAGGAGGGAGATTTGGCAAAAGCAATAGACTATACCAGCTATTATTTCATGACACATCGGAGGAGTGAAAAGCTTCCCACAGAGAGGAAGACACGCTCAAATTTTATAGCACCTGTATTTAAGGTATTCTAATTTGGTACATTGTCATATCCGGTGACAATGCACAAAACCGTGATACGAACTGGTAGTTAACCTCCGAATAGTCAATTCGTTGGGACAATCAAAGGATAACAACACTCGGGCACATCAAGTCAGATCCTGTTTCAGCAGGCAAAGCTCGAGTATGTTGTTTGAAGACTGAATAAAGTAATCCGATAGGTAGGCTATTGAAGTTAAAATATTGCCTGGGTTTTCCCATCCGTGTTCCAACCACTTAGCCTAGGCTGCTAACAAACCACCGCTTGCCTGAAGGCTGCGAAGCTAATGGAACAAGTCTTGAAAGCACAGCCCAAGAAAAGGTGTAGCCTAAGCTTAGTTTGTTTTATTTGACTCTGAACTGTGTTGGCCAAGCAGAAACGCAAAGGTCTCGCAGCAGGAACAAAGATTCAATACACAGTAAGAACAAACTGTTCTAACGTACATGTAGCTTAAACGGGCACGGATGTTCGCAAAATCAGGATCATAGTTTTATAATTCAATTATGCATAGACTGCTTTTGTTTTACGCGTGCACTCTGTGGATTGTGTGTAGATCTGATGCTGACACAATGACATCTTTCGACTGGACACGTCAACAATGAAAATACTGAACTTTCAATCTCTTAAATAGGTCTATAATATCCCAAAATTAATTCATCCCATCTTGTACAGTGTGCATTTATGTAGGCCTACCAGTACAACAGCAGACTTCTTCCTCCTGCTTTCCAGTTAGCTATAGCCCACTTCAACCCTCCGTGGTAACTAGAAGCGACAGGTAGGCCTATTAATCCTAAAATCAAAATCCCTAAAGCTAAGACAGAGTCTCCTAAGCTCTCAATTAAATACCAGTGTCCGACGCTGGTCTGAAGTTATACGCGCAATCGCGTGTCTTGGCAACTTCACCAATCAGGGTGAGACTTAGTCTACCGAGGGTTGAGTGGAGCCCCTAGTCTTCCTAAGGAAGCATAGTAAAGTTTTTCTTGCTCACCCTAACTACATAATTATAAATCAACGTCTGACCTCCGTAGTTATTTTTCCACAAGCCCCATATTGCTTCAAAAACCAAGCAGGTGCGCAGGCAATGGAAAGTGTCATGAACCGACTACCAGTGGGTAAAGGTCGAACTTCTTTCAACTCACAAAGTGGCGACTATGAATTGATCAGTAGGACAGATTGACTCCTTGCAACGATGTATATTCGACTCCTGTGGCACCTATTCGATTCTTCCATTGCTTTACCTCACTGCTGTCTGTCAGTTGGAATTAACCCATATACCGCCGACGTTGCCGAAAATTGTGGAAAAATTAACAACGAGAGAAACTTGCACAAATCCATTTTTCTTACTTAATGTTTTGTTATGCAGGTTTTCTAAGGTTCGCAATATAGCCTATCACATCCTGGAACCAGCAAGTGTGGTGATTATGAAAACTAGGTGTCAAAAAACAAACCTGCTAAAAGACAGATAGTGGATGAAAAAAATAGAACAAATACGTGAAGTAAATTACATGTAAATGATATCGAAGCACATGAACAGCCAGTGTCATGTACTGGAGAAGAAACATGTGAAGTAAGCATATGTGACATTGAAACACATGAACAACCAGTGTCAGGTAATGGAGCTGAAACACGTGAAGGAACTTAGGCTAAGTGACATTCAAATGAATGAACAACCAGAGTCAGGTAAATGAGATGAAACACTTGAAAGTGACATTCAAATACATGTCGATCAACCAGTGTCAGATAAAAATCTAAAGAAAATAAGTAAAAATGGCAATCTATTTTAAGATTCTAATATTCACACGTTCCGGGTTTGCAGCACCTCTGAAATGACAGGTTGCACACTCTGGGGCTGCGTGGTGGCTCGATTTGAGGTTGGTTCCCAGGTTGGAAACCAATAATATGATGATGCAATATTATTTCTGCTTTTTTATTTCAGTGTTTCAATTTCTGACGGATTTTTCTCTATAAAATCAGTGTTTCTTCCGTTGCCCTCTTCTGGCCCAGTTCTCTAATGTTTATCATTCCCATGCAATGACAAGGTTTGTTCACCTATCAGATTCTTAGGCCTACATGTAAAAAGTTTCCAGAACTACACGAAAGTTGCTTATAATTTCCATGAAAAGTGTGTTCACATATGTGATTTTTGCATCCAAACAAGTTCCAGAACTGCATGGAAGTTTCAGTGCAATAACCAGGTTTGTTGTTCATTTGCACATAAAATACTAATTATGATGAAACACCAATTAAATTGCAAGACGGCAGTAAAACAGAACACAAAAGCAGCGAAGAACTATAAAAAGATATTGCAGGGCTATAGTTATCTTTGGCTACGTAAAAAACCATAACAAAACTGTTACAAAACTCTTCAAACCGGACAACAGCCCCGTTACGCCTACAAACATCGACAACACGAGCACTGATGTCCAGAGACGATACAGGTAGCCTATTATATTATGCAAATGATATTTCGCGGCGTGAGGGCCTTGACTAAAGTACAGACACGGCCAACAAATTTCAACCATGCGTCAAGACAACGCTTTGAGTGCAGATGTACTGTGTACACATTGAGTCATTGATGGCACAACATGGTATCACACTTCTAAAAGTCGCGCAAGCTTGAAAAGAATATTGCGTTTCGTTGCTTCGTAAGTGGTCATCTTGAGGCACAAGTAAGTTGAACTTCGCAAGAAATGCTAAAGAGACTCTTCAATTCAAACATGATAGCCTCGCCCTTACCAAGAGCGGACAAAACAAACAAGTGCGGTTAAAGAAGACAAGGACTTGTTTGCGTTGAATAGTTAGATGTGTTTGCCCTCTTCAATAGTTTGCAAATGTTTCCGCTAAAACGCAGCAAAGAATGTTCTGCCGTTCATGCATGCAGTATTGAAGGGGCGCGGACATTTCCCCCCTGGACAAAACCCCCGGACAAACCCCCCGGACAATAACCCCCGGACAATTCCCCCCTGATTTAGCCTAGAACATTAACCCCCCGGACAATTTCCCCCTTTGCTTCCATTTAGGCAAAAATGCATTTAATCCAACTTCTATTTAAATAACAATTATTTTGATCCATCCAGCTCCAATTTAAGCAAGAATATTTTCATCAATCCAGCTCCAATTTAAGCAAGAATGCTTTCATCAATCCAGCTTCCATTTAAGCAAGAATATTTTCATCAATCCAGCTCCAATTTAAGCAAGAATATTTTCATCAATCCAGCTTCCATCTAATTAAAAAATATTTTGTATCAATCCGGCTTCTATTTAGCAATATATCTTTTCATCAATCCAACTTAGGACACTTAGGACCGCCGTTTTATAGTAATACCACTTACACGCAATATGTTCGACGGGTGGGAATTGTCCTACCCTGGGGGGGGGGGGATTTCCGGGGGGGGGGGGTTTCCGGGGGGTTTGTCGGGGGTTTTGTTCAGGGGGAAGGAAATGTCCTACACTCAGTATTGAAGTAGGCTAAAGAGGTTGAACCATGATTGGCGTTACATGGTGTGCCAGATGGCAGTTTCAGTTTAGCGATACTGTGCGATTATGAAGATCACTAGTGTCACCCTTCTCCTTTGTCCAGACTTGAGACTGGTACTGGCAGAATGCGACCAGTGGCGTAGTTCCAGTGACACTAACAAAGATTAATTTATTTTATTAGAGGTCTACAATAAATCAATAGGCCTAACCATGGGCTCAGGCATTAGTAACTGCCGGCCTTTAAATTTTTTTTGTTTCTGATCAATTACGATTAGATGCACCTTAAACTTTTTTTGATTTTGTCGTTATCTATTTCCTGGACGAAACGGAGAGCTTCTGAAGAGCAAAAAACATTCAAACTCGATTTACCGAAAACTATGAGTTTTCACTTATCTGGTTATTGCACCAATGACTTCATCGTTGATTATTTTGTTCCATAGATCACGTAATGCAGCTATAGTATCACTCAAGCGAATGCGTATAAGAGCGGAGGGAAGAAGAGTCGCGAAACGATTAGTTTGAAAATCATAATCTGCTTTCAATTATTGATGTTTCAATGAAATATGCCCTGAAAAGTTTTGCATCATTCAACAGCCTTATTCGAGATAACTATGGGAGTCAGCATAACATGTGCTACTAAGACGAATCCCCCATGAGCTCGATCTGCAGGCGTGGCAATGCGAAGGAGTTTAGCATTTTATAATTCATTAATTCAATGCACGGACCTATATAGCGCCACAGGAAGGTGACTACTCAGAAGCGCTCCCGGTCCCAGTACAGCTAAATAGGACAGTTTTCTTAGACGAACGTTGAAAAAGTCAGAGTGACCCTGGGGGGGATTCTGCAAGGTTGGATTGGCGGCTTTGCTGGCATAAGGAACGACGGGCACACCCAACTTAGTGGAACAAAAACAGCGACGACCCTGTGCACTCAGAGTAGACAGCATAGTTTTTGAAGATAGGCCGGAACAAGTTCCATCAAAGACGCCAGACAAAAGCGATTTTCCGAAACGAGATCCGCCACAGAAAGAGAACAAGTAGAGCAGATCCTGCATATATACGGAAAAATTTGGTTTTGTGTCCACAAAGGCGTGCGGCAGAACGCACTAAACAGTTCAAGGGTTCACTATCGGTGGTAAGGCGACTCCGAAAGGGCGACCATCAGAAGAGGGACCACAAAAGGGCGCCGGTTTTAAAGGCAACTGATCAAAAGAACGCCGATCAAAAGGGTGACCGAAACAAAAGGGTGACCATCTAGAGGGCGACCTATATATAGGCTGAAATCTTACCATATTGATCCTGGGGGTAGGCTGAAATCTTACCATATTGATCCTGGGGGTAATGTTTAGGAGGGGGTAATTTGAAACCTTTACACCGGTAACATGAAACCGGTTTCAGATTACCCCCCCGAACACTAGATTTGCATCAATCATCGCATTTATTGCACTAAAAAATCAGAAAAGTCATCCCGCTTCTTGTTTTGAAGATTTTCATCCCTTATCTCACTTTGTGTTATGTTATCAATTTTTTTTTCTGAAAAAAAGCCTCGAAGCCATTTCTCCGTTGTAATTTCAGCGGCGATTAGTATTTTAGTTAGACTACAGATGAAATTATTGATAGCAAAAATCGAAGTGGGATGACGGATGAAAATCTTCAGACCAAAACAAGAAGCGGGATGATTTTTCTGATATTTTTAGTGCAATAAATGCGATGATTGATGCAATTTACAGTTTGCAGGGGGTGGTGGTAATGTTTAGCAGGGGTTAATCTGAAACCTTTACACTGGATCGAAAATTATTTTGAAAAAAGCTTACGACCTTTTTTAGTCGTTTCTTAAATGTTTTAGAATAGGGGCCTAAGCATATTTCCATGTCAAAATAGCTGACGACCTTTTTTAGTCGTTTGATGGAATTTTTCTCACAATAAGCTTATACAAATTTTTCCAAAGAAATTTTGTTCGCATGTGTGGGTCCCAAAAGTGTGGGGCCCTGTTCGGACGAAAGTGTTGAACATGCCTTAATCTGGCCCTGCCCCAGGACAGATGGGTGGGCAAAATGGCAGACCTACATGTACCTGAGGCATCACGATCTGATCTTTGTCAGACCTTGGTGACAATGGTGAGAGAAGTTGAGGGCGCTGTAAGATCATTCCCGGCGCAGTCATCTTAGTTGGCGGATGAACTACGTCCTTGAAACATTCTCGACTTAACAAATAGCAGAGTACCGGCGTCACGGGATATTCTATCCACCTTAAAGCTATCCGAGAGATCAATATCATTAGATAAAATTTTTGGTAATACTGGGAACGGCGGTCGTAAATTCCGAAACATGTATTTTCGTCAGAGGAAGAGCCAGCTACAGTTAAGGCTGCATTTATTCACTTATTTTCTTCATTTTTTACTTATTTACTTACGAGCTTCTCGGGCTTTTTACAATACAATACAAATACAATTAGTCATTTATACCGCACTTTAACAAAACAAGTCTTGCACAAGAGCGCGCTTCACTACAGATCTAGTTATAATGCAATGAAAATAAATGCGTTTTTAACTTTGATTTAAACTCTACAACAGATGAGCACTGGCGAATGAAGGTTGGAAGACTGTTCCATTCTTTGGGTCCTGATACAGCGAAAGCGCGACTTCCAAACTTCCGGTTTGTGCGAAGAGTAGCAAAGTCACTTCGCGACGACGATCGAAGTTCTCTGGACTTGGAGGCGGAACATGACGTGAACATGGATGTCATGTAGGATGGAGAAGTTCCGTAGTGGATATGAAACATCAGGAGGGAAATTTTGAAAGCAATGCGAACACGGATGGGAAGCCAGTGTAGTTGTTTCAGAGCTGAAGTGATGTGGTCTCTGGGACCAAGACCTTTTATCAGGCGCGCGGCCGTATGTAGAACTGAAGACAGGGGTTGAAGTGTTGATGATGGAAGACCAGATAGAACAGAGTTGCAGTAATCGAGACGAGAGATGACGAGAGCTTGAGTGAGAATACGAAGGCAGGTTTCATTCAGACAACGTTTCACTTGTCGGATTCGGCGAAGGTGAAAGAAGCATGCTCTGGCTATAGAAGATATATGTTGGTTCATCTGTAAACTGCTGTCAAGTAGCACACCGAGGTCACGAATCACGTCAGATGGTGGAATAGAGCAGTTGGAGTCGAGGTCAAGAGTCATTGCTTACGTTGTTTTGACGGCATTCCGTTGGGAAATAAATCAACCTGACGTGTCGTAATAGCGCGGTGTAGCCTATAGGATGTATAGAATGGGCGCATAGAAACCACGCTTGAGAAATAGAAGCTTTTACAGGTGAAATGGAGGCTGGATTGATGAAAAAACACAAGTGAAATAGGAGCTGGATGAAGACCTTTTACAGGTGAAATGGAGGCTGGATTGATGAAAAAACGCAAGTGAAATAGGAGCTGGATGAAGACCTTTTACAGGTAAAATGGAGGCTGGATTGATGAAAAAACGCAAGAGAATTGGAATCTGGCTGAAGGTTCTTCTGCAGGTGAAATAGAAGCTGGATTGACAAAAATAACGCATGAGAAATAGAAGCTGGATGAAGGTATTTCTAGATCTGAAATAGAAGCTGGATTGATGAAGAAACGCTTAATAAATGGAGGCTGGATGAAAAACCCACACTTTTTGCCCATCCAATACTCCGCACTATCGATTTATGGAATTTTATAATTTACGACCGCCGTTCCCAGGATTACCAAAATTTTAAGTGGCTCTAATTGTTTAGAGTGACCTAAACAATGTCCAGAACAATGCAACTTGAATTTACTTAGTGGCTCTAAATGTTCTTAAGCGTTCTAAATATTCTACTTGCTCTAAAACCAAAGTAAGCAAAATGATCTAGTAGGAATAAACATACCTCTTAGTGTCCATGTTAAAAAGAGCAGATGTAATGTAATGTAATGTAATGTAAATCTTCGAGAATTT
Source organism: Lumbricus terrestris (assembly GCA_949752735.1). Lineage (NCBI taxonomy): Eukaryota > Metazoa > Annelida > Clitellata > Crassiclitellata > Lumbricidae > Lumbricus > Lumbricus terrestris. The sequence goes on from OX457037.1 coordinate 4,683,372, forward strand.
CTCAGCGCCCACAAAAGCCACGTCAGGGAGACCAGCTTATTCACCGGCGCTATATCAAATCAAGTCCGCAATAGCCAGAGCTGCCGTTTTCGTTCCGGTGCCAGGTCAAAATCCGGGGAGGTCAAGCCGAGGAGACAGCGTGGTGCTACGGTGGTTGTCGGTGATGGTGGTGGTTGGGTGATGGAACCTGATTGGAATCTGGATAGGATAGGTTGAAGAGTTCGGTTTTAAGTCGTGAATGGAATGCAGCAGCGGAGAGTGCAAGCGGAGGAGAGGTTGAATTATTATTTGGAGGTGAGACTGCAGGAGAGATAGGAGGGTGAGCGAACATGCGGAGGTATGTTGGGAGTCCGTTCCAAAGAGCTGGTGCAGCATAGACTAAGGAGCGGTCGCAGAATTTCAGAGAGGATGATACTGGAGGCCGAGAGAGAGAAAGATATGATGATGAGCGCGTAGACCTGTGCGGTTGGATGGTGATTAGTTGACGAATGTAGGAGGGCTGAGAAGTTTGAAGAGCGTTGTAGGTTAGAGAAACAATTTTGTAATGGATGCGCTTGTAATTTAGAATTGGACGCAATCGACGGAGGTCGCGGATGTGCATATAGCAGGTGCGGGATAGCTGGGTGATGTGGTCAGAAAAAGTAAGGTTTTTGTCAAAAATGACTCCGAGATTGCGGACAGGAGAAGAGTATGGCGTAGGAAGAGTTGGGTCTGTTTGAGAAAAGTCAGAAGGATAGTCTAGTTTGTTTAATTGCTCGCGTAGGCCAATGATGAGAAATTCTGTTTTTGAGGGGTTGAGGCAGAGCAGATTAGCGGTCATCCAGGCTGAAATCTGAGTGATTGTGTTACGTAACTGATTTAGTGCGTCTGAGAAGGAGCGAGGGGAGAAAGATATGAATAATTGAGTGTCGTCGGCATAGAGGTGATGATCAGCAGAGGATGATGAAATGAGTTTGCTAAGTGGGGAGGTATAAAGAATGAACAGGAGAGGACCAAGGACTGAACCTTGAGGGACACCACAGGTGAGGATTTGTTGATTAGATGAGTGACCAGAAGCGCTAACGATGAAAGAGCGTGAGGAAAGGTATGATTTGATCCATGAGAGGGCAGTGCCAGAGATTCCAAAGACAGAGGAGAGGCGATTGAGAAGAATAGCATGGTCTATTGTGTCAAAGGCTGCAGAGATGTCTAAGAGGCACAGACAAGAGATGGAAATCAGATTGTTCATTTCATTGCTTGTTTTCCAATTTCCTTGTGGCATATTCCCTCGTAACTCTGGATGGTTTCTCACAGTTTTAATAATTATTATTAGCATCAGCACCGAAACCATTAGAATTGCCCTTAGATTCTATTATGAGCGGCGCCCCCAGGATTTTTTAACTGTACGCAGTACTACGCACAGCTGCACAACATGAAGCGAACGGCGGTCGAAGCGAGCTACACACTGGCGATTATGAGGTATCGCCAACATAAGCTTTTCTGCATTTTGGGTATACGTATAGAGCTAATTTCGGATGTCAATAGTGGTGGCGCTCCCACTTGTCGTGGAAGTTCCTTTGACCTGCTTAGCCTATCTATAGCCTATTAGGCCTACTCTGCTGAAATTTTATAGCTGGCGTCGCCACTGGGGTAGGCTGCTAAGGGCAAGTAAAATAAAGTAGGCTTACAATTTCCATTCAATGGCAGACAGCTGAAAATCATTAAATAAATAAATGGAATGCATCTTTAATGTAAATATATCTAAAGATTAATCGCTTCACAATACCACTTTCTACGATTGCACTAACGAGCGTACACGTGATCAAATTCTTTTCTAAACAATTAATTAAGCTATTAGACTATAGTAAAGTCTATAAAAAATTTGCAGGATATCAGAAAGGCAGGATAAAGATATGAAGCGTAAGCCTACAGATAGATTTCTCTTGCGCTTGTCTTTGTCAGATCTAAACATGGGACTGCCAAAGAGCACCCACGACTTCCAGATCAATTGTGTGACCAGAATTTAAAAGACGTCCTAATTCTTATCAGGCAGTTCAAGTGATTGACCTGCAATCGTAAACTCGAAATTTCTAAAGCGCTACTCGAAAGCCAAGCTTATTCACGAGCGCTGCGATGAGTCAGAAGGGTTGTCCGTAAGAGTTGTCCGTGGTGGTCCGGGTCGAGTTACCATAGGATCACAGGGGCGGAACAGCTACTACGGCGGTTGTCGTCTGGGTCGGGAATTGAAGAACCTGTTGTCAAGTGCGCATTTTTGTCTTTGCTTAGCCTACATAAAGTCAAAGTCGCGATCTCGCCACAGGGATTTCCCTTATAGATCCCTAGAAAGTGGCAAAATTTTTGAAGACTGCGCTTACTCATTGAATTCTTCATTTAGGATATAAAATAGACACAGCTAAATAAAAGTAGGCCTATGTCTTGTCCCCGATGGAAACTACGTAGGGCACTGTCAGACACTACATCATGATTTAATGTCTGTAAGCTTATCCAAAATTATCTAACATTAGTGAGGCATCAAAGAGATATAAACTGCGAGTAAGCGATAGAGAGACAGAAATCGAGAGACAAAGAGTGAGATACAGAGAAAGAAACAGAGATAGACAGAGACAGAGAGGCAAAGAAAGAGAGGGTGTGTGAGAGAGAGAGTGAGAGAATGAGAGAGGGGGAAGAGGGAGAGGGACACACACATACACGCGCGCGCGAGACAAGGTGGGTATTATTTCAGGCATTTTTAACGCTCGACTTGATGGGCTAAAGGTTTGCCAGCCAGGCGTACAGTACTGTTCTCTCGAGAAATCTCGCTACTGAGCATAAAAATCGCTAAATTCCTTCTAAAATGGAGGCAAATTATTGGTCAATTCTTGCTCTAATCGGGACGCTAATCTATTCCTCTAGAGGTGATTAGTGCGCGAGACCACGCCCACAAATCATTAGCTGGATCGGTGACAGCGGGGGCTCGGGTGGCTTAATTAATGGCACTTATCGTGAAGCAGGCTATTTCTGCTTCCGAATATAGTTTGCTCTGTATGCCTACTGTATCTGTCTTCATTAGAATATGGAGTGTATTGCCATAGATTTAGACATTTATAAAGCGGCTCTAGTATACGGTGAGTCGTTCAGAAGCGCTCCCAGTAGGCAAAGCACCGCGAGAAGAAGCGGGTTTGAGATTAGAAACGGCAGAAGAAGACTGTCATGAAGACAGACTTGCAGAGCCAAGAGGAGGCGAAAACGCATTCCAGAGTCCAGAAAGATGGACGAATGAGGCAAATGATCCATAATTATAGACTGAGTTCTAGTACGGAGAAACCAAAAGGCCAGTTCATTGGAGGAACAAAGTGGACGGTGGGAGAGGCAGAATGGGGCCAAATATTACGTCAACAATAATATTTCGAAACAAGACATCGCTGAAACTTAGGGAAGTCGTGGATTTAGGTTTATTGCATTGCGGAAGGGGGGGGGGCAGCGAGGAAAATATCAAGAGGCGCCTGCACTTACGTAGTTAAAAACAGCAAATTAATTATAATTCATCCGATTTAGCCGAACACATAAAACAGAATCAAGAATCTAAAGCAGAAACTTTTTTAAACTTGTGGATTTGTCTACTTACTTGAGTTACAAAAATTTATGCTTAGGCCTATATGCAAATTTTTTTATATTAATGTTTAATATTAACATTACATTAATGTTAATTATTGGATATTGATCCAAACTTTACGCTGAAACTTGTTAGTTTATATAAATTGCTCTCTGCGTGATTTCATTGAAGCAAAACTATTTATAGGGTTGATTCAAACTAGATGTTCTCAACAAGACCACGTTCAATTGAAATTAATGCCAAACCAGATGGACACGTTCGTTGGTCATTGTCGATCGCAAATAACTGTTCATAATCTTCAATTTACTGAAACTTCTTTCAGCAGTGGCAGATGTAAAAGGAAAAGTTAAGTAAATTTTATATAGAATTGACAAATTAGGAAGACCAGATGCCATCTGTTTTCTTCTAGTCTATTCGTCATTATTCATTACTTATTATTAAAGACCAAGAAATTAAGTATGACTAATTCGTTATTAAAAATCAGGCTACTGTAATAATATACTAATTATTATTCTGATCTACTCAGATTTATTCATTCGTAATCCCAAATTTCTACATGTATGCTATGATGATGATGATGATGATGATGAGTATGATGATGATGATGATGATGATGATGATGATGATGATGATGATGATCAGTGGCGGCGTTAGGGGGTTAGGGGGCTAAGCCCCCCTAAAAAGGGCCATCCATTTTCTTCCCGTGTAAAATTTAAAGAATTGGACGATTAACCCCCTTTAGCCCCCCAAAACTGAAATCCTGGCGCCGCCACTGATGATGATGATGACGTTGACGACGAAGTAGTAATAGCAGTGTTAGTAGTAGAAGTAGTAGTAGTAGCATCATTGATAGTAGTAATATCATTAGTAGTAGTAGAATCAGTGGTAGAAGGTGTAATAGTAGTAGTAGTGGTAGTTGTAGCAATTGTAGTAGTAGTTCCTGTAGTAGTAGCAGTACTATAGTAATAGTAGTAGTAGTCGCGGGTGCAGTGGTGGCGGTTAGGAAGTGGTTGTGGTGATGCTGGTGGTGACAGTGATCATAGTTCACATGCAATCAATCAATCAATCAATCACATGAATTTATATAGCGCCCCTTCAAGATCTCTACTCAGAGGAGCTCCCAACCCAGGCCTGGTCAAAGAGAAAGGTCTTGAGAAGACGGTAGAAAGAGCCAGCAGAGTCACGGGGAAGCGAACGGAGAGCCGCAGGGAGGCCATTCCAGATAGCTGGACCTACCACGGAAAATGCTCTTCGCTGCATAGTAGCGGTACGACAAAAAGGGACAAGATAGTCACCGCGGGCAGCTGACCGCAGCGAACGACGGCCCAGAGAAACCGAGACTGGAGTAAAAAGCTCACATAGGTAGGATGGAGCTTGAGACAGAATGCAGCGCCAAGCTATAGACGAAACTCTATAAGCAATATATTGACCAGCAACGGTATATGGGGCGGATATATTACTGTATTTAAAATGATAGTCATGACGAGGATGAAGATGAGGATGAGGATGATGAAGACGAGGATAAAGACGACGACGACGACAACAAGGAAGATAACGAAGAGGATGAGGATG
>OX457037.1:4693535-4888535 GCA_949752735.1 Lumbricus terrestris
CATGTCACTATTCGTAACCATACCAGTCAGCGTGTCAATGCGTACCAGCACCGCCTCATTCTTCCTCTCTTTCTCTTACCCTCCAACCCATGCCTCTGTTCGTAACCATACCCGCCATTTACCTCTGCGTTGCGACATTATTTTGTTACAAATGTGATTTATAGGCCAAATAAATGCATAACTTACTTGCACGCATACATACAGGGTGCGCCATAAAAAAATAATCTCCTACGGCTTTTTGTCAATATCTTGGTCAAAAATATAACTTTTTCAAAACCAGTTTTACGGGCTTGAAGGTAATTCATATCTACGTACAATAGTCAAATTTCATCGCCATATATGAAACAGAACAAAAGTTATATCACTTTTAGTGAGGCCACCCACTGTTTTTCGACGATTCAAAAACGCGACGCAACAAAAAGTAAGAAAAAAACAATTTAATTATTCGGGCCAATATCTTGACCGGAAGTAAGAATTTTGAAATGAAATTTTACAGGCTAAAAGACAATTATTCATATCTGCACAAGTCATGGTGGCCAGGTTTCAGCAAATTATTTCAAACAGAATAAAAGTTATGGCACTTTTAAAGAAGCCACCAACCGTTTTTTGACGATTCAAAGACGTAACGCAGCAAAAAGGTAGCAAAAACACGATTTTATTTAGTCTCATCTCAAATAATTGTTATCAGATAGCCTTGATATTGCCAGATGATCATTATAATAACTATTTAAAAAGGAACAGGGTGCCAGCGTAGCTGCACGTCACTGAGAAGTCACTTAGTAAGATGACAATAAAATCGGTAAATAAGGAATCTGTCAGGTTAATCAACAGGTCCATCAAGAACTTTGCAAAGAGACTCAAAAGAAGCTTTGGCACTGGTGGTGGGCACATTGAACACCAGTTGTGAAGCACTGCCAAGTTCATTTGACAACAGTTATTTGAGATGAGACTTAATAAAATCGTTTTTTGTTACTTTTTGTCGCGTTTCGTTTTTGAATTGTCAAAAACGGTGGGTGGCCTCACTAAAAGTGGTGTAACATTTGTTGTGTTTGAAATATATTTATGAAATCTGGCTATCATGTGTAAATATCAATTGTCTTTGAGCCTGTAAAATTTCATTTCGAAATTCTTACTTCTGGCCATGATATTGGCAAAAAACCTACTTTTTGTTGCGTTGCGTTTTTGAATTGTCAAAAAACGGGGGGGGGTGGCCTCACTAAAAGTGGTGTAACTTTTGTTGTGTTTGAAATATTTTGATGAAATCTGGCTATCATGTGTAAATATGAATTGTCTTTAAGATTGTAAAGTTTCATTTAAAAATTCATATGTTTGGCCAAGATATGGGCAAAAAACGGTAGGGGGTTACTTTTTTTGGCGCACCCTGTACATATAAACTGAAGTGCATGCATGCTCTCATGTATGTATGTATGTATGTATGTATGTATGTATGTATGTATGTATGTATGTATGTATGTATGTATGTATGTATGTATGTATGTATGTATGTATGTGTGTATGTGTGTATGTGTGTATGTGTGTATGTGTGTATGTATGTATGTATGTATGTATGTATGTATGTATGTATGTATGTATGTATGTATGTATGTATGTGTGTGTGTATGTGTGTATGTATGTATGTATGTATGTATGTATTTATGTATGTGTGTGTATGTATGTATGAATGCATGTATGTATGTATGTATGTATGTATGTATGTATGTATGTATGTATGTATGTATGTATGTATGTATGTATGTATGTATGCATGTATGCATGTATGTATGTATGTATGAGTGTATGCTTGTTTGTATGTATTAGCCTAAAGGTTTCCTCTCTCTTTATACTGGCACATGTTCTATGCACATATAAGCAATGCATAGTCGGTCATGTGTGCATGCAAAATGCACATGCGCCGTGGACCTCCGCGCAAGCCGTTGATGGTTGACATGCAGCACGACATAATGGCAGAACTTCAGACGCTAATTGATTACATTAATCATCGCCCCATGGGTCAAGTTAGCTCCTCCCATATCATTAGCACAACCAGTTTCTATGGAGAATTTTGCTTCATTCTTGCTTCATTCTGGCCTCAATGACGCTTAACGTGAACCGAGAATCTTGGGGGAATCTCTCGCGAAACTACCTCTAAAAGGTCCTGTTTGCTGAACGGTACTGTAGCCTGACAGTAGATTGATGTGTAGGCTATCTGAATGAGTCATTAATGTATCTTAATTTTAAAACAACATACATATAGACTAACGTTCGTTTGACAATAATATTATGTAGGTGACCTAGACGAACACCGCACAGACATAATCTGCTCCGAGTATCATATATCTTGATGCAGGCTACATGCTAACAAAGAAACTGTAATTACTGCATTGAATGTAAATGGTGAACAAATTACTGACCCTCAGACTATATCAACTAAATTCAATAATTTCTTCACAGGCATTGCACAATCTCTTGTTAATAAAATACCTGCTGCAACTAACTCTTTTTTCTCCTACTTATCCCAACCCCTTCCACATTCTATAGCATTAATTCCTTCTACACCTTGTGAAATAATGAACCTTGCGCATACCATTCGCACTACGCATAGTAAAGGAGTCGATGGAATTGACCCTGCCATAGCCCTATTAACACTGCCTAAAATTGCAATTCCGCTATCAGAGATTGTCAACTGCTCATTTACCACTGGAGTATTCCCCTCTGCATTGAAAACTGCCAAGGTCATACCCAGTCATAAAAAGGGCCCGAGGGACAATGTTTCTAACTACAGACCGATTTCTGTACTCCCATTCTTTGCCAAAATATTTGAAAAATTAATGTATGCACGTTTAGATAGTTTTCTATCAAAAGAGAAAGTACTATTTCAGTCTCAGCATGGATTCCAACAGGGTCATTCTACCTACATGCCCCTTCTAAGCATACAAGACAAAATCTCTAATGCAATTGAAAATAACGAATACTCCCTTGGTATCTTCCTTGATGTAGCTAAAGCCTTTGATTCTGTAAATCATCATATTTTGATCAAAAAACTTTATAACTATGGAATTAGAGGGACACAATTACAATGGTTTGTTAGCTATCTTGAAAATCGTTTTCAACTGGTTTCTGTTAACAATTGCACTTCTGATCTACAACTCATTTCTCACGGTGTCCCTCAAGGATCTAATCTTGGACCTCTTTTATTTTTAATCTATATTAATGATTTACCTAATGTATCGCCTTCTATGTATTTTGTACTATTTGCTGATGATTCCAACTTATTTCATTCTGATAAATCTATTGATACCCTATTCGACACTGTTAATTCTGAGCTTCACCGAGTCGTTGATTGGTTTCGATCAAATAAACTTACTCTAAATTTGGATAAAACCAACTACATCCTCTTCAGATCCCATAAGAAAAAATATCCCAATGAACTTCCTATTCTACTTATTGAAGGGACTCCTATCACCCAAGTAACATCCACAAAATTTTTGGGCGTATACATTGACCAGCATCTAAATTGGAAGGAACACATCAATAATATCTCTAGCAAAATTGCTAAGACTGTTGGTGTGCTATTTCGCTCATCTAAACTGATTCCTGTCTCTATCCGGTCTATGCTATACTATTCTCTTATTTATCCTTATTTAACCTACTGTAATTTAATTTGGACGTCTACTTACAAATCTAATTTTATCAGACTAGTCACCCTTCAAAAATATGCAATCCGTTTTATAGCTAATATTCCTCGCCGAGCCCACACCGCTCTGTATTTCAAGGAATTTGGATTATTAAAGATCGATCAAATTAGGCACTTGCAAATAGGAGAGTTTATGTACCGTTATAACCATGGCCTATTACCACTTGTATTTAATGATTTCTTTAACCTTACCTCTGATCGCCACTCTTATTCAACTAGAAAATTAACTGTTTATGACCTTCCCTACGCACATAATAATACTCGTCGATTCTCTATACAATATACTGGCTCCCAATGTTGGAACTCTCTCCCTACACATCTTCATTCCCTACCTAACACAAGATTATTTAAGCATAAACTTCGCCTTTATCTACTTAAAACACTTCCTGATATGTAATGGTTAAGGTTTCTGCTCAGTGGTTTCGCCAAGCCCTTAGTTAAGTCTTTAGTTAAGTCATTAGTTAAGAGTTGTTTTTCTCGTTATATACAGAAATGTCGATTGCTTAATTTGTTTTTCTCTCTTCCTCATCATTTTTTTTATTCCTGCAATTGAATGTTCTGTCATGTTTTTTCTTTTATATTTTACATGAATTATGGGTGGCCCTATTAGCGGGATTTTACATCCCTTCTGGGTCTCCCCCTCTTCACCAAATTCATGTTAATGTATTATTCACTGCCATAATTGTATCATGTTTGTGTGTTGTTTTGGTTGAGGAAAAAAAATAAAAAATAAAAAATAAAAAAATAAAAAAATAAAAAAAAATGCTGTGGATCGTACTCCAGAAGATGACACAATATCGGGACCGTGGTCTTTTGAACGACGTGCGCGCTATTTTGAAACGAGAAAATGCTGCAATCTGACTAAGAGCGCGGCACTGCTCAATAAAACAAGTGAATTACAACCCAGCAGATTTCTGAAAGTAGTCAGTAGCCTACGAACCTACTGATATTTTATGCAAGCAACAATAATTCAATAGAAAGATTTTTGTTTAGCTACAGGCTATAATAGAGTAGGCCACAAATCACTTGATAGCCCAGGACTAGAACACTACTCGCGACGTGAGATCCGTCGTATCGACGGCTCAGTCCATCATCACCTTCTAGTGTTAGGCATGGCCGGATTAAGGCATGTTCAACATGTTCGGCCGAACAGGGCTCCCCACACTTTAGGGGGCTCCCACACATACGGGGGGGGGGGGGAAGAAATTCCGAGAATCTGTAGATTTTTTACCAGACGACAAAAATTAAATCAAACTTTTGGGGGAGGGGAATTATCGGTGTATTCTATGAAAATTAGGGTGGTCGCATCTGCAATGGCAAATTTTCAACTTCATTTTTATTCTTTCTCCAACCCACCATTTGGTGCCATTTGGTAAAAGACTGATGCAGCCCAAAAATTGTCACGATAGAAAAATATTTAGGACTAGCACAACGTGTTTGAAGTTTTGTATTTTAAGAAATGTCATCGTCTTTTTGAGTATAATGATAATTTAGCTACATTTTTGGACCTATGACTAGTTTTAACAGAAATGCTACATTATTTCACTCAAGCACAACTGACAAGTATGTCTGACTTTTACAATGATGATAATGGTTTGTTATATATTTTTATGAACAATTGACCATCACAATAGTATTTGACTCGTGAGTCCCTGAGATCGATGACCATAAACCTTTACTAGAAAGCCAACACATTACTATGTTCTTTTGATAGGTCTGATTTCTATCTACAGGAATCATTTGTTACCCTAAAGGCTTGTTATTACATGCTTAACTTTAACACAAATTCTGATATAATACGGACAAGGACCTCAATAATAGTTGAACTAGAGAAAACTACTGATGACACATGTATTTTCGTTTATTGTGGCAATCAGAGCAGAATGACACAGCGCATCACAGATAAAATTTATCAAGAGGTGCTGCTAAGAAATGAATTAAAATAGATGTTGAAATTATTGAGATCATAATTTTTTATAGTTCTAAGAAATTACTTATTGTCACATTGGAGTCAAAGAGCAGCTTTTAAACAACTTCCAAAGAGAGCATCGTAATTGAGTGCCTGGTGAAGCCTACTAAGTGTACTCACATTGTTGTCTATTTCATAATATAGAAGTTATCCCATTAAAAGTATACGCTTACGGTACTTTTAGAGTTGAAAACATGAACACAGAGTCAAACAATTGACACAGAAAGTGCTGTCAAGAGTGGACTCAAATTACACTGCCTTTATTACCTATTGTATATTAACTACCTATTATAAATTAGCATGAAAGGCGATGGTGTCAAACACGTAAGCTATATGCAACTCAAAATCTCTACGTCATGCTCAGCAATGGATCCAGCTGAAATTACAGTGGCCACTAGGACATCTCAGACGACCAACCAATTCAAGGGTATAAGTACAGCACCCTCAAGACAACACCCATTGGTACACCCTTGGAGGCAGATGAACACCTTCCTTGGGCAACATGCCAGAGATTTCACTTTGAGGGAAGTGTATCGTGAAAACTACGCCATAGCTCAAGCCCATGCAAAGACCAAATGCAATTTGAATTGTGAGACAGTGTAACAATGCCTCAGGTTGAAAACATTTTAGCCTAAATTTAGGATAAAAATTTGCATCTAACAATAATGGATTCCTACTTTATAATATTACACCAGTTCCTTGTACCCAGTAACCCCACGAACAATGACGGTAGAAAAAGAAATATTTCTGAGAAATCAGACCTCATTAAGAATTTTTGGTGATTTTGCAGAATAAATTAATTATGTAGGACACAGATGAAACCGCACAAATTTTATATTTATCCATAAGTATATACTATTACTGTTACCTTACTGTAGCAGTCTAAGAACAATAAGCTATTATAATCAATCAAGACAAGGTAAAACAGGTATATTTGCAAAGAAATAAAATAATAGATGTTATATATTATGTGATGCGGTGTGTTATACAGGTTTTCTAGCCTTTGAGGATTTTTTCTTGAAGTGGCGCTATATAAATTGATGATTATGATTAAGATAACAGCAGCATCATCATGTTTAAGTGTGGGCCAACTACAGGTTGTTGAATTTATTCCTGGTTTGAAGATTCCTGGTTGACTACAGCCATATAGCTACTTTTGAGCATTAGAAGACTTGCTATTTTAAGGGTAAAACTTTGATGGCGTTGTGCTAGTCCTAAATATTAATATTTTCTCTTACAACTTTTTGTGTGATGTTTCTGGGGAGAATGGAACCAAACGGCGCCTTGGAGAACAGTCAATTCAAACTTTCATTTTTAACGACCACCCTAATGAAAATGTGACCAAACAACTCAATTTTTTTTAAAAAGGTCGTCCGAATTTTTGGAGATTCGAAAAAAAAATTCCGAACAGGGTCCCCACATTTCCTAATCCGGCCATGATGTTAAGACGTTTAAAGAAATTTGAAACCTTTTTTGACTTGTTCGCTTCTTTTCTACATAACCCAAAAATGCTTTCCCGGCGAGACTAGATCACGAAGATTCCCGAAAACGCTCTTTGCCACGAAATTGGTTAGCTCTATATATTAGCCTGTAGCAAGTGGCGAAAACAACCGGTGACCTAGAAGGACCACTTGCTACATTGTTTAAAACGACCGATTATTATAAATTATAGTCTAGATTCAATAAAATAAGAATTCCATAGCTTATAATGCTTTGCGCTTTAATTTTTATTTTTATTTTTTGGTCTTTCAGCGCTGTACGCACTTGCGTAAGTGCGTACGCCTGCGGGCGCCTCTGTCATATTATATATATATATATATAATTATATATATATATATATATATTCTAGCGGCTAGAATATAATATATTATAATGACGGAAGCCTTCGAAACCCGTCGTATGACGATTTTGACTTTTTTATTCAGCCTTATTCTACAGTTAATCTGCTTCAAAATACTTTTTACAGAATAAAAATATCTTTTTTCTAACTGAAGTTATATGCTTTTGAATCTGCAATTTGCTAAATTCTTACAATTGAGAAAATCGGCTTCAAAGTTTTAGGACATTTGTGTCATGAAATTCCTTAGTAACCATTACTTGATTCATCTGAAATTTGGCTGGTCAATAAATGGCTATATATCCTGTATCCTATACATCAAACTGCATGAAAATCAAGCGATTACTTTCTAAGTTGTGATTTAATTACAGACAATTGCTGAATTGAAAGGTACGAAGAAATGCAGTACCTGTAATATCAAGCGCAAACAAGCGCACCCATGCATGTCGTGACGACCATGGCAAACACTTGATCGTAGACAAGGCATTTACGCTGAATGAGGTGTAATACTTCTAACAAAATAATTGACCAGTCTTTAAGACACGCTTGAATAGGAATATTGTGTTCCAATTTATGATTTAAATAAACAGAATCAGGCCATGTACGATTGATACCAACGGCGGCGTTTTGCTCATGGAGTATTACCATCTGTATACTGTATGGGGTACCGTACCTCAAAGAAATGTTTACACAGCAGCTTACGGCCATCGAACCCGATAGGCCCAATAATACGAATAAATTATGTCCAATTTCAATGTTGACTCTCTCTCTCTGAGAAATAAAGCGAGCCTCTTCTATTCCAATAAAGAACTTTAATTATCTAGACCTAGCCTATGCAATTAGACAATAATAATGTTCCTACTTATGTCTACATGTATATCTCGCACGTTGCGCTTTGAGGTGGGACAATAATGTTAAGCTATCAAAGCCAGTACTATTTAAACTTCCTGTAGAGCTATAACTATGATGGGTGGATGGGTGGATGGATAGATGGATGATGGGTGGATGGATAGATGGATGATGGGTGGGGGGATTGCCAGTTCAGCCCTATTATAATTGATAACGCCGTCAATGTTTACCCACGTTACACCCCTATCGTATTTATCTAAGCTTGTCTTTTTCGCCATTTGAGCAGTTAATCAACTTTGCAGTTTTACTTTCCATGATGTAAAACAAAGTTTATACGAATTGTTTCCCATGCTAACGCAAACAGAACGAAAGAAAATGGGCACCAAAAATAAAATATCTGCGGGTCTCGATATAGATGCGAGTAGCAGCGCATGCGCAACATGAAGGTCAGGGTCGCGAGATGTCCCGTAAACCAATGAGACTTTCCGAAAACTGGGTCGGAGGCGTGGTTTGACCTCGTAGTTAGGCGGATATCTCAAACACAATGATAATTTGGATAAAAATGCCTCTCATTTAAATAGATGGTACAGTTTATCCGGACCATCGAGTAGTATTTTGAATGTATAATTCATTAAGTGTTACACAGGGTTACAAGAAATAGTCTGGTCGGCGTGTGAAAAGTCGGTCGGTCATGGCGAATTTTAACTTTGAAAACGTGCTCATCGAGCAATTTTTCAGAGCAAATCTTGACACCACATGCGTTAAAAGTCATTTTTTTCCCACCAAATATTTGAATTTAAATTTTCTAATTGCAGATAATGAAAGTAGACATATTTTTCAATACAAATTCGCCATAAAACGATATTTCATATTTCTGACCCCTCTCGCCTATTTTAGCCTATAGCACAGAATCTAGTTAGCGACAAGTGACGGGGAAAGAAAGCTTCTGTCACTTAAATTATGGTCTCATTTTACAATGTGATCTGCGAAGATCAGAGGCGTAGCGACCGCCCTCCGTACCCTCCGACCGAAGGGGCTCCGCCAGGAAGGGGACCCCTAAATGTGTAAAATATGTAAGGTAGTGACATTAAATGTCACTTTGCTTAGTTAATAAATTTTTATTGACGCAATTGCACGATCCATATTGGTTTTACTGACAATGCCGTGAAGTAAATACGGAGTAGGCTACATGCATTCTGCAGGCCTATGTATGCATAATATTATATGAGCCCTGCATAATGCATATTGTATAATGTATATGGGGTCATTGCATAATTACGTAACGCCGAAAACGACCGTTTTCGACCCACCCACCCTGTAACGCTTCGTAGCGTTTCCCTTGACCCACCCACCCACCCTCCCCAGCGTTACGTAACGATTGTTACGAAAATTCAGCTGAGATTTAGGTCTATTATAGGCTTATGTGCGCGGGTAAGTATAATTCATTTTTTGTAGTGAGTTTAATATAGCCTATGGAGGTCTATATGTGAATTGAGCTTAGAGGCTAATTTGACAGTACGCTATAGGCCTATAAAATACAAAATGTTTTATTTATATAAATGACAGTCATGTTCGAAATGCATCAAGTGTAAAATTTTACACACTGATGAAAAGTTTCACAGATTATATAAATGGCTCAGTAATAATTAGTCAAAGTTAAGATGAACTAATTATTTGCTTAGTCTGGGCACTTCGATAATTATAAACAGAAATATTCTTTACTTTTGTTGAGCATCAATTTTAAATGTTTTTGAGATTCGTGAAATATGCTTCATAGTGGTTCTTATAGATGTCAGGAATCCAAGGGGAATTAGACCTACCACGTTGTTCCGTTGGTGAAGCTAACAAAGACCCAAACAGCGGTTTCCAGTTTGCAAAAACGGGAGAATAGATAATGTTGACCTGGCATGTAACTGGTGTCTGCTATCGTATCTTCTTCAGATATATAGACCTAATTCGGTTACGTTTAAAATCAATGTCACGAAGTTTGAAGTTTGAAGTTTGATCAAAATTATAATGTTGATGGCAATTTTAATATTAATTAAGAAAAACAATTCAAGGCGTTACGTAACGTTCAGCTACCCCCACCCACCCACCCAAGTAATGTTTCGTAACGTTTTTAATGACCCCACCCACTAGGGTGGTTCTAAAAAATGAAAGTGGTTTAAATTTGTTCTCCAACCCACCATTTGATGACGCCAGGTGTTAGTAGGTCACAGTTAAAAAATTATAAGAAAATATTAATATTTAGGACTGGCGCGGAGCTGACGAAATTTTCATAATTTCCTAATGGATTTCATCAAACTTATCATTAAATCGGCACACGGCAATGTTAATAATAAATGCATACTAGTCAACCACAAATTCTGAGGTATGCAATTCATGAAATTTTCTAAATAATTTTGCTACAGTCATGTCGGAATGAGTAAATTTTTGATAGTTTTAAGGCATTGACTGCAAAACTTAGAAGACAACAATGTCATGAAAATGTAGCCGAGAATATCAACATTTTCCGATGAATTTGTCAGTCATTCGATTTTTACCAACTAGATGGTTGCCGTCTTGGTTGGCTCATAGCATTGCCTCTTGTATTTCCCTACGACCTGTAGCCAGAACACTGCATTTGTTCTGCACTTTGTGCTGGCGAAGAGTTACATTTTTTAACTGAAGTGTCTACTCAACTTCAGCGATACAGTTAACCACTTTAACGGATTTGAGAATCACATGGCTCTTTTATTACATTCGAGCTCCAATAATTATATGGGCTTGGATCATACTGTAAAAAAAGTCATCAGACAGTTCCAAAGAGTTGAAGAATGTCATGAGGGATTTAACGACGGAAATATATTGTGGAGTCCTGTTTTGCTACAGGTTCAGGGAATGGTGGGATTCGTTCAAATGATCTCACAGAACCTGAATTTTCGTTTAGGGCCATTGCCATGAGTCTCTTCTCATCCACTTAAAAATGATCGTTAAAAAAACGCAAGTCCAACCAGCAACTCAGGCAAGTCCTAGAAGGGAAAACTAAACGTGTCTGTGGCAACCTTAGCAACCTCCCTGTTCTTGGCGGTGGACAGCATGGATTCAAATTCGAGTCATTTTTGGGAGAGAATTGTTCGCCACACGAAAGACACGAGACTTCCGAGATTTGGTTGATACTGGCAGCAGACCGTGTCAAGCTTCATATTGTGAGAGGAACATCCACATTTTAAATGTGTAAATGGCCATCATAAAACCCGACGCACAGCTGCTGGATAGCGGAAACATACTCGATGTGGTGGAATGTTACCGAGAAAAATGACAGATAGCTCAAGAAGTTCATCAATAATCAAAGCAAACTCAATAACCTCGTGCTTCCATGGGAACTGCTCATCCTCTGTGGGTGTGGAAAAGGTGGCCTGATATATAATGGGCCGGAAATCTTTAAAGCGACTTGATTGCTCCATTTTGGAAAAACGTGGATGTATTGTAAGGACCTAAAACCTTCTCCAAAATGATTTCAGAATTGTTGTGGTGGCATGCTAAATTTAGGAGCTCTCAATTATAATTCTCTTTCCGACAATGAGCACACGCCATTTTCGGAATTCTTAAAAATTTTGCGGCGCTACCAACTAAACAACTTGGAGTACTGTAACAGCTTGACTTGGTACTTTGCTGTTTAGCCTTTCCTTTCCCGCAGCACATTTAATTCAGGACTGTATCTTTTGCGTGGCGATGCTTATAAGGCTAAGCCCCGTTTTATCTGCATGCGCTCTGCCTCCCACTTTTCACTTGCATAGGCCTCCGCGCACTGCACTCTGCTGTTAGTGGTGACTCAATGATTGCTTTCACTCTTACTTTGACAATGCAGAGCCATTCCTTCTCTGCGGTTGGTCCAACAACCTGGAGCTTGATTACTCGACACATTTCAAGCTGTTTTCAGTTTTAAAAACGGTCGAATACTGTTTTTCGCTTGATCTTGGCCGGGAGCGCCTCTGAGTAGGCATGCTGAAGGAACGATATATAAATTCTGATTGATTGAATGATTGATTGACTGATTGATTTACTGACCAAGACAAATTTTATACTAAGAAGTAAGTAGCAAAATAGTTCATTATTCATTAGTAAGAAATTTCCGGAATATGCGCAATCATCTAAACTTCAACTGGTTCGCGCCAGTCCTAAATACGTTTGGAATCTGAAAATATTTTGGCTAAAGGGTCTCTATAAGTCGCATCACCAAATGGTGGGTTGGAGAATAAAGAAGAAACAACTTCAAAAGTTGCCATTGTCGATAGAACCACCCTACCACCCACCCACCCTCGAGCGTTACGTAATTATGCAATGACCCCTATAGTAAATACTGTTTCCAGTGTCTGCATTGTAAGGGGCCCCTCCGCCCTGGACATAATAATTATATTCGAAGGAGCCACGTTCTTTGTTGCTACGGCACTGGCGAAGATTTTGGCATTAACGGCAATATTATAGTTGATTGTTACCGTGCTGCATGCCTTTAGCAGTCGTAAATATCGTGAAATTCTAATTTTGTGCGAAAGAATTCTCAACGAGCCAGATCTACTGTACACTGTGTACAGTGGGTGACTGTTTGCATACTGATGATGGATAATCTTCAGAGATGAGGGTATCCGGACGTTTCATCCCAGGACGATTCATCCCCGGACGGTTCATCCCGGACGATTCATCCAGTGGACGTTTCATCCCTGGACGGTTCATCCCCGGACGTTTCATCCAGCGGACGGTTCATCCCTGGACGGTTCATCCCTGGACGGTTCATCCCTGGACGGTTCATCCACTGGACGGTTCATCCCAGGCCGATTCATCCAGCGGACGGTTCATCCCCGGACGGTTCATCCAATGGACGGTTTCATAAATTTATGTGCAGATATAAAAAGTCGAAAATACTTGGAATAAACTAGATATAATATGAGAACACATAATCCTATAAAACATGCAATTAAATATCATAAAAGATATATCATATATGTTTTCAGGCTTAAGTGTGCGATAAATGGACAATTGCCCGAAGATATAATATATCTCATATTAGGCTATAAGAACATTTGCCTTTCCGTGTTAGCCCGGGAAAATATACCATTTTCATGGTTAAATTTCTGAATCTGGACCTTCTTTGGGGGGGGGGGGTGCTTATCCCCTTTGCCCCTGATAAACTCCGCCCAAGGCTGCCCGACCCATGTGCATTTCATATTAGTCTCTACATGTACTAGTCACCATTGGATGAACCGTCCGGGGATGAACCGTCCGCTGGATGAATCGGCCAGGGATGAACCGTCCACTGGATGAACCGTCCAGGGATGAACCGTCCACTGGATGAACCGTCCGCTGGATGAAACGTCCGGGGATGAACCGTCCGGGGATGAAACGTCCACTGGATGAATCGTCCGGGATGAACCGTCCGGGGATGAACCGTCCTGGGATGAAACGTCCTAGAATCGAGATGAGCCTATACAGCCCTACATGGCTTTATTTGACATAGACCAATTCAAAATAGCAGCGGTTGTGAAAGTTATCATCGGAGCAGCTGATTGAGAAGTTAACAGAGTTGAGGCCAAACGGTGTATACATAGGCGGAGACCTGGGCCGAGAATTGGGGGGGACGGAAAGACGCGAGATTTTCCGAAAAAATTCTGACGACCGGCGAAATCTCGAAAAAAAAGTATTTTCGCCGCCAAAAAAGTTAGCGACCTTTTTTTTTCTTTTTTCTTTTTTTGTCATCCCGCCAAAATTTCGACGAAATTTCCTATTTTCGCCGGCAAAAAAGTTCACGACCTTTTTCTTTTTTTTCTTTTTTTAGTCATCCGGCCAAAATCTCGACGAAATTTTCTATTTTCGCCGCCAAAAAAGTTGACGACCTTTTTTTTTAGTCATACGGCAAAAATCTCGACGAAATTTTTTCTATTTTCGCTGCCAAAAAAAGTCTTGACACTCAAACATTGGGAGGGGGGAACAAATGCATGGGCCGTCTCCCCCAACACTTTGATTGGGGTGGACCGTCTCCCCCTGTCCCTCCCCTAGGTCTCCGCCCATGGGTGTATATAGGAAAAACACGCGTAGGGCGTAGGGCGTAGGCTACACAATTTTCAATTTTATATAAGGCAGTTATGGAAATTTCTTTTTTGAACAATTGATTCCGCATTTAAGCAGATCCTACTCGTCTGCACGTATTTGTATGATGATGATGATGATGATGATGATGATGATGATGATGATGATGATGATGATGATGATGATGATGATGATGATGATGATGATGATGATGATGATGATGATGATGATGATGATGATGATGATGATGATGATGATGATGATGATGATGATGATGATGATGATGATGATGATGATGATGATGATGATGATGATGATGATGATGATGATGATGATGATGATGATGATGATGATGATGATGATGATGATGATGATGATGATGATGATGATGATGATGATGATGATGATGATGATGATGATGATGATGATGATGATGATGATGATGATGATGATGATTGATGATGATGATGATGATGATGATGATGATGATGATGATGATGATGATGATGATGATGATGATGATGATGATGATGATGATGATGATGATGATGATGATGATTGTGAGCTTAAAATCCCTCACTCCTTTCCAGTCTCTTCGAAAGTTCAGCAGCGCAGCCTAGGCCTAACCTAAAACTGTACTGTAGTAGCTAATGGCTAGTTTATAAGTGTCTAAAGTTCTTTAACTTGTTTACTTAAAACAAACGATCGGTTTCTTGTATTCAAT
Source organism: Lumbricus terrestris (assembly GCA_949752735.1). Classification (NCBI taxonomy): domain Eukaryota; kingdom Metazoa; phylum Annelida; class Clitellata; order Crassiclitellata; family Lumbricidae; genus Lumbricus; species Lumbricus terrestris. The sequence goes on from OX457037.1 coordinate 4,708,672, forward strand.
TCTTCGAATCTCCAACAGTAATATTCAACACAAAATGGAATAATAACGAACAACAATTCAATGACACGCCAGAAACGCCATCTTATTATCTCTCTTCACTCTAACTACACCTTATACACATGACTAGCACTCCTACCAAAGCCTATCTCACCCCTGAGCGTACATTCTTCCTTCAGTCGCACTGTCCTTCTCTGTGCCTCTCTCTGTCCTTCTCTCTGTCTCTGTCTCTCTCCGGCGACGGTCGTGCAGCGGCGACTTTCCCGCCACTCAGCCAGCTGGCCTATCTGTACGCTCAACAATTAGCTGACCATATATGTTATACAAAATTAGCTTACATTACCTCTTTCCTTTCTTTTAAAGAGAGCTAATTATCTTTAAAAATTAGCGAACGTTCCTTAATTAAACAATGCAAACAAATCTTAAAATAACATCATAAAATATCTTACATATCCTACGCTACAGTCTAGACAAACAATCAGCTACTACATTCAGCTTGCCTTTCTTGTAGTTCAACACAATGTCAAAATTTTGCAACGATAATGACCATCTGACTAACTTAGCAGATTTTGACATTGATTCAGTCAAGTAAACTAAAGGATTATGGTCTGTAAACACATTGATTTTAGAACCAATAATAATTTCTTTCAACTTGTTTAAAGCCCAAATGATTGCATAGGCTTCCTTCTCAATCGTCGCCCATCTCCTCTGGGTATCTGTCAATTTCTGACTGATAAATGAAACGGGACGTTCTATCCCTTCATTGTCCACCTGTGATAGAACAGCTCCCACAGCAAAATCACTGCTATCACAGTACAAATTAAATGGTTTACCAACCTCAAACATATATAGAACCACATTTGACAATACAATCTGTTTAAGTGAATCAAAGGATTTCTGAAGTGCATCAGTCCAAACAATGTTTTCAGGTACTTTCTTGCTGGTTAAGTCTGTCAATGGTTTAGCAATTTCAGCAAAATTACAAATAAATTGTCTGTAAAATCCAAAAAATCCTAAGACCTGTTTCACTTGCTTCTTCGTTTCAGGTTTCTTCAAATTAATCAAACTGTCAATCCTATCTGGATTCATCATCTTCTTCCCTGATCCTATAAGGTGACCGATGAATTTCACCTCACTCTTACCAAACACACATTTCTTCAAGTTCAACGTTACATCATGCAGTCTTATTTGTTTCAAAAACAATTACAAATGTTTTAAATGAATGTCCCAATCATCAGAATGTACAGCAATGTCATCAACATACGGTTCAGTGAATTCATGAATCGGTTGCAAAATCATATTGATCGCTTTTACAAAAGTCCGTCCAGAGTTAATCATTCCAAAAGGAACGCGCGTAAATTCGTACAGTCCATTATGTGTAACAAATGCAGTCTTCCATTGATCACTCTTCTTCACAGGACAAGTCCAATAGGCACTGCGACAGTCCATAACGGAAATAAACTTGGATTTCCCGACTTTGCTCAAGACATCATTGACGATTGGCATAGGATATCTACAGTTCTCAGTAAAAGAGTTAATGTATCTGTAGTCGCAAGCCAGTCTCAAGGATCCATCCTTCTTTTTGACAATGACAAGTGGACTTGCCATTCTGCTTGACGATGGTTGAATTATGTTTTCTTTCAGCATCTCTTGTATTTGTCTTTCCACTTCTGCACGGTATATTAGTGGTATTCGATATGCCATGAACTCCTTTTCTCGAAAGTCTGGTTTCAACACCACTTCATGTTCTACTAATGTGCATAGTCCAGGTTTGTCAGAAAATCTGTCTGCATAACGATTTAGTATTTCAAGCAATTGTTTCTGTTGATCGCTCGTAAGGTGTCCAATTTGTTCATAATCCAATTGAAGAGATTTCTGTTTTGTCTCTGAGTGGTCTTCTTTCAGTGGTATTTCTACAACTGATCCGAATTCGTCATCCTCTTCCACGATCAGACCACACGACAATGATCTTGTGATGAACTTTCTCATCTTGTTGGCATGAACAAGTCGTCGACCACTTTCATTCATGTCCACAAGATACAAATATTTGGATCTTCTTTGTAAGACAGTACATGGACCATGCCATCGTGAGATAAGTTTATTGGTTGACGTTGGATACAACACGATGACGTTTTCTCCTGGTTCGAATTCTTTATCTTTTGCTCTTTTGTTATTTTGACCGGCGTATTGTTTTTGTTTTTCATCAGCACAACTCTCAGCAAATGTCAATGCTTTTTCCATGTCTGCTCTTAAATTCTTCAAGTACTTTGCCGGTTGCACTCCAATGTTCGGTGGTAGATTAATTTCTTTGGTCCAGCTTTCTTTAAGAATGGTTAGTGGCCCTCTTGGCAACTTTCCGTAGACCAGCAGATATGGTGCCACTCCTGTAGTTGCATTAGGCACTTCTCTCAATGCCCAGACGGTAAATGGAATGATTTTGTGCCACTGTCTCGGATTTTCCACAATGACATGATGAACCATTTTCTTGAACGTTTGATTCCATCTCTCCACTATTCCGGCCGCCTCTGGATGTCCTGGCGAATCGAATCGAGGACAACATCCCATCAATTTCAGAAATTCTCTCGTTAGGCTGGCTGTAAAATTTGTTCCTCTATCACTCGTTATCACTGACGGAACTCCAACATCCATGAACAGCTTCATCAGAGCTTCGCATACAGCCTTAGCAGTCAATGACTTCATCAAAAAGATTGTCGGCCATCTTGTACATGAGTCGACTATGCACAAGCAATATTTATGCCCTGCTGCTGACGTCGGTTCGATTGGTCCTACGACGTCCATTGTCATTCTGCGGAACGGAACATCTTCTCTTGGTATTGGTGTGATCGGTACTCGATCCATCACCAAACTTCGTGCTTTCAACTGACACTTCTCACAGGACTTGCAGAACTTCATCACATCTTTACGCATCCTTGGCCACACAAAGGACAACTTGATACGTTCTCTTGTCTTCTCTTCTCCCAAGTGTCCGCCGAATACTGACTCGTGTGCCAATTCCATCACCTGAATTCTTCTTTCCTTCGGCAACACCAACTGGTACACCAACTGATCCAACATTTGATGTTTCTTATACATCAACCCATTCACCACACTAAACTCTGATCCTTGGTCTTCAGCTATCTTCCACCACGACTTCAGTGACTCGTCATTTCTCTGCTGCTCTTCAAATTTCTTTGCATCTGCCAATTGTCTTTCATCATTCGTATTCTCAGCAAACAAATCTCTCATACTCGTATCCACTTCATTATCGCTTCCGGAATCATCATAATCATCACGCTCACATGCAACCATCTCTTCTTCTATTTCATTGTTCCAGGATGTTACTCCTTCTTCTTCTTCTTGAACACTTTGTTCATCCTCGCTTTCTGTGTCATCATCTGGCAAACTTTCATTTAGCTGTTCCTCTTCTCCTTCTTCCACTTCTCTTCTCCGACTCTGGGCTCTCGTAGTCACATTCGCTTGTAGTTCTCCTTGCAGTACGCTCACTGGTGGAATCTCTTTCAGTTCTGCGATTATCTCTGGATGTAGCAAAAACTTTTCTTTGTTATCTTTACACAAAACTGCCGGAATGCTGGCACATACCAAAGTTAAATATGGCGCAATATTTACTTCCTTGTCTTCCAAATTTGTTCCTACGTCATAACAACTCATCCGCACTTCTATTTTCACCAACTTAGCTGGAATGGGCTCTCCAGCGACACATTGCAAATGTACTCTGCCAATTTCTTCTACTATCGCTCCTTTCAACAATTCTTCATTGATTACTGGAATCTCAGTACCAGAGTCAATCAATGCTTGGACTTGCACGGGATGACAACTGTCATCATTTCCCCGTATCTCTACATTCACGTGCTGTAATAGAGTCTTCTTCATACGTTGACAATCATCTTTACTTTCAGTTTCTCGACCAATTTCTGTAATGGGAGCAGATTTTACCACTTCTCTCTGCATAGTAAACTGAGGCGTGCACTTCATGACTGACTTCACTTCCATTTCGCGGTTATCTTGTTCTTCCAGCTGATTAGGTGCATTCATTACTTGAATCTGATTTACTCTGAGATTTTCTGCACTTCGACTAAATCTATTTCTCAGATTTGTCATTCTTGGTGGTACTTGGCAATCCTTCACCAAATGTGTGTCCGACTGGCAATTATGGCATCGTTTCCTAACAATACTTGTCTGTTCGGTGCTCTGCCGTCTGTAATTGTACGGAGTGTAGGCTGCATTGCCTTCTCTTTGGCGTCCCATCACTGGAGTTCGACTGTAAATTTGTCTGTCCCCCGTTGCTTCTTTTCTTTCTTGCCCAAACTGTCTTCCAGGATAACTATCTTTCCTTACTTCATTACTTCTGGTTTGGCTTCCTGTTTCTCTGTTATTACTGTTCCACCTGGTTTGCTTTGAACTATTACCCCATGCTTCATATTTCGGTTTATCGTGAAACATTACACCAATTCGATTGTTTACATGTATGTCTGCGAGATCTGCAACGTTACTAGCTTCCAAGCATTCAGTACCCTCCTTTGCAAGTACAAACTGTAGTGGACCCGGTGGTAGACATTCTTTCAACTTATCTGCCACCAACAGATCAAACAACTTCTCGTAGTTTTTGCCCACTCGCCTACTTCTGACATAATAGTTCAGCAAATTCTTCAATCTGGCTGTAAACATAGTGTATGTCTCTTCTGCCGTTTTCTTCGCATCTGCAAATCGTGATCGATATTCTCTCGCTGTCAATTTAAATTCTTTCAGTAAATGTTCTTTCACTACATCGTAATTGTCTAGATCATCAAAAGACAATCGGTTTAGCACTGTTCTCGCTCTTGGTGTCATTAATGGTAACAGCAATTTGACCCAAAACTGCTTTTCCACTGTAAAACTATTGAATGCATTCTCAACTGTCTCAAAATATAATGGTACTTCCATCATATCATATGGCATCTTAGGTAACACGTGTTTCATTGCATCACGGTTCACCTATCTTCTTAATCTTAGACACCATTGTCTCACTTTCTCTGATCCTATTTTGTTCTGACTCCTCTCGGCTCCTTCTATCGTCTTCGTCTCTTTTCTTCAGTCTATTTTGATCTTCTTCCCTACGCATTTCTTCTTGTTCTATCTTCTGCTGCAACAATTCTAACTGCCTTCTGCGTTCCTCCTTTTCAATAGCCATTTCTCGTAGCTGTGCTTCCTTAAGAGCGAGTTTCTTTTGTTCTATTTGTACTTGTTCTTCCCTTTCCCTTTCCGCTCTTTCCAAGCTTTCTTTCTCCATTTTCAATTCTTCCTGTCGAATTTCTTCGGCTTTTTCTAATTCTGCCAAACGCATAGTTTCCTTGTCTTCCTCACGAGCCTTTTGCTCTTCGATCTGTTGTTTCCGTATTTCTTCATCACTTTTTCTTGCTCTCTCGTATTCTATCATTAATTCCATCCTTCTTCGTTCTGCTTCGTCACGATCTTTTTTCAGTTGTTCTAACTGAAGTTGGAACTGCTGCTTCTGCATTTCTATCTCTTCTTGTCTCATCCTTTCTGCTTTTTCTGTTGTTGCTTTTTCCTCTAGTCGATTTTTTTCTAATCGTTCTATCTCTTCTTGTCTTCGTTCTTTCTCCTCTTGTCTCCGTCGTTCCTCTTTTTCTTTCTCCTCTTGTCTCCGTTCTTTCTCTTCTTGTCTCCGTTGCTCCTCTTTTTCCTGTCTGATTTTTTCTGATCGCTCTGCTCGTTCTTTCTCCTCTTGCCTACGTTGCTCCTCTTTTTCTTTCTCTTCTTGCCTACGTTTGTCTTCTTTCTATTTCTCTTCTTGTTTCCGTTCTTTCTCTTCTTGCCTCCGTTGCTCCTCCTTCATCATCATAAATTGCATCAACGCCTCCATAGACATCGGTGCCTGTGCTTTTTCAATTGGCTTTTCCACAGCCCCACCAACCGCACCTTTCTCTTCAGCTTCCTTTTTAAGCCAAACCTCCGCTAAAGCTTCCATCAAATTTTCTCTAGACATCACATCGACTTCTTCCACGTCTAGACCGGCTTCAATTAAATATTTTATTATTCGATCAGAAGCCATCTTTTTTATATTTGCTTTCTTTTGCTCTGTAAGTTTCTCCATCTTACTTCTTTACTTCAATGATTTACGTGAAGAAATCGAGGGAGTGGCTATGATTTTTGTGATTGGTTGACTTCAATTCTTATTGCTCCTCGAATAAACAAGCAAGTTTTGTATACCTCTCTCTGGCGTTGCGTTGTCGTAATGTCGTTCGTATGCCCGTTGTATCTTCTCACCAGCTGCACGGATGCTCGAAATGCTTCTCCGGTCGATTAGATGCTCAGTTTCCTTCTCCCGTGTGGTCGGCTCCTCGTATTGTTTCGATATTCCGTCGTCCGTAAACTGGTAAACTGACTTCGATATCCCTCCGAGCGTAAGCTTGGATACGAAATATCCCACCGTTCGTAAATATTCCTCCGAGCGTAAACTTGGATTGACTATCCCACCGTTCGTAAATATTCCTCCGACCGTAAACTTGGATTGACTATCCCACCGCTGTGTCACCAATATGTGAGCTTAAAATCCCTCACTCCTTTCCAGTCTCTTCGAAAGTTCAGCAGCGCAGCCTAGGCCTAACCTAAAACTGTACTGTAGTAGCTAATGGCTAGTTTATAAGTGTCTAAAGTTCTTTAACTTGTTTACTTAAAACAAACGATCGGTTTCTTGTATTCAATTCTTCGAATCTCCAACAGTAATATTCAACACAAAATGGAATAATAACGAACAACAATTCAATGACACGCCAGAAACGCCATCTTATTATCTCTCTTCACTCTAACTACACCTTATACACATGACTAGCACTCCTACCAAAGCCTATCTCACCCCTGAGCGTACATTCTTCCTTCAGTCGCACTGTCCTTCTCTGTGCCTCTCTCTGTCCTTCTCTCTGTCTCTGTCTCTCTCCGGCGACGGTCGTGCAGCGGCGACTTTCCCGCCACTCAGCCAGCTGGCCTATCTGTACGCTCAACAATTAGCTGACCATATATGTTATACAAAATTAGCTTACATGATGATGATGATGATGATGATGATGATGATGATGATGATGATGATGATGATGATGATGATGATGATGATGATGATGATGATGATGATGATGATGATGATGATGATGATGATGATGATGATGATGATGATGATGATGATGATGATGATGATGATGATGATGATGATGATGATGATGATGATGATGATGATGATGATGATGATGATGATGATGATGATGATGATGATGATGATGATGATGATGATGATGATGATGATGATGATGATGATGATGATGATGATGATGATATGATGATGATGATGATGATGATGATGATGATGATGATGATGATGATGATGATGATGATGATGATGATGATGATGATGATGATGATGATGATGGTGATGATGATGATGATGATGGTGATGATGATGATGATGATGATGATGATGATGATGATGATGATGATGATGATGATATGATGATGATGATGATGATGATGATGATGATGATGATGATGATGATGATGATGATGATGATGATGATGATGATGATGATGATGATGATGATGATGATGATATGATGATGATGATGATGATGATGATGATGATATGATGATGATGATGATGATGATGATGATGATGATGATGATGATGATGATGATGATGATGATGATGATGATGATGATGATGATGATGATGATGATGATGACCATGACGATGACGGTGATGGTTTTGGTGATGATGATGTTGATGATAGTAATAATGAGGAGGAGGAGGAAGATGATGATGATTTTGGTGCGAGAGAGTCTATGGTTCATATTTTAGATGGCGGACTATCATGCCGATCGATCGATTGACGAAATGGCATCTGAGTTCATCGTTAGCACTTGTCAATTACTTCCAAAGTCAAAACCATTAGAACTTCCTTCTGATCACATGCAAAACCTAGCGGTGTCAAAAAAGCCTGCACCAATAGATTATTATATTATTTGTGGCAGCTTTGCGGAATTCTATATCGAACCGTTTAATTCATGCATCGGCGACGTTGATTTCCTGTTGTGCAGAGCCAGTGAACAAACCATCAGCGGCGGCTTTCCAGTGTTGCCAAGTGATAAGAGTGGCCTAGCTGATTCAATAAAGTACATCTTGATGGAATCATATGAAATGTATCCAGGTTTTGTTCGATTAAAGCCTTCGGGTGAAATTATATATGACTGGACACATAAAAAATACGAAATTATCACAGAAGATCTTCACGATACGCATCTTAGGATAGACATGATCTCTTTTGCAATTTCAGGTCTTGATCAGTGCCGTAGAGAAATGTGTGGATTCTCATTGCCAAACGTCGTTAGTGGTCCGGCAATTAAATGGCAAAGTGTGTCGAAATTCATGTTGGGAAATGATACTGTCAAAGGTGTATTTTGTCAGCAATGGCCTAAAGAAGCCCTACTTTGGCCTATTCGACCCAGAAAAAACGGTTGGCCTACGGATGATACAATCATCGAGGTTATACTGAATGGTTGTCACGTTGTCTATGCCCAGCATCGTTCTTGCAGAGACGATGAATACCAGTGGAGATTGTCATTTTCAGTCGCTGAAATAATTTTACTTCAGAGTTGGACTAAAACTCAACAGATTGTCTATCATTTGCTGAGATTCTTTGCAAAGAGAGAATTAATACAAAAGGATTGTTCAAAGGAAGACGAGGTTCTATGCACGTATCATTTAAAGACGTTGATGTTATGGACTTGTGAAGAGATGTCACCTGAATGTTGGAATTCCTCTTCTGTTATTGCGATCTGCTGCGAGTTGTTAAAGAAACTTGCAGATTGGCTAAAAAGAAAATCCTGTCCGAACTATTTTATTCCTGAAGCAAATTTATTTCATCACCCCCTGAACTTTGAGGTGCTTCAGAAGACTGAAAAACGACTGAATAAATTCTGCAAGTCTAGCGTTCTTTCTCAATGGTTCGTCGAAAATTACATACTGACAAAAACTCAGTCACTTCAGGGTTTCAGCCTAGTATCACAGGATTTCATGGATTACATGATACCTATCCTAGAAGGCAGGAAAGCGAGTAAAAAAGATTTCTTGAATGTATTTATAGCTGTTTTATTAAATGACTCTAGCATTACGTGCCGTTGTGCAATTAAATACGGTTTAACCGCAGGATTACGCATGAGCGTGGAGGTTGAACAACTTGTAGCATGTAACAGTTGTCATTCGAGATTGTACAGTGCATACACAAATCTTCCAACAACAGAGGAGCTCCTGTGTTACAAGTACTATACTTTTCTACTGTATACTTTGCATACAGCGTATAGTTTACGTTACGGAGAGATTTCATTGGAAAGCAATCTCTTCGTTGAGTTTGTACAAACAGTAACGACAAAACCTAAAATTATCAGGTCGAAGTATCATAACTTTCCGAAAACGTTTGCAACACAGAGCAGGCGTTTTCATTTTCTGCGTGCTCTTAGTCTCATGGAAAATATAACTGAATCAAAAGGTCATCCAGAATTTCAACTAATGTCAATCCTATCAAAAGCGTTTATTATAAAGACGTTGGAATGTTTCGATTCACAAATCGACAGCATTGCTCCTGCAGCTGGGACCTATCTGGCTGCTCTCTATTTCGCCACATCGGAATACATACCTGCAATACGTTGCTGCTTATCGATCTTCGAAAATCATACTTTTCGAAGGAATGACGAAACACTGAATGCAGGTTGTCTGCTGTTTATTGACGATGTCGCAAGAATCGTTGGATTGTGTGTTCTCTACAAGAAGATTATTGACAACAATCTAAAATATTTTGGCAGGCGTCTATATCTTGATCTGCGTCTTTCACCAATGGTATTTGCCTATTATGTAGCTTTGTTATCTATTGAAAGAATATCCAAACAATTACACTATCATGGTGATTTACCAGAATTACCAGAATTACCATTTCCGATGGACAAAAATGTGATGGCTTTTATACAGCAGAAATACAATGCTCAACGGAAGTCAGGAACTCATTTCAATGCCACCAGACAGCTGGTTTATCACAGAACAGGTTCAGTAACAGAAGACAAGGCTGCAGCAGCGAGTCCTTTGATAATTAAAGAAAGAGTGGTTGATGCTCTCATGGCATGTGCTTTAGACTATATGTTGTCGTTCTACAAAGTGATTCGCAGAGACTTTGGAATCCAATGCAACACAGCTGATTGTTATCGTGCTATGTATCTCTACAAGCTTAGAAAATACGATGAAGTGCTGCAATTATGTGAACGAATTCTGCAGGAACCTGATCTGCAGTGCGATTTGAAGGAATTTGCATTTGCTAATGTTTTGCTATTACCACCATTTAACTCATTTTTCGATGAAGATGTACAGTCGCTGCTAGGTTTTCATACACTCTTTTATTATTTATCACCACAAAATGATGATCTGCAGCAATTCGAGATAACCTTCCAATCAACGTTTGAACATATTTTTGCCAAGGAAGTGTACTTTTACGGGAAACGCAACGACACGTCGAATGGCTCTCTGTGTTCACTTAACATAATAATTCTTCTACCCGTTTTTCGTCAGTATTTTCTTGGAAGGCATTTTCTTGCAAGATACTTGAAAGTCAGATGCTGTTGGAACTTTAATCTTCCTTGCGATGAAGCATTGACTGAATTTGCATTTCATAAACTTAAGTTTCCTTTTGAAAAGATCATTAGCAGGTTCCTTATTCAAAATCTTGTCTTTAGCAACAGAGTAATTAAAACTCCGCCACTGGTCAGGTTCGACCAGTGCCAGTACCAAGCCTGGAAAAAGGAGGAGGGTTTGCCAGATGTGTGTCGAGACTCTGGCAGTAAAAAAGAAACACGAATGAAACTTGATGCACAACAAAAGAGCATCAAGCACCTACGGGCGATGAACCCATGGACATTGATGATGATGATGAATTAAAACGCTGATTTTTTCCTATAAATGACAAAATCTTCGGTCGTGCTAAATAAGTGTTTCGTGATTATGCTGAATACATTATTCTAGTTGCTGAAAAACTCTGACAATAATAATTAGTATGATTCATTCCAAGCAATCAGGTCGTCTTTTCTTCCAGAATCAATGCGTTTGGCATCTGTCGAAGAATGCGTTTTTAACTGTTCTCCCAGGAGATGATGTCAAATGCAGGACATAGCAGGATATGACCTAATAATAATATGAAACTCGGGGTAGCCTACATCATAAAATTGAAAAATCCGCTGAATCATGATGGCGATGATTGAAGAACAAGGAAAGAACCGTTTCATCAGGGCCTGCCTTAGCTCAAAATGGCGCCCCAGTCAAAACACACAGTTGGCGCCCTTTGATCCAATTCTTCATCCCACGTCACAACAGTTAGCCTACTCAACGATCACAATCATCGTATCCATAGATTCATAAAGCGCCTGTGACATGTCGCATAACAACGACCACTTAAAGGAACTCTCAACATGGAGCGAGAAAGAAAAACCCTTGAACAATAAAAAAACCGATAAAGAAAAACGAATAATTAGTTTAGCCCTTAGTAATGGACTAAGTAAATTCTAAAAGGATGGCCACCCACAGCAAACTCCCGATGTTGAATAAGAGCAGTCCTAAAGTCCAAGATAGTAAACAGCTAGATATGGGAGTCGACTCCAATAAGTCAACCCCAGTCGACCTGGGCATCTCAAGTCGAGTCGAGTCGTTTCTACTTACAGTCCATGATGTGTCATGAGGTCCCGTATGCACTTTGGTGTTGGGGGAGTTTCTCACTTCCACAGTCGGAATTGACGCTCTTCCTCCTATAGCGAGATCAGAGGCCATAATTATCCAGCGAGGGGCCTTCCTGGTGCACAGAGTATGCCACCTATACTTGCAACACACAGTGGACGCGAAGCAAAACTCGAGCCTTAAATCGCGGATGGGAGGAAAACTTTGGTGCACTGCTTCGATCAAATTGTCTGCATCCTTTACCGCCAAGTCTGCTCACAATATGCAAGTGTGCCGGAAAGTGTAACACTCTACGCTGTGGTTGTCACGATGCCTCAAATTTATGCGTGATATTTTGTCACGGGAGGACAAAAAACTCGTCCTGTGCAATCACTGAAAAATTACACAATGCAGCATTGACTTATAACATAAAGTAATTAGCTGACTAAATTTGCTTAATTAAAGTTATGACACCTTTCTACTGCTGCATTCATTCATTTTATGATCCGCATCATTGATGCAACACAATGACCTTGACAATGACCTTATAACCTCCAGATGACCCCAGATGACAAAAACAATATCATAGCCTAAATGAATTCGAAATACCTGAATCGGTAACATTAGAGGTATCATACGTGCATATGCTGTAAGTATTGAAAAAATTAAAGAATGACCTTGAAGTTGACCCTATGACCTTCACATGACCCGGATGACAAAAATAATATCATAAATGAATTCTACATACCTGAATCAGTCATATTTGAGGTATTACACGTGCATATGCTGTGATAAATGAAAAAGATGAATTATATGACCTTGAAAATGACCTAACAACCTTCAGATGACCCCGGATGACAAAATCAATATCGGAAATGAATTCTACATAGGCTACCTAAATCAGTACTATTAGAGTTATTACACGTGCATATCGTGTAAGAAATAATAAAGACTAATTTTCCAATATGGCCGTGGCGGCCATATTGGATTTTGCAATTGCGCCATTCGTGACGTCATGGCGGACAAGAACCTCGGTGATTTTTCATGTCCAGCGACCCACTGACTGATTGGAAGTGAGAAACTCCCCCAACACCAAAGTGCATACGGGACCTCATGGCACATCATGGAGTAATACCGCAACTGACTCTAAGTCGAATCTTGTGATAGAAGTCACTTGAAGTTGTTTTTCCACATATCGACTTAAACCGACTTGATACACACACAAGCCAAGATTTTTCACTTGAAAACGATTATCGTTAGACCGGACAGCATTTAAGCATTGCAGAACCAGGTCGACGGCAAGGATCCTTTACAGACCACAATGTCATAATCAATCATAATTATGGCCCTACTCCAACGCTGTGTTCATTATGCGCTCAACGCTACAATGGAATAGCGTTCAACACTGTGGGGGACAAGGTGTCAAGGACCAAAATACAAAGTAGCGATAATAATCTTCGGAATTGTTTTTAGAAGCCTGAGGCATTATTCCTATCTCGGACAAAGAAAAGAAATTACAATGGTGATATCAGACAAATTAATTAAAAAAAACTCAAAATAAATTGCCATCACAATGTCAACTGCATAGTTAGGCTCATGATAGAATAGGTTAGGCCTACTAGGTCTAAGCCTATATAGATCAAAGTATCACAAAACTGTTCAAACTCAAATACAAAAAAGCATGAAATAGACTTAATTAACTACTCGTCGGTAACCTATCCGAAATTAATGCTTGCCAGGCAAAAAATTGTCCAGACTTCCTGCATTATTAGCCTACGTAGGCCTAGGGTTATTGTGGCTATTACCATGTCCGAAGTCCACTTCGAGTCCAAAGTCGTTTTTTCTACCAAGTCGGGTCAAGTCGTTTTAGCTCCAAGTCATCGACTTCAAGTCGACCTCAAAGTGGGGTCGGATTGGTTGACCAAAGTCACTCCCAGGCAGGGCTGTAATCGAGGGCAGGGGCGCCGTTAGGCGTACGCACTTACGCAAGTGCGTACAGCGCGGAAAGGCAAAAAAATAACAAATTGTAAATTAAAGCGTGAAATATTATAAGCGATGAAATTCTATTGAATCTACTTTAGTAGTGGACCACGTACACTTCTCACTCACTGCATGCCCATTAAAGATCGTCATAACAGTTCATAACTTCCATTTCGCGTATTCTTATTTTGTGCAAGTTGTGCGTACAGAAAAAAGTGCGTACAGAAGTTGTGCGTACAGAACAAAAGTGCGTACAGAAGTTGTGCGTACAGAAAAAGTGCGTACAGAAGTTGTGCGTACAGAAAAAAAAGTGCGTACAGAAAAAAAATCCCGGCGGCGCCGCTGATCAAGGGTATACGCGGATATACAGCGTAGCCTATACTTACCTCCGGGAAAAAACGGCATCGTATACTCACCGCGAAAAACCAGGGTATACGCGGGTATACACCGTATACTCACCTCACAAAGGGCGTGTGGGTAGTGTGGGTATACGCACAAAAAAGGCAAAGGATACGTAGGTGTAGGCTATTTTTCACGAATTCCGGAGCGAATGACTTAAAAAAGGTCATCAGATTTTCGGACGGGAAAATGGGGAATTTTTTTGCCGGATGACAGCCGTCAGAAATTTTTTGCCCGAAAAAGTCGGTTTTTCTCCTGGTCAGCGTATACTCACCTCAAAATTTACCAGTACACAGGTCTACAACCAGCATTTCAGACCATTTTACGGGGATTGAAGGTGTGTCTAGTCACTGTATGCTATAGCAAGATAACATTCTAATCATAACTTGAGCCATGAATGACGTTAAGACGCCAGAGGTTGCTGTCTGGAGATATTACAGACCTGCGATATAATAAGCCTACATGATAGGCCTAGCACGATCTCACTTCATTCATTAATTCATTTCGAAAAATTTATATAGCGCCTCTTCAAGAACTCTACTCAGGGGCGCTCCCCGCCCAGCCAGTCACTTAATAACTAAGCTTCGACATTTCAGCTATTGTGCTATTTTCAAGAGGAAGAGCGGTTCTTTGAGAGACAGATACATGTAGGCAACATATAATTAGCCTTATGAATCAGTGACTTCACTTTGTTAACCACGGTATATGATAAAAAAAATGTCAGGCACAAATATAGCATGTCAACTGCATCTACATGTATAAAATATTGTCGTAATTGATATTCATGTATGGATTCTTGAGCAAACAATCCTATGTGTCAATGTGCCTCCCATTGGGTTTAGTCAATATCTCGGCGCAGCTTCCTCGTCTGACTAATATGGATGGCTTTAGATGGAATAACTGATCGGCAAAGAGAACTCTACCTCACACCGAGGTAATAAATCAAGAGACGTCTTTACGTGGACAGACTTGTGTTTGACAAGCAGAGTCATTACTTTTGCTTGAAAGGGCATTGTAATATTATCATATTCGGCGACATTTTAACACCATGGGCTTAAGAAGAGTAATGTGTGTGTTCGCCTACTAGAATCATACAATGACCTGTTTGTCTTCTTGCACGGTGGTCTTCGTCGAGTAAAGTTTCATACTAACTGGCGCCAGTTTGTCTGTGGTCTAGACTATGTCTGCCAACTCAAGCTTCAAATAGCCTGCTCAGAGGTTATTTCAAATGTTATTGTTAAACTATTCCTATGGTTATTTCTTATTAGTCATTAGGGACTTGAGCTTAAGATCTACTGGCTGCGGTGAGGGGACAGACAAATATTACGCACGCAAAAAATCGCATTTTTATCACCTCTCCCGTACGCAACTGTACATTTCGTTGACACGCCTCCTATGCGCACGCACAAGAAAGCTGTTCTTCTCCCTTACAAAGGCTGCTTAGCTGAAGTCATCTATGAGACATAATATTCTAACTCAGGCTACTATATATTTCTGTTAAACGTCATACCCCGGTACTTGCTATCTAAAACCTGATAAATGTTATGGTTTACTGTTTGGATCAAAATAATTATGACTTTTATGTAGTCAAATTCCATTGGATACAGAGCTATAAAATAAACTGATGCGGACGTCATAATTAGACACCATTTTGCGTACGTAAGCTATATTTTTTCTGATAGGCCTACCTCCTTTTCCTTCGTATGCACCCGTACGCAAATCGGCAAAATTCGTGACTCCTATCCTCTGTGCGTGAGTAATACCTGGACAGCCCATGAGCAATAAATCGTGACCAGGCAGTTGAATCAGAGTCATGGTTTTGAGAAAAGGAAGGCGATCACAGCTTGACACTAAAGTTACATAAGGTGCTGCCCGTAGCCTACTGACACTCGACGGGCAAACCATAGGGCCTACTTTGAAGGAGTTTGGTCGTTCAGTTCTATTGCAGATTTTCAGGACTACATCGACTGAAGGTAATGCTCAACTTTAGCAAAATGCATGGCTACATTTTCTTCTCATAATTCTTTAGGGCTACCAGTTTTCCATATGGAGAGATAGGCCTAAACTGTTTTAGAACGTCATAGGTTACATAAACTGTTTTCGACCGAAGGTAATGCTCAACTTTAGCAAAATGCATGGCTAGCCTACATTTCCTTCTCATAATTCTTTAGGGCTACCAGTTTTCCATATGGAGAGATAAACTGTTTTAAAACTTAATTTGAAATAAAAGTAGCTAGACATGATAGCTATTGCGTGTATCTTAAAACAGTCTTTATACCATAGTCATTTTTTGAACAGTTATCTGGTATAAAAAATTAACAAAGTTTTATGCAATATCAAGAGAATTATTCTTGGCTTAAAGAATCGTAGCTCAATATGATCCCTTCTGTGCATTACCGGCATTCTTGAGAGCGTGTTTGAAAAAAGACTATGAATTAGCCTATAAATGAGCAATCACGTGATAAGTTATGTTATGGAAAATGATCCACAAAAACTGATTGCGGAAGTTATTTCCATTTAAAGATTCCCTTACGACAGTTTACGTGCACGGAATTCAGCCGACATTCAAGAGTGCATACGCATTTAAAGCTACAGAGTTGACAATTTATTTGTGGGAAACTGTGGTGCACCATTCGAACAACTCAGTATCGCGTCTGTTACGATCTCTCAAAGTACTACTACCTAATCACAGCCGTTCCCAGTATTTAAACCCACAACACGGAAAGAAGAAATGTCTTAAGACAGCGAATAATAGACAATTATAGTATTCCAGTTGGCACCGTGTTGTGAATAGCAGAGGGAAGGTATTCCAAAGCAAAATGAGAATAAGCAGGTCTGTAAACATGACATTGTATAAAGCGGGACTTATAAAACAAGTTGACGTATTTAGTTTCCTTGCTAATCTATAGGATTGGCCAGCATGAATGTATCGAATTTGAATGCCTATAACTCAGCCAAATTTGTAATTTATTTAGGCTTAATACATGTACATAAAATTAAAGATATATAACTCTTTAATTTCTTGGTTTTATCTTTAGCTTACATGACGTAGATCGCGACATAAAAAAATACTCGCTTCCGGTAACAGTAGCTTAACTGCGCAAAAAACCCATTAGAGCCATAAATTTGTAGCACAAAATCAACTTAATAATTAGGAGATATTCTTCTGCAGTCTTTTCTAATCAAATGAATATTCACAATGTCTCCCACCTTCTGCTGCAACAATAGCAGTTATTCAACGACGAGAACAGTGGTCAATTGCACGATATTATGGCGGACAATGAGATTATCATTGTTCGTCAATGAACTGCTGACTGATAGCAGTTCACGATGACCATTTTGAGATGTTGGATGTTACTACAATATTCTTCTTCTCTCGATATATAAAAGATCGTATGTACCATGTACCGTAGGCTATGTGCACTCTTTTTAGCGCTACGTCCAAATTTCTACTGAGAAGCGCTCCCGACTACAGCGCGGACACTGAATCAGAGTTGCACGCCGAAGTGCATGCATGGGCGCCCGCACACAGGGGCAAGGGGGCACTTGCCCCCCTGGAAAATTGACACCTATGTTTTTAACTACTACTTTTGAGTTTTTAACAAATTTATTTGCATTAATGCACCAATGATACGAATTATACAGATGGTGAAGGTCAGAAATCTACGTTTAGATATCTCTATAGAAATAAACATGCTGTTATAGGTTTCTGCCTTGCATGTTCAAGCTCTTTCTAAAAACTGCAATAATGACCATTGGCTTTCAACCCTCCGGTGGGCGCCCATGCAAACAGCAGGCCTATCGATTATGGCCCTACTTGAGTGGAATCTAGCTGTAGTGCAAATAATCACAACCGCAAAAAATAAATACTAATGCAAAAGTTTTAGAATTTCTCAAAGTAGGCCTACACTGAAATTACATCAGGGAGATCTGCTTATTCACCAGCATTGCAGTTATATAAACCAAGTCTTCTATAAGCCCGATTGGCCATGTTTGAAGATGTAACAAGGTATGTTCTTTTCATATAATTGTTTCATCCTCTGTTAGTAAACTATTTAATCATTTGAAACGAATTAAATCCTTATCAATTCGCAAAATTCGGACCAAACACGATCATTGTCTGTCTATGGCGCCACAATTAAATCACCAATTACAACAAAATATGGTAGCCAGCGATGTTTCAAATATTTTATTAACCCGTTTTGCCGAGTGTTCTATTATTGGAACATTTTATAGAAACATTACTTATTTGCAATGTAGCACCAAACAGTGAATATTATACATGTAGGCCTAAATCATTTCCTGTCATTGAAAACTGTTTTTCTAAGACAAACATGGGCTACCTATTGAAAAAAAACATATTTTGATAAATTGGCCTAATTGTTATATAGTCGTCAGATAAGGTTTTTATGAGAATTTCCAAGTAAAGAATTTTGACTGATTGCAACAAAAATGTCCATAATTTTCAAAATCAATTGAAAATAGGGCCTATATCTGTTTTGAATTTCCTGGTTTAAGACACTCTTGAAATCAATCACATTTCATGATAACTTTGGCCTTTTTGCAAATGTAGGTCTATTTCATGTTCCGTTATTGGAACACCGGGCACAAGCGGGGGTCCACGATTCTCATTACCGAATGTCGTTCTGCACTTTTGCTATGCCTTGCATAATGTTTTCAGCTGCAGGGTTTAGCGAATTTCCTTGCATGCAAATATTAGTTTTTTAAATTTCAATCATTGAGAAAGCGAAAGTGAGCAAATTACGTCCTTGATCACTGAGAGGCTATTTTGACAGTACCGACATTTTCGGTGACCGGTGACCAATTGCACAAACATCGGAGCAAAAAGATAGTGACGACGAAGACACTGATGTAATCCAATCAGAGCGAACGAAATCCTTGCTGGGTTTGGGTCTAGACACCATCTAGTATGATTCAAGATTTGATGGTTGAACTCTATCGGCACTCCTTTCAAACTCTATGGAGATCCAATTCTTCACCTAACTGAACCATGCTGATTGCGTTCACGGAGCTGTGGGTAAACAGACACAGTTATTGCCCAACAGATTGGAACGCTGTTCAGAAACACAAGTAAGATATTGACTAAGCAGCCACAACTGTCCGTTGACTATACTAGATCTGATGGAGAATAGAGTCTATAGACTACAGTCGTGTTAGACTACGTCGAATGGCAATCTGTCGATGCACGCGATCAATGAAATCCATGGTGAAAAATCCCTATGGATTATCACTGTGTATACCTTCAGTAGGCCGGTTCCCGGACAATTCGTCCCCGGACAATTTGTCCCGGACAATTCGTCCCGGACAATTCGTCCCGGACAATTCGGACCCGGACAATTCGGACCGGACAATTCGGACCCGGACAATTCGGACCGGACAATTCGGACCCGGACAATTCGGACCGGACAATTCGATCCATCTATTTAAATTTTAATACTGACCCTAACCCTAAAACTAACCCTAACCTTAATTATCCATCTATTTAAATTTTAATACTGACCCTAACCCTAAAACTAACCCTAATCTTGCTGTGGATGGGTGTGAGACAGTTTGTGTCCGTGCATACCACTTGATCTATACGGTCCGAATTGTCCGGGTCCGAATTGTCCGGTCCGAATTGTCCGGGGACGAATTGTCCGGACACCAGTAGGCCTACCTGCAGACATGCATGCAGAACTGTGTTGCAGGGCCTAGGCCCTACCCCATGACACAAGAGCCAGTGAATTCTGTGATAAATTCAATGTCAGCCTTCCCAAAGTCAGCTTGAAAATTTTCCACAAATAATGACTTCCGATACTCTGCTTGTCTGCATTGAAAATGGGTATTTTCGGATATTTTGCTCTTAACCATATGGACTAAGGCACAACATCTACAGGATATGGACCTAAATTCTATCTACACACCACTGTGATACGACTTCAACATTGTTGTTTGGTTACTTTACTTGAAATGATCATTACTGCACCCGGCAGCGATGACATGGATTAGGCTATGTTATTGTCGGGTACCACTTGTCCCGGTGTTCCAATAGTGGAACATACGAATAAAGTCAACATTTTTTATAGAATTTCTTAAAATAAATGAAAAATTAAGGCGATATGGCTATTGCAATATCAACAGTGTAAGAAAAATTATAATAGAACAAACAAGAAATTCGGGGGGAAACGGGGGAAAGTTTAAACTAGGCTAGTAGCAATTAAACTTTTTCTAAACATAGTACTCGGGTGAAATATTTTTAATTTGACGCATTAAATATAAATAAATTGCCCAAATTGGCTGAGTTATTCGTATTCAAAGTCGGTACATTTATGCTGGTCCACGGTGTATATTAAAACAAGTACACAGATAAAAGTCGTTCCAACTCAATTCGATTTAAGCAGTGGGGTAGCAATGGTTTGAGCACACTGTGCAGTGCACAGGGGCACTCTGCGGCCCAAGAACCCCTATGGTCAGAGTAAATTTTTTTCATTCAGAATATTCGAAATGTAATCAAATCTACACGTACTGGGTAGGCCTAAGTTTACACACATAATAGTTTTATTGGCTTTGGCCCGAATGCCAATGCGCGTGATTTAAATTTTGATTAACAGCACGAGAGCTGTGTGCCATCATAACAATAATTATCTTTGCTCCTTGCAGTCTTTGGCGGGAAGTAGTTTTGGCGATGTAAGCTTATTAATTTAATGGTGCCATGGGTTATGGAATAATATAAATTGACAATTCCATAAAACGAGCATTTTGGCATTTCGGGGGTGTTTGGATTCTTCTCCAAAACTTACCGTAGTGGGTCTAACCGTAGGTTCGAGTCATTTCGCACTTGCTCAGTGTGTTACATAGTTTCGTTCTTTTTAGCAAATTATCCCAACTGTTTGAGATAATTTACGTGAGGATGATTGATGAATCATAATATTTACCTCAGCATATTAAACCAATAATTTTGGATCAATTTTGTCCTGTACTATTAGTAGCCTGGAGAAATAGAAAATGCTTCACTAAGAGAAATGGAAGAAAATTAGGAAAAAATGTAATGAGTCAATATTAATTGTACTTTGGGTAGGCCTACGAAATATGCAAACGACGCAAAGCAGCCATGCGTTTTGCAGTCTTTTTCCCTAAAATCGAACGGAGGGTGGTCAAGCATTGAAAAGGCCCACCACGGAAGCTCTGCACAAGTGTCCCAAAACTTTGCTGCGCCACTGGAGTTAAAGGTCTCAAGAACATTTTCCATGAAAGTTCTTTGGACATTTTGATGAACATCCCTGGACATTTGAAACGCAAGCAAAAGGCAAACGTTCATGAACTAGTCGCAATCGTGATTAGAAGAAAAATATCGTGCATATTATTTTATTTGGGTAGTCTTAATTGAAAACGTCATCAAACGACTACAAACAACGATGAACATTGTTTCATTATTGTATTGAATTGTATCGATCCAATTTATTAAACGTCTCTCATAGTGCACACTGCACACCAATCAGAGACGTTCCATCGAGTCTTCGTTTCGTTTTCACGGAGCACACCAATCAGAGGCTCTCCATTAAGTCTTTTGGTCGTGATGATGTTAATTAGTTTCTTATCTTCTGGTTGTAGAAATGGAAGACTCTGTGTCGGCATTCATCGTTGCTACATGTCGACTGATTCCAAAGTCCAACACTGACGTTTTTCAGTCCCTACAATTAAATTACCCAACTTACAGTGAAGATGCTTATACACTTGCATGTGGCAGCACTGCTGAGTTTTTCATACAACCGCTGCAATCGTGCATTGGGGACGTTGATATGCTGCAGGTGAGTACGGACCAACTTGTCTTTTCCGATGAAAACCCTGTTTTGCCAAACGACCTGCGTTATATTAGCGACAGAGTGTGTTGCTTCTCGATTGAACCATATCATGAATATCCATCCTTTGTACGACTTCGACATTTCGGACATATCAGGTATAATTGGTCGAAAAAAAGATTTGAATTAATTAAAGATTGTTATTGTGGCCGAACACTGTTCAAGACATCAGCCGTCAATCCGCCGGGAGGACTAGCCATTCAAAGGTCTAGGGTTGGTCCAGCGTTCAAGAATGTCAGCACAGGTTCTGCTTCATCTGATCTTGTTGCTTCCATGTGGTGCCCACAGTGGCCAGACGAAGCCAAAGATTGGCCACTCCGACGTAGAAAATACGGTTGGCCGACAATTGCCACCATCCAGGAGGTGATTCAGAATGGTTGTCATGTTGTATTTGCAAAGCACCCTGCTTCAAGAAATGATATACACCAGTGCAGACTGTCATTTTCAGTTGCAGAAGTTATTTTACTTCAGAGCTGGACTCAAACTCAGCAGATTATCTACCATATGCTCAGATATTTTGCCAAGAGAGAACTAATCAAAAAGGATTGTCCAAAGGAAGATGAAGTTTTATGTTCTTACCATTTAAAGACATTGATGTTGTGGTCTTGTGAACAGAAATCATCCGAATGGTGGATTTTCTCGTCTGTTATTGAAATATGCTGCGATTTTTTGCAAACACTTGTAATTTGGCTGAAACAGAAGAGTTGCCCCAACTATTTTATTTCGAAAGCAAATTTGTTTGGTGAACATTTTTACCAGAAGAACGTCGACGAGATTGCTGAAAGATTGATCTGTTTTTGCAATATAGAAGTCCTCGGCCTTTGGTTTGCGGAGCATTACATGCAGGCAAATTTTACTCGTACAGCCAATGGAAGCGGCAGTCAATGTCAATGTTTTTTATGCTGCTTCAACAACAGAAACTCTCTTTTGTACCTCTGTGAAGTCATGAAAGCAGCTGAACCTAAATCTATAGACCTTTATTTCTCGCTGCGATTCACTTTGGGTGTACACGAGGCACAACGTGGGACAATAAGAGGAATCCACTTTTGCAACTGTCAGAAGTTTAGTTTAAGAATTAGGCCTACTTCATTTTTTTTCGGCACAAATGGCTTTCCGTTAGCAACAGAGATTGAGTCATGCTTTTGTTTTTATGGATCGATGCTGCTTAAATTGTGTGCCATCAATTTATTAGGAGTGAAAGAAATGAACTGTGATAGTGAGTGGTTCGTTAAAATAACAAGACAACTGTTGGATAGGCCAAAACGCTTTCGATCCAAGTACCACAACTTTCCAAAACCACGTGAAACTGGCATTAGCAGATGCCAATTGCTACTTTTAAGTGCTCAAGATCTAATGGAGTATTTTACTGGGTCAAATGATTGTCCTGAATTCAGGCTCCTGTGTCAGATATCTACCAGTCTTCTCATGGAGGCGTTAGAATGTGAAGATTCTGTGGAAAAAACTCTACACAGGCCGATTTTGGCCTACATGGCGGCTCTTCACTTTGCATCATCAGAATACGAAACAGCCATAGACATTTGCTCAAGACTCATCACAAATCAGACACACCAGAAAGCGAATGCAGAAACGCTTAATGGAGGTTGTCTGTTGTACATCGAAGACATTGCGGAAATAATTGGATTTTATCTAATTTTCAGACATTTTAAATATAACTGTAGCTACGACATGAGAGCGGTTCTTCTTGATCTGCGTATTACACCAGAGGTGTTTGCCCGTTATATAACAATTTCGTCAATTGAAAGAACAACTCGGGATTTTTGGCTTGACAACATTTTTCAAACTCCATCAATTCCGTTAGATGCAATCTTGATCACCATGACAAGTAGAAAATGTTCCATAGAACGCCTGTTACCAAATTCATATGCTGCTTACTGCGTGAATCACCGATCATGCCCTATAAATAAAGTGACAGCATCCAAAGAAAGATGTCCGCCAGATAAAGACAGCATTATTCAATTGCTCATGGAATTTTCATTAGAAAATATGACATCATTTTACAGTGCGATCTCCGATGACTTTGGCATACACTGCAGCACAGTTGACTGCTACCGTGCTGCGGATCTATACAAGTGTCGTAGGTATTCCGAAGTTTTGCATCTGTGTGAACAAATTCTTAAAGAGCCAGATAGCGAGAAAAACTTGAAGAAACTTGCATTTGCAAATGTAATGGTCTTGCCACCGCTTGACTCTTATTTCGACAGACACGTCCAACATCTGCTTGGACTGCATACACTTGTCTGCTACTTATCGCCATTCAATGAAGATTTGTGCAAACTTGAAGATGTTTATGATTGCACGTTCGATCAATTTTTCGCCCGAGTAATTTACTCTGATAGGAGATTGCTTTCTGACGCTCTTCGTGTATCTTATGTCGTAAAACGCCATTATTTCCTTGGAAGACATTTCCTGGCAAGATTTTTAAAAGTGAGATGTCTGATCGATTGCTGTGACTCACTCTCGGATGTTATGTTCGAATTTGAGAAACTCAAGCCTAGTCTTCCTTTTGAGCATACTATGCATTGTTTTCTTCAGCAACATTTTAGACGACTTCAATAAAGCGATAATAAAATACATAGCCTAGATGTAAAAAACTTTTTTTCCGTTTTTTATTCTCTCCCAAAAAACGTCGTTTTTTTCGTTTTTTATTTTTCCCAGCGTTTTTTATCGTTTTTTATATTTTCCTTAACTTTATTTATTCATTTACTTTCTGTTATTATTTTGAATAATTTTATTTTTTCTGATATTCCTGTTGTTTTCCGCCAACTCTCAAGGATTCAGCTAACTAAAGTCATTATTTCATCTTTTAACATCATCATTTAAGAAATAGACTGCGTGTAGTAGGTTCCTAATCAATGTTTTCAAGGTTAAAATGCGGTTTTACATGTAGCAAAGTCAAATTATTTACCGTTTCCGTTTTTTATCGTTTTTTTGTCGTTTTTCATTTTTTTGAAAAAACGACGTTTTTTTATTTCGTTTCCATCGTTTTTTACATCTATGATAAAATATATAGCGTAAAGCAGCCTATACTAAAATAAAAATGTAAGCTTACGTGTATTTTGCTATTATGGTAGGCTACGTGTTTCGGATTCTACAGATGATTCGGACATGTTGCGTGCATAATAACTAGGTTTACGTAGTTTGCGCAATGCCATAAAATCTGCATCCATATATTTTCAAACGTTCTGCACTGTTTTGTGGGTGAACCATTAAATTTTGTTGTGAACCATATTATTGTCGTGAACCATTTGTGCGCGAGCCATTTATGACGCATCAGATGCTTCTCTTCACTCTCTAATAACGGCGAAGTTGTTTCGTGATTTCTTTTTGACGAATCTAAATTCGAAATATAATATTAATGTAGGCCTATGCAGCAATGTTCGAAGTATAAAAGTGTTGTGCCTGGACACCCATCACCATACCAGGCTCTGCTGTCCTAATAAGTGTCAAGAAGGCTTTCGGATTTAAGAATAATTGCATCGACGCCGTCCATGACCGTCCAGTCGCCGTGCTTTTAAGCCCTGCTATATAATTATTATCAGTGGCGGCGCCAGACACTTTTTGTAGCCAGGGCATAGCCAGGGCAGTCATACAAGTAACCAGGGCAGAGGGCAAGTCGCGTGCTCGGTAGTACGGGATACTACGGGCATATACAATTTGGCGCTACCCTGCTCGTCATAAATCACCTGTGATGTCACCGCTGGTTCCCACTTGATCTGTTTTTTGCCTTCGTCTGGGTTTCTGGTTTGTTTTTAGACAAAATCTGGGTTCATTTTAATTTCCGGTGTAAAGGTTTCGGATTACCCCCCCCCCCCTAAACATTACCCCCTGCAAACTGTAAATTGCATCAATCATCGCATTTATTGCGTCAGTCTGCAGCAATCCATTCCATGTCCTGCGTAGTTTGTTTCCGCCTGCAATAAAGCGTCGCTGCGGTAGCGCCCGAGATCTCATAACTTTGAATTGCCAACTAAAGATGATAAAAACTTCATACCTAGAGTACTTTACAATAGCTTAAAGCAAATGATAAAAATAAGCGATTAGTTTAAAATTAATAAATAATGCAACTCTTGAACAATGTACAAACATTTTTTTTATATTTTATTTTTCCTATTTTTCATATATAACTATTTTTTCTGTTCATCTTGTAACTGTGTTGCGGCTTGTCAACCTGTTTTCTGATTAAACGAATATATATATATATACTACACATATCAGAAAAATCATCCCGCTTCTTGTTTTGGTCTAAAGATTTTCACCCGTCATACCACTTCGAGGTCTGTTATCAATATTTTCATCTGTAACTAAAACAGGCTAATAATCGCCGCTGAAGTTACAATGGAGAAATGGCTTCGAAGCTATTATTTTTTCGGATAAAAAAATTGATAACATACCACGAAGTGGGATGAGGGATGAAAATCTTCCGTCCAAAACAAGAAGCGGGATGACTTTTTAGTGCAATAAATACGATGATTAATTCAAATCCAGTGTCCGAGGGTAATCTGAAACCGGTTTCAAGTTACCGGGGGAGGGTAATGTTTAGGAGGGGTAATTTGAAACCTTTACATCGGTACTCATGGGCGGAGTTTGGTTTCCGTTCTTGGAGGGGTTAAAGCCTTCTTGGGGGGCTAAACCCGGGAAAAGATACCATTTATATGGTAAAAAAATTAATCTGGGTCTTCTTGGGGGGTGGCTCAGCCGCATAGCCCCTGATAAACTCGGCCCATGCCGGTACTTGAACGTTTTTATTCACAACTCATGAATATTCTGTGCACTGAGCAATGTACATTGTATTTATAGCGAAATTCAATGTAAACTGGTTGTGCAAAATACCGAGTTGTTTGTTCCACGAATTTTAATTTGAAACTTGACTATCTTCGCAGAAATAAGTCCTTTTTACAATTTATTAAATATAGGCTAGGTAAAGTCGCTCCTCTTTATTGAGCCGAATAACCAGTGTTGCCACTGAGGTTTCAGAAATAAACCCAGATTTCCTCATGAAAAAAACCCAGAAAAACCCAGACTATTTATATAGGCTATTTTATGCCCCCTTTGTTCAAAATAAGCTGATTTTTAGCTTGTTCGTATGAGGGTTAACAAAATTTTCGTCAAAAGAGTCGAATAAAATGTAATTACAACTTTAAAAATATCAATTGTCAAAGTTGTCAGAGACTTGGGATCCATACTGACAATAAGCTTAATCCATATATTCGTGTGCGCATGCGCAGTGGGTCGAGTATTCCAGAATCGTAAGCACATAGCACACCTGGCTTAAGCTTACAAAGTTGTAAAGTTGTCCGAGGCTTCCAGCCAAATTTTCTTAATACACCAACAATCCAACGTTTTAACCACCTAGAGTCCTAGAACATTAATAGGCTACTCGAATCTGCAACAACTTTGGCTATTATACCACTAGAGGATGGAACCTGACCTACAGTGTATAACTGTATATGCATGTTATACATGTAGATGTAATACGGCTTTATAAGGAAAGAGACGAGTAACCTGACCTATTTTGAAATGTCAAAATGGTTTATTTCTGTGCAGAACTATTCTTCAGGTTATAAATTATTTGTGAATTGACAACATGAGATCTTGATTGTGAAGTTTAAATTTAAAATTAGTGGAAAAATTATGTATCACAACCATTTTACATTGAATTTCACAGAATAATCATGTGTTGTAAGTACAAAATTTCAACTCACCAAAATAAACCCAGATCTTGCCCCAAAAAACCCAGAAACCCAGACGAAGGCCAAAAAAACCCAGATCTAGTGGAAAAAACCCAGCTGTGGCATCACTGCGAATAACATCTCTAACATGTAGGCCTATATAGGTCAGGTCAATCCTCTAGAAAGTGCATGGTCTAGTTGTTGCAGAGTATTAGTGTTCTAGATGGCTTAAAAGTTGGATTGCTGGTGTACGGTATTGGGAAAATTTGGCCGGAAACATCGACAACTATAAAACTTCGTATACTTAAGCCACGTGTGTTGTGTGTTTACAATTCTTGTAGGCTCAAACGACCCACTGCGCTTCCGCAGTGGGTATAATAAGCCTATCGCTTCAGCTCATGGTCGATACGGATGGCCAATCTCCGATGACTTTGATTAAGTTTTACAATAACTATTAACATTTTTTCGAAAGTTAAAGTTGAAACTACATTTTGATTCGACACATTTTGACGAACGTTTTATTAACTCTCAACCGTGTCAGCAGTGTTGTTAATTACTGTTGCATTGTGCTGTATAGTAGGCTATATCATCGTATACTGCAGTTTCGCAGTTTTTATATTTAATTTAGATTTTTAAGTTTTATGTTTTTCACTTTAATGAATGCACTGTCGTTCTTTCATTCCTGGTCTCATTGATAGAGCACTCTGAATGTTCAGTGTTAGGTTCGTCTAACTGTTGTGAAAAACGCTGATAGGCCTTTTGTATAACTCGTCTCTTTATTCAAAGCTTCAATTTTATTTAAATTAAAGTAATTTTCTAAAACGTCAATTAAACTTGACACGTTACTGTTAATGAAGATGACCGTTGATCAAGTTTTGGGAGAGCATTTGATTTTCGTATAATACCGTTTCACAAATTCACATAGGCCTACAATTTGTCGATTTAATTATCACGCTGCTAACAATTATTCTTAGAACGGTTACTGGTGACTGTGGTGAGGTGCTTTTAATTAACCACGATCACTGATAAGGAAAAACGAGTCATGAGTTTAGTCAATAGTGCGGATGGAAGATCATTCCAAATGAAGGGACCAAATACAGCAAACGCCCTATGTTGGGCAAGAGCTGTCCTAGTCCAGGGAACAACTAGATCAAGACGATCTGCAGAATGCATTGAGCGAGATGAAGATGCAGCTATTGCAGTTTGAGAGGTAGCCTACTTATGGACATTTCCCCAACTTTTACCATTTTGCCAATCCACTGCCATGTTGCAGTCGCCACTGTCTGATGCTTTCTAAACAGTTAGGCTTAGCCTATAGTGTGCACATCGACATCACGTAAAGTGGACGGATTGCAATGTAAAACGCTTATGGTTTTGTTATCAAAATAATTATGTGTGAAAATATCACCTCACATAATAATTACCGGTATGTTACATAGTTACATAATAATCACATATAATAATCATCCATATCATGGACGAAAGTTTTGCAAATGACCTGAAGATAATAATGACGTTGACGTTCTTTAGTTGGCCCTATTACATTTTAAGCACAACTGAATTAAGCATCGGGGACCCAAGTGTGGTTTAGGATAAGGTTAAGCGTCGTGATGGTCTGTTAAGCTCAGAGTTAGGGTTAGTATCGTCATTAGACACTCTCCAAAGATACAGCATGTGCCGATTCCCGATAGACCTACTATGGTTTTGCCAGAGTAAATAGGCCTATAAGTTAAGAGTCACAAGCTTGCGTGCTTACGTTTAAAATACAACTTTCTTTGGCCTGCAACCCGATAGTGGATTGGCTATTGTAGCCTATCGTTAGCAGTTGTTGGTCGAGCTAATACAGCCTAACCAATAACTGCTGCCATCATTTACAAAATCCCGCCTCTGGTATTCACCATGGCTATGGAGGAGAGTGTCACAGATCTTTAATAATAATAACATTCATTTATTGAACAATGTGTAGGCAGGAAATGTTGACCTAGATTTTTCTTGACTGAATTTTTCTTTTACCAGTGACTATTTTGAGCAGTGTCTGTGTATAGTATACTCTGTCGAATAATGTTCGTTTTGCCCAGACAAGATAATTTGCTTCTTCAAAGAAAGTATTATTTGATGCTAAAAGTTGCTTTTGTTGCATTTAATAATGATATAATAACAGTGTCAGTGCTACTGTCGTTGCTATTAATGTTGATATAGCTCATGGTGCTATTATTTTTATTATTTCATTTCATTGATCAGTTATTTTACCATTATGTGGGTTGTTTGGCTATGTAGACAGCAAACTGCAATTGTATAATCGACTTATGCATCACGTGATGTTAATTTCCGAAGTACTCTTTACTAGATTGACACTGTTGTTAATGCAGCCTGTCATAGATGCTTATTGGTGTTGTGATGCAGTTCTGCTGTCATTATTTGTTGCTGTTTCTAATAATATTATTACATTGTCATTATTATCATTTTTTATCTGTTATTTTATTTTATTATTATTTTTTATTATTAATAGTATTATTATTATTAATACAAGTATATTATTATTATAATTACTATATTATTGTTACTATAATTAATTTGGATAATAGTATAAGTATTAGCATTATTATAATTCATTCCAAGAGGAATTATTATGTTCATCACTGTTGCTTTCTTAATTAAGTCCTAGTTAAGTTATGTGTATCTTATGAAATCATTCATGATTATTAATTGGAAATAGGGGTCAGGATAATATAAGCTACTAGCTTTTACTGGCTCCTAATTGCATTTGTACTGTACTTAGTCGTTCATGATTGTGTAACCAGAGTTGAACATGCAATAAACTGATTTCAAAACAATAAAATCCGGTTGAGAAATCGCGACTGGTTGCAGTGTGCAGTTATGCAATTGAAACAATTCACAAGAATACAAATCACAAATCAATCCTATCTACTAACAGAGCAGACAGCCTGGAATCCAGACGGCCCAGTCTCCTTATATGAAACAACTTTAGAAAGAAAAAAGCGTCACCTTAAAATTTTACATTTCACTTGTAAAAACTTTCGCCCGAATGACTAAAAAAAAGGTCGTCAGAAATTTTGTCGGAAAAAACTGAAATCCTGGCGCCGCCACAGGAGACGAGATTTGGCAAGGACTGCAGCCTCTTGTGAAAAATTGTGACCAAGTTGATGAGGTTCAATAGTAGGCCTTCCGTTGTTAATTTAAAAGAGCATCTCTTGAACCGACCAATGCAAATGAACTGGTCTGCCTAAACTATTGGCTGAATAAATAATTAATACTGATAGTCGACAAACGGTTGTCTAATTTTCACATTTAGACCTACATGTATGCCATGTAAAGGTGGCTCAAACTGAAAATTTAACGGATTTTTTACAGTTGATTCATTTGAACAGTGTTTCAATTCTGTCTGTCATGCCAAACTGTTCAATATACTAAATGCAGAAACTGAATAGTCCTAAGTCAAAGGTTATTGAAATTGTTTATAATAGAAAGTATGCATTCAGTCACCTATGCTTCAGGGGTCCGTAGAAAAATAGTAAGATCAATATACTCGAATGAAATGTGTTGCAATTAATTTGAGTAAATTGCGATTAAGAAAATTTAAATTTTTTAATCGAAAAACAGCCATAGTTTTTACATTTAACCAACCTGGTATCGAATCTCACTGCTACTTGAACATCTCACTGATTATTCCAACCAAAAATCATCCTCCATTCAAGCTATATCGTCCTGAACCAAATCTGCTGTCTCCATGTCTGTTTATGTCTCTGTCTCTGTCTGTCTGTGAGTCTGTCTGCCTGTCTCTCTCTCTCTTTCTCTCTTTCTCAACCAGAAGACGAGAGCCGAATTATAAGAGTTAATTAACATGTGTGATTTTGCTTAGGACGAGAAAGCTTGAGTGGAAGAGGATTTTGAACGGAATAGGCCTAAGCAGTCAGCAGTGACATGCACAATCCATGTAGCAGTGCTAATCAGTCAAAGTTAGGTTAGAGTAGGCCTTGCGCTAAAATAGGCCTAAGTGAAAGAATTTTCAAACATTCATTGCGTCCGGTTGTCACTGTCTACCCATAGCTTACGCGTATGAATCATAGGGTTCGACGTTGAACACATTTAACTTAGTAGCATATGACTGGCGGTCAACTGGGATAGCAGGAAGTCAGAGTGAGAAGAAGTATTACAAAACTTGAAGTAAGCACATATGTTTTGTTTTGTGATTTTAAACGTAGGCCTATACAAGGAATTCGTCACTTCAACATTCGTGTGGTTTTTCTAAATCGAAAAAAAACGAATCTGTTGAGCGTTCAGCAACGTAACATTGAAATTGAAATTGACATTGTCACAGGGCACATAATTTTACGGATGTGATAAATAGCACTGTTGAAGCTAGACAAATTGAGCGACTACGTTTCATCCTAGTACAGTATGTTATCTTTATTAGGCATAAGCTTAAACAATATACTTTCACAAATTTAGATGAGGGATGCTGAAAAAGAAAAAAAAGGGCAAGAAGAGGAGGTGATAAGGACGACAACGATGGAGGGAAAGAAGAAAAGAAAGATGATGAAGAAGGTGAAGTTGATGAACAAGATGAAGATGACGAAGATGATGATGACGCTGACGATGACGGTGATGTAGGCTAGATGAA
Organism: Lumbricus terrestris; assembly: GCA_949752735.1. NCBI lineage: Eukaryota > Metazoa > Annelida > Clitellata > Crassiclitellata > Lumbricidae > Lumbricus > Lumbricus terrestris. The sequence goes on from OX457037.1 coordinate 4,740,991, forward strand.
GATGGTAAAGATGCAGAGATGAAGAAAGAAGAACATGTAAGAGGAGAAAACAAATCCATTCAACTTAGACCTGAGGCAGTCATTTTTGAAAATAATTTAATACTATCGACCTAATTTTCTTAACCTCGTCATATTGGGACGGATCACCAGTCCTCTCACTCACCGTCATATCTTTCCACCGACAGTGCACGGTTAGACTCGTCGTAATTGCTGAGTTGCTGCTTGAGCAGATATATCTAGAACCAGATTCAACCCTATAGCAGGGACTTGATTCCCTAACCTCTCATCTGTCAATTTTGAGCTTAATTTAGTCGGAACACTGTGACGAACCTCAATTTAATCGACCAGACACGAAGGCTCGGCCTCAGGGCAAGGCGAGCGAGGCAGCAGTCTTGGGCCCCGCGCTTCCAGGGCCCGCGCTGCTGGCAATATTTTTTCTTTGTTGAAATAAAAAAAAATTATATACTTCAGCTTGACTATGGTTACTCCTCATAACAATTTGCCGCGTGAAAGTGATAGTATAATTTTGGAAAGAACGATAATATGCCGAAGCTACTAGCTGTTTTAAATATAAACTTAAATGGCTATGACTGAATTCGGATTATAAATTAGGAACCGCATGGTCCGAAACCTCGACCCTGCTCAGTTTTCAATTAATTGATTGGGTAAGAAACTTCACCACCGCTGACCATTTAAATGGACGCGACACCAGTCTTACATAGGTGTACGCAAGTAGGCTACATGGCGATTTAATGTGATCCCCAAATACAATAATTGTTACAAAATGAGTCGTGAATCGTGATCCATTAGAATGATTAGATGGCTTGTTCTATTAGTTGGCCTAGATGGTCGCTTCAATATTTGTAATAACACTTATTAAACTATTGAATTAGATATCAGACATTCAAATAATTAAATGAAACATAATTGCTTTCACAGTAAACTGCTAGACTTTTGTCAAGATCCTGATTTGCATTTGCCTTCATTAGATTAATCATTTACCGAGGTTGAATTTTGCACATGGTCGCCCACGTAGCCCACATTTTTTTTGCAGAAGAGGATAAAGCACAATGGTGGCTGTGAAATTTTTAGCAGCGCTTGAAAAATGCAAAACGCGAAATTAAGAACATAGGCCTATTTGATATTATTCACAGAGGGGCCAAAAATAATTTCAATTTCTTCTCTTTAATTAAATTTGTGAATCAATCACAAACTTTATTCTTTGGCGCAAAGGAATTTGTCCCAAGCTCCCAAAACGTAGTTGTTAAAAGATCGGTGCTAATTTTCCATGGGCAAGTGCACCTCTTGCTCCATGATTGTGCGGGCTCCATATGATTTTGCATTACCTAAATAGACCTAGGTCTATATATGGTTGACTCATGGTCAATGCCGTATTGACAGGAAATAAACTCTGTAATTTTTTTTATTTGGGAACCCGCTGCTGCCTTGAGTCCCGCAAATCCTAGGGCCGGTGTGAAGGTTTCAAAATACCCCCTCCTAAACATTACCCCCTGCAAACTGTAATTCGGATCAGTCATCGCATTTATTGCACTAGAAATATCAGAAAAATCATCCCGCTTCTTGTTTTGGTCTGAAGATTTTCATCCGTCATCCCACTTCGTGGTTTGTTATCAATATTTTCATCTGTTACTAAAATACTAATCGCCGCTGAAGTTACATGGAGAAAATAATGGCTTCGAGGCTATTATTTTTTTTCTCCGATCAAAATATTGTTAACAGACCACTATAACCACTGCGTGGGATGACGGATGAAAATCTTTAGACCAAAACAAGAAGCGGGATCATTTTTCTGATTTTTAGTGCAATAAATGCGATAATTGATGCAAATCTAGTGTCCGGGAGGTAATCTGAAACCGGGGGGGGGGTAATTTGAAACCTTACACCGGGCCAGATCGAGGCACTGGTGTGATGGCAGGTCGGCAGTAGGGGAGCTGGTTGCTTCGATCGTGATTCCTCCCGCTCTTCTCGGTCTATGTTTGCCTGTTTGTCGGTCGAGAAAAAAACTGTTAATCTTATGATGCAGTCTTCCTATTTGGACGCCATCGCATCTGCCACCGTCTGTTAGGTTTGCTTAGGTGCCTGGGTTGGCATTACGTCCGTTGCTGGTGTCACCTCTGCCAACTTGAGTGACCAATCTGCGTGGAAGCCGATGACCCTACTTTTGATTGCGCTGCTAATTCGTAGCGCATGCTCTTTTTCGGTTGCTCCGAAGGTCAACATCATGCGCCAGTGTGATGGATTGTCTGCGTCACCGAGGATTATGTGTATGAACTTCGCTCGGTATGGCGGCTTTTGGAATGCGTTTCACGATTATGTGTCACATCGTCTGGTACGTGAGTTGTCCAGTTACGAAAGGTCTCACCACCTCCGGGTCCATCGTCTAATTATACCTGTTCATTTGCTTCCATCTTTTATGTAATGTAATGTAATGTAATTAGTAATTTCTATAGCGCCGCTCACAACTAAGGCCATTCAGTAGCGCTCCCAGTGCGATAACCCCTAGAGAAAAAATAGGTCTTAAGAAGAGAGAGAGATGTAGATAACGATCCTGAAAGTAAAGTCCCACGCAGAGTGGAGGGAAGAGAATTCCACAAAGAGGGCCCAATGATGATGAAGGATCGAGTTTGAGCAATAGTGGTCCTAGCTCGTGGAACAAACAAGTCAGCCCTGTCCAGAGAGCGGAGAGGTCGATGAGAAGATGCTGATAGAGGAGAATGAATGAGGTCACTGAGATACATCGGTGCAAGAACAAGTTTGGATTTGAGTACCAGAGAAAGGACTTTATATTGTATGCGGTCAGAGAGCCAGTGTAGTTGGTTAATCATAAACGAGGATATTTGGGAGTACTTAGGAAGGCACGCAGTTAATCGAGCAGCAGCATTAAGGACAGATTGAATGGGAGATATGCGGACCTTTGGAAGACCAATAAGAAGGGAGTTACAGTAATCAATTCTGGAACAGACAAAAGCATGGACTATTGATGTCATGGTTGAAAGGGAGACACCTAGGTCACGAACAGAAGTTGAAAATGTAAATTGAGGAAAGGTCTGAGATAGAAGCAAAAAGTCGATTTTTTAATTTGCTGGGGAGTGCCAAGCCAGATGAGTTGAGTTTTGTTAGAATTGAGTGAAAGGCGATTTAAAGACATCCACAGGTGCACATGATGGGAAAGGCCTCAATACGGCGAACTAGTATGAGTTGAGTAGAGGGAGAACCATGAACATAGGCCTGAACATCATCAGCAAAGAGGTGACCAGTAGCAGAGTGACTAGGAAACAGAGAAGTAACATCAGCCGTGTACAGAATGAAGAGTTGGGGTCCAAGGACTGATCCCTGTGGAACTCCTAAAAATACCGGCACCCAGTTAGATCTGGAATTACCAGCTATAACCATTTGGGTACGACCAGACAAGTAAGATTGAAGCCATAGGAGAGGGACACCTTTATGACATTCGATGAATTATTGGTGGGCGATGAGTTGCCTGGTTTCGGTTTGCACTAGTATTTGGACGCCATACATTGGCCTACACAGTACACACATACAGAATCATAAACCTCCAGACTTAGGCCATACTATTACCATAGATTGTACGTGACAGATATCATGACTGCAATACAGATTTTTCTGTTGCTCTCATTATCTGGTTGCAGTAAAATGGATGCGAGTGTGTCGGCCTTCATCGTTGGTACGTGCAGAATCCTTCCGAAGTCCAAAACTGATGTCTTCCAGTCCATAAACATACGATCGAACAAGTCACGTCCATTTTGCCGCAGCATAAGTTTACGTAGAATTCTTGAGATATTTGACACTGATATTTTTCAGCGCACAAATATGGGAAATAACGTTTCCGATCTAGTTTACAACATTGCTTGTGGCAGCGCCGCTGAGTTTTTTATTCAACCGCTTCATCGAGTCATCAACGACTATGATTACCTGCAGGTCAGATCGTATCAACTGGCCTTTACAGATGAAATGCCGGTACCACCAAATGATGTACGTCTTATTGATGACCCCATTGGATGTTACTTGATTGAACCATACCATGAATATCCATCCTTTGTACGGCTTCGATGTTGGGGGGTAATGATGTATGACTGGGATGACAAAATCTTTGTCTTTGATAGGACTGATGATCGAGACATCTTAGACACGTTTGATGTGCTGGCGCATGAATGCGGTGAAAATTATGTAACGGTTGGTCCATCGCTTAGATGGAGAACGTATGCTTCCGATATGCCGTCAACCGACAAGGTTGATTCCATTTGGTGTCCACAGTGGCCAAGAGAAGCTACAAATTGGATAATTCGTCGACGAAAGTACGGATGGCCGACGATTGACAACATCCGCAGAATAGTACAGAATGGTTGCCATGTTGTATCTGCGAAGCATCCTGAGTGTAGAAATGATATGCAACAGTGGAGGTTGTCATTTTCAGTTGCGGAAGTCATTTTACTTCAAAGCTGGACGGCAGTTCAGCAGATTGTCTACCATTTACTTAGATTCTTTGCCAAAGAGAGCTCATCAAGGAGGATTGTCATAAAGAGGATGAAGTTATTTGTACGTATCATTTAAAGACATTGATGCTATGGACTTGCGAAGAGACATCACCCGATTGGTGGGATTCTGCGACAGTTGTTAAAATATGCTGTAAGTTGTTACATACACTAGCAAAATGGCTACAAGATGGAAAATGTCAGAACTATTTCATTCCAACAGCAAATTTATTTCACAGGAACGTCAACCCGAAGATCCGAGACGAAATAGCAATGCGATTGGTCAGTTGCTGTGATTCAAACTTTCTTTGTAATTGGTTTGTGAAGCATTACATCCAGCCAGTTTGTCTTTTCACATGCAGCGTAGAACTTTCATGTGTGAGATATGCATTGCATGCCAATGAATTGCTGTTTCGCACCTGCAAATTCACTGAATCACGGAAGTCAGTTGAATTGGACGAGTATTTTTCGCAAAGATTCTCTTATGCAATTGCTTTTGCACGTATTGCCGCGAAGAACGGACATGGTTATGAACTACACGATAATAGGAAACATTATTTCAGAACTGGCTTCACAAAATCTGGATTTCAGTCATCAACGGAGGTTGAGTCATGCTTTAAATTCTATGAATCAATGTTACTGATTCTTTGTGCTGACTTCATGATTCAATTTGCAGAGATGCAATATGAAGGCGAAACTTTCATTGAAACAGTGAGACATGTTTCAATTAGACCAAAATTCATTGGGTGCATGCACAACAACTTTCCAAAACCATGGATGATCAGTCCCAAAAAATGTTGGCTATATTTGCTAAAAGCTCAAGATTTGATGGACAATTTAAATGGATCCAGTGACAATCGAGAATTTCAGCTTGTGTCTCAATTGACAATGAACCTCCTTTTGAAAACATTAGCATGTAATGATTCTGAAACTAACAGTATCGCCAATGCTACTTTGACGTACATGGCTGCTCTCCAATTTGCCGCATCAAAATACCGTATCGCCATAGACCTTTGCACGATAGTAATCAGAAATGAGGCGCACGAGGCAGAAAAGAAAGAAAACGTGATCGCAAGTTGCCTGCTCTTTATTGACGATATTGCTAGAATCATTGGATTTTTTCTACTTTACCGCCATGTTAAAGATAGTTTAAATTACAGTTGCAAGAGAAAATATATTCTTGATCTGCGTCTTACATCAGCGGTGCTTGCTCATTATTTGATTATCTTATCTAATGAAAGAAGATTTAGACCTATCGTGGCCAGCTACGATATGCAAACTGCAAGTTTTCCTTTGGATGAAATTTTGATTACTATTGCGAGTCGGAAATCTTCAGCAAAGTTACGCAAGACCGACAGTGTTTTACGCGTGTATGAGAGAACCAATCCAATTCATGAACTAGCAGCAAACATAAAAATGTCTTTTATAGATGCTATTCAATTAACGTGTGTGCTGAGAGAATGTGCCCTAGAATATATGGCTTCGTTTTTCAATGCGATAAGCGTAGACTTTGGCATTCACTGCAATATTATAGTTGATTGCTACCGTGCTGCGTATCTGTACCAGCATCGCAAATATTCTGAAGTTCTGTACCTGTGCGAACGAATTCTCAATGAACCAGATCTAAAAGGGGATTTAAAAGAACTTTCGTTCACGAATGTCATAGTGATTCCACCCCTTTACTCATATTTCGACACGGACGTGCAATGCTTGCTTGGACTTCACACACTTGTTTACTATTTATCACTTCAAAAGAGAGTTTCGGAAAAAACTGAGGATAGTCCTTTAGCGATATACCAGGAGATTTCTTTGGAAAATGTCACGCATAAGAAATATCATCTTTCAGGCTTTCTCTTGAAAGATTACTCTGTGAAATGCAATTATTTCCTTGGAAGATATTTCCTGGCTAGATATTTGAAAGTGAGATGTTTTATCGACTGCCGTTATTCAAGCCCGGAAATATTGTTCGAATATGGTAAATTGAGAAGCCATCTTCCATTTGAACATGTCATTCGCTTCTTTCTTGAACACAAACTTCAAAACTTCAGACAGGAACAGAGGATCAATGTATCGTCAGAGGATAGAATTATATGATGCCAAAAAGAAATGAACCAAAAGTAGAAGTACAAGAATTTATTCATGATTGTTGAGCCTACAACTGTTTGTTTTCAATAATCAGCAACAATTGGACAATAATGCACTGCCTTTTAGACGTTTTACTCGGAAATCCGTGAATAATGAAAATAGAACCTTGATCTTTTCGTCACTCCAATGATGTGCTGCAAATTTCTAAACTCATTTAAAGACTGAAACATAAGAGAAAATATGCAACGCTTTATTAGACTTGTAACCTGTTGATTACATAATGTTTTAAAGTCGTGCAGTCTAACAGACAAACACTTACATTAAAGTGCCTATGGCAGACAGAATATTGTTCCAGCTAAGTAGATAGTTTAACTTGGATATTTACCACTGTGCAATCAACGTTCTCCATGGGCGGAGTTTATTAGGGGCTAGGGGCTAAGCCCTCCTCAAGAAGACCCAGAGTAATTTTTCTACTGTGTAAATGGTATCTTTTCTCAGGCCTTGCCCCCACGCGAAACATACTGTAGCGGAACTAGGGCTGGGCAAAATCACCAGGAACCGAACCCCAAACCCTAGTTGTCAAGGTACCCTCCGTCCGCGTAGACACGGCTTTCACTGTAGATGAAAGACTAGCCAGTCAGGCTTGAAACACATTTATTCGACGATCAAAGAAGAAACTCGCAATGCAGTCCACAGTCAACTTCTATAGCGCCAATGTTCGGAGCAAGGTTCGGAGCAATGTTCGGAGCAACTCGTGTAGCGCCACTGTCCCAAAACTAATGCACCACTGTCGTCGAATTCCAATCGTCGTTGTGTAGCGAAGATCACCAGACCTTCCGTCGTCAGCAGGCGTCGGATCCCGGTCGAACGCGGTTGCGGGTCAGGAATCGAACCCCAGTCGCCAGCGTCGCACAGCAAAGGCCTCCAAACCTTTCGTCGTCGACAGGCGTCGGATTGCAGTCGTCGTAGATTCACCGTAGCGCTCTTCGAAGCGTTTCCCTCCGTACGACTCGTAGCTGCACTGCGCCTCGAACCTGTGACACTCGGCTGTCGCGACTCCCTTCTATCTCACGGCGACCGCGTCGGCTGATTCTTCCGTTCGACGACTGTTTCCTCCGCTGACTCGATCTGGTTCGCTGACTGGCGTGCCTCTGTGCGCACTCGTATATGTATCGCACCCTCTAGGCTTCGTTCCTCTAGGCCACGCCCCCTAGGCTTCGTTCCGACCACGCCCTCTAGGCTTCGTTCCTTCTGGCCTAGCTAGCTTCGTTCCTGGGGTGGGAGAACGTAGGCCAACAGACGGGTCACGCCGTCCAGCAATACGTAGACGGACAGCGGCACGTACATGCAAGGAAATAATCAAAATAATTAAAAATAAAATCCTACGGGCCCAATCTCCAACAATACGAATGACTAAAAAAAGGTCATCAACTTTTTGGGCCGGGAAAATTGTTAGACTTCGCCGAGATTTGAGCCTGAGTAGACTCTACTGAAAAAAAGGTCAGCAACTTTTTGGCAGGGAAAATTTTTCTGCTTTTCTGGAAGGAGTGTCAGCCCAACAAAGAAAATAATTTAGCCCCTCCAAGAACGGAAACCAAACTCCGCCCATGACGTTCTCCTTAGATGAGAGTTATTAAACCAGAACATAATTATTCGGTAGATTTTAACGTAGGCCTATTTAAAACCATACAACTTCGGCAATTAATTTCTTTCTTCTCAGTATAGTTTCACGTCACTCACGTGCACTGTGGTATGTACAATGTTTGTACATACACGGTGGTATATGATAGGTATACAAAACCCAGGGCCGTCTTATCCATTAGGCACAGAAGGCACTGTGCCTAGGGTCTACAAGCTTACCAGAGGCCTACGAAATCATGAAAAAAAATATAAGCTATATTTTGTTAACTTTGCGGCTCTTTGCATTCGCGAATCGCTTATAACGTCTTCAAATGTCATTTCTCGCATTAAGTCGTTTTCAACTGAAAGTAATGCAAGGGAGGATAATCGTGCCTGTCCCATCGTTGACCGAAGGTATTTTCTGATAATTTTCAGTTTCGAAAAAGAACGTTCACCTTCACAGCTTGTTCCAAAAATAGAAAGATAAATTCGATAAGCAATATTGACATTTGGAAAACTGGAGACCAGCTTGTCAGCTATTTGTGACCTAATCATTTCAGCTACAGATTTATTGTCTGCAAAACATTCGAGAAAACAAAAGAAATTCGTCAATAAATGCATCTTATAGATCGCAGGGATATATCTCAATTAATCCTTTGTTCTATTCAATGTTTCTTCAGTTGATAAAGTTCTGTCAAGAAGAAAATTGAATCTTTCATGCAGTGTTGCGTTATCTGCTAGCCGCTTTCCCATCTCAGTTATAAGTCTGTCTATGATCACGTAGAAAGTCTGGGTCGGAATTTGTCACTAGCACTCGGATTTAAACTCGGATCAGTATCATCCATGACTTCGTCATCAAATCGTGGTTCAGCATGATTTAAGAAATGATGTAAATGTGTTGCAATTTGAATTAATGCAGAGTTGAGTTGGATAGGCCCTAAAGGCCTACGAATAGATTAATATGCAAAAGTGCCTAGGGCCTACAATGACCATAAAACGGGCCTGACATAACCTGTGATGATTGTCTTTATTGTCTGCTTATATTTGATCCTATCCGCTGGCTAACAACTCTCTTGTTCTCTAGGACGTTTGTTAAAAGGTTTGAATAATTACTCGATAATGCGTATTGTAATGTACAGGCATGAGTCTCCTCTAGGATGACAGAGGAATAAAATCAGAATTGAATAATTGTTGTGTCTTTGGGAATTCTTCGGCGATGGTTGTTTTAGTGATTTATGTAAAGACTGCACTGTGCACTGTGGTATGCAGCCTACATGACAGTCATGACTCATCTGATATTTTTATTTTTGTTTAGCCATCCAACCCTGTGGCATTTGGATACATAGTTACATTTTATGCCACTGATTGCTGATGTATTAAGTATTGGATCAATGATGTACGGATTTACACACAAAGAGATCATCAATAGCCAAGTATAATCTGGACTACTTTCAAAATAGTTACTGGCATAAAATCACAACGCGTTGCTGCAGTCAAAAATACAATGCCACACTTATTCTTTGCAGCTCATCCAAGCTCTTCTCTATCTCCAGTCTCATATCCAACAGGTTAGCTCCATTTCCTGACGTTCCTTCTCTGATAGGCTAGTATGAGATTATTCTAACCCTGGGCGGACGATATGAAATTGAAAAGGAGATCGTCCCAAATGCAAGGTTCTGAATTATATATGAATCGATTGGAGACCATTGAGATGAGCAAGTATAATATTAATTAATGTTGACCCTACACGTTTTCTACAGCCGCCGCATAAGTTATGACCTCGATCGACCCTGTTAATACTTTAATTTTTTTGTCCAGATGAGATGCTTCATCACTGCTCGTCTTCTTGAATGGGCGTAACGCCGCTTATAAAGTCCCCGTGGAAACCGTGCTGGCCTGAGATTTAAAGCTATTAGAAAGAGCAGGCATATATGCAAGGGATTTGTACGGTCTCTAACACAGAAACAATTGCGTATAGACAATTATTATGCATAGCATAGGGCTGCTATCTTTAGATTTTTCCAATCCTGGATGCCCACTTAGTCACTCGGTAGAGCCTAACATTGCCAATTTACTACACATCACTGTATACAATTAATGTCGTGTCATAACCAATTTCAGCTTTCCAAATTAGGCTACTGATGAAATGAATTTCATGTCGGCATGATTACAGGATGCACAGTCTTATCAAAACAGTCGTCAAAAATAATAATTTGTCATGTAATCAAGCCGAATATGTACCGGTACTATACAATTATATATACAGCAAGCTCCGGGTACCTAAATTAGGATGAAACCGGGTCACGGGACGAGCTATTAGGGAGCAGTCTAGGCGAACCATCCAACCGATGCAGTTAACTGAACCGGTGTTTAATGGTCGAGGGTCGGGAAAGACTGAGAACGGAGAAAGATTGAATAGAAGAAGGTGACTTCATATGAATTTGTTAAGCAACTGAAATGAACACCCATAGTATGAAATGATCGCTGTAATTTATATGTAAATGCTGTAAAACGTTCTCCTCTTAGGTAGCCTAGTATTGACTCGAGGCACTAGTCTTGACAACAAAAACATCACCTATCGGTAAAAATTAAGTGAATGTAATTACCAGCTCGAATGTCCGCACACGCCATCTTCACGAAGTCGCTTCTGTGTTCGCGGAGAGCGTGGTGGACGACCGAGTAGGCCTCCTCACTTCCATTTCTCAAGCGATGTGCTGAGGTTGCTAAATATTATTGGCTCACCGGCAAATGGTGAATGGAAGCTGGATGAAGGTTCCTTATAGGTGAAATAGAAGCTGGATTGACAAAAATAACGCTTGAGAACTGGAGGCCGGATTAATGAAACATCGCTTGAGAAATGGAAGCTAGATGCATATTGAAATACATGAATGAAAATCGTCAATCCAGCTTCCATTTATCAAGCATGCGGCAATCCCTTGGAATAATAGAAATTAACGACGCTAAACTGCGGGATTACCAAATTTAATGGGAAACGCTGGTAGGCTACCTCAGAAGGGTAGAGCCGAAAAAAGCAAATTTCCCGGGCAACGCCGGGTAACACAGCCACTGTCAGCCAGTGTATCATAGTTGTTAGTTAAGTTAGTTAAGTTTGTGATTTTACTATTGTGCTTTCTATAACAGTTATTGTTGTCACTAAAGTTTGTGCTCCCAGGACTATCGTTCTGAAAGCATATTATGTCATCTTTAATTTTTTAATGCTACCTGGCTAAATAGGCCCCCTCTTTTCCCTTTGGTGGTGCCTGTTGTTTCCCAATCCTTTTCTGTGATTGCTGTTTGTTTGATAAATCTGCTGGCTCACATAACTTAATTTCCTAGCAAATTTTCTCACTGCACCACAGTGTAAGCCATGTATGTTACCTTATTACACTACTAGATGTGTTACCCGGCGTTGCCCGGGAAATATAGGGTTTTAAACACTACTCCACTGTGGTACCCATAGTAGACCGCTAGATTTTGGGTTTTCGCCAACCCTCCACCCTACCCCGCTTCCCCAAAAGGCCAAAGGTGACCCGCCGCTGCGGGGCGCTGCGGAAATTATTACTCGGCGGGTATGACGTCATGGGCTGTAGACTCTTTACTGAAGCGTTATTATTGATGAAATCTGTCTTAAAACGCTAATAACTTTTGTTTTAAACGGAATTAAAACCTGAAAATAGTTGCGATGACCTTATAATTTGGGTAAGAATCGATTGCAATAATTTTTTTAAACCGACGCTGTTTCATTTCCGAGCCTATTCTGCAGGGGAGAGTCAAAAGCGTACAAACAAATAAACATACAGAAAGTGTTTCGGAATTATAATATAGATGTGATCATAATTGCTTGTACGTTTTACGTTGATGATGATGGGATCAATAAACTTGACTTGACTTGACTATAGGCCTAGGCCCTACATATCGCTAGCTTGCATTTTGACTTTTTTGAGATCTTTTTGTGTGCGAAATGAACTTGAAAATCAGATGAATCATGTTAGTAATCCCAGTAGAAAAATAAAGTTAGCAATAAAAAATGTTTAATAGCCTACAAAATTAAAACCCCTATATACAAACGGTAACGGCCCGCTATTCCGAGGGTCCACTATTCCGAAGGTCCGCTATTCCGAATATCCGCTATATTTTTCGTTATCCTGGTGGTTAGGGTTACAGTGGGTTATGGTTAGAGTTTGGGTTAGGGTGGGTTAGGGTTAGGTGGGTTAGGATTAGGTTTAGGGTTATGGTTATGGTTAGTGTTAGGAATGGTTATGGTTAGGGTTATGGTTATGGTTGGGGTGGGTTAGGGTTAGGTTTAGGGTTATGGTTAGGGTTGTGGTGGGTTAAGGTTATGTCTAGGGTTATGGTTAGGGTTGGGGTGAGTTAGGGTTAGGGTTAGATTTAGGTTTAAGGTTAGGTTTAGGGTTAGGGTTCGGAATAGTGGACCTTCGGAATAGTGGACCCTCGGAATAGTGGACATAGCATATACATAGCATTTTAATACACTGATAGCAATCTTCATGATTCAAAATGTAGAACAGTCTAAATTACAGGCACTGCGTAGAGGTCAATCGCCGACAAGACTAGACTAAGTGGTTAAGGAAACAACAGCGTTTTGCACGGACGTGTTGCTGGCTTATCTCAGATTAGCAGATTAATTCTCCGAGAAATCTTTGAACATAGCTGATAGTAAGCTTAACGATAATTAGCTTTTAGTTGATATCGGGGTGTTTAGTGTTTATGAATAATGTTTGCGCCACACAATATGACGCAATTGACGCATTGAGGTTACCATCAGTGCAAGTAAGGATCTATTCAACGCTTAAATTAAAACGATGCCATGAAATTTTATATGAAGAAACTAGGAGCCTAGTATGTTATTTGCATAGAGGGCCTAGACCTACATGCAGTCAAGCACAAAATACCTTAACAAGCGTATGCAGACGCACTTCATTTTGCGCATATACTTCTCCACTTGGCCTATTCTTTGTAGACCAGCGCTTCAGACCATTTTGACAAAACTATAATTGTTATATTATAATGACTTCAGAAAATAGGATTCTTACGGACATAATAAATCGCATGCAGGACCTACAATAATTACATTTTGGGTAAACTATAAAGGCTACATTTTCCAATTGACCGATTCATTGAACTACAACTACAGACATAGAGTTTCAAATCAGGGGCGCATGAAGGCATGTTCAGCATGTTAGGCCCAACACGACGCCCACACTTTAGGGGTTCCCACAGGTAATAGCAACGTTTTTCGTAAGTGTTACATGCGGCCTAATTCTCATAGTTAAAAACCAATTAATAACAGTGGCGTAGACAAGGGAGAAGTTATTGGTTAAACCCAACCATTGGTCCCATTGGCTTAGGGAAAAGTCTTTAAAAAGGTTATTTATCCACATAAACAGGACAAACAAAACAATTGTTTGTAGTAGCCTAACAATTGATTTTCTTACTTTATTTTCTTGGTTACTTTATTCCCTTTTCATTTACTGTAATACTGCTGGACAGTATGGTGTCAGGAATGGCATCCGGTCAGGCAATAGCCCTTCCCCCCCCCATCATATATTCCTGGCTACGCCACTGGATAACAATATTAGAAAAAATTGTAAATTTGTTCGAAAACTATTGATTTTAACACATACAAGTTCAATTATTCAATTCATCAAGCGTGGGGGCTTAGTGGGGCTTTCATTACCAGGCAGATTAATCTTAAAATCACCTAAGTATGAGCGTATAAGAGCTTTCATTTTTTAATCGCTTATTTGTATTTAAATACATAATAGGCCTACCTCACCCTATCGGAACTTAAAATGCCATTCGACACATTATGAATGGCGTCATTATAATTACTGTGTATCCTGTACAGTGTGTACCTTGTATACACGTTTTGTTTTTACAACTGGCATAACCTCGAAAATGCATGTTTGTTTGTAATCAGCGGTGGCTACGAAACAGTAAAAATTACTGTCAAAATTGGATGGATCCCGATTTCACCAGGGTCTTTGACAACAGAGACCGTCACCCTGAACAGAAATTCGTTTTGGCATGCTACAGTCGGTCTGCTAGAATTACTTCTCCGCTATGAATTTATTTGGGGCATAAATCGCTCCAGCACTGTTTACTCGTAGGCCAACGAGCGCCCTATATATATTTTAGGGCATAAAAGATGTAGGTTAGGCCTATAGGCCTACTTAACACTGGACTGGAATATTATGAGAACTGTTTTTATCGCAACATATGTAAGAATGGATTAAAATTAGACGAATGTTCATTCGCTGGGGCGCGGTGGTGTAGTGGTGGCGTCGTTGCCTTGAAGCCGGCAGGTTCAAGGTTCGAATCCACCTCAAGTCGCCACGTAGCGACCTTGGGCAAGTCCTTCACTCGCAATTGCTCAGCGCTTCTTCGTGAAACTCCGATGCAGTGTCCGCTCTGTAGTCGGGAGCGCCTCTGAGCAGAGAGCTTGGAAGGGGCGCTATAACAAGTGCGCATACAAACAAACAAACAAACAAACATGTTTGTGTTTCCATTAGACCTGGTTCTGTAAGGTTGGAGCGACGCATTTTTACTGAACAGGGCCTCCAAGTTTGCTAATCTGACCATGATGCAAAAATAATCATTTTCATCGCGATTATACTGCATGATTACGATTGAAAATTTGGGTCTATAATGGTTCATTCATCTTTTTTTGCGTGCTGTAGATAGTTTATCCACCTAAATAATGATCATTTGCTAGCGAATGCATTTCTGAATTGCACAAAGAGTAAATCCGACTGTGGAGACAGCCTAAACAACCAGGGCCGGATTAAGGCATGTTCAGCATGTTCAGCCGAACAGGGCCTACACACTTCAGGGGCCCAACTTTAGAGCCCCACACTTTATGGGGGACACACATCCCCCAGAAGATAAAATTCTCAGGAAAAATTGGTATATTCTGAAGAAACTTTCACCAAACGACTAAAAAAGGTCGTCAACTATTTTTGGCAGGGGAAAATGGGTATGTTCTGAAGAAACTTGAGAAATTTCGACCAAACGACTCAAAAAGTCATCAGATTCTTCGGCCGAAGATCCCCTAAAATTTCCGAACAGGGCCCCCACATTTCTTAATCCGGCCCTGCCTCGGCGTGAAACGCCAATGCAGTGTCCGCTCTGCATTCCGGAGCGCCTCTGAGTAGGGAGAGCTTGTGTCCTCTCTGCATTCTGGAGCGCCTCTGAGTAGGGAGAGCTTGATGGGGCGCCATAACAAGTGCACATACAAACAAACAGGTAACCAACAATATTAAGATAATGTGTATGCAAATTGCAGTATTTATAGCAGCGGTTCTCAACCTGTGGGTCGCGACCCCCATGGGGGTCGCCTGACGATTTGCCAGGGGTCGCCTGGACCCGTCAGAAGTTTCTTAAAGATGTGAGCCTAATAGCAATTTCAGCGTTATTTACCACACTATCGCAACTTAACGTGGACCTACTTTATTTTGTACTTGCACTTTTGCTATGATTCTTTCGTTAGATTTTGGCAGCCAGTTTAATTTTGCCATTTTAGTTTTCAAATGTAAATTCCACTTTTACCATTCTTCTAAACAACAATGACTAGGGAATGTTTACTGAAATCTCAAACCACATCTGTAAGCACTGAAAGCATGAGTATTTTTTTAAATGACGGTTTATAGTACCACCGTTAGTGTGTGCAAGTTAAACAAATTTAGCAATGGGAAAGGGACGTTTATTGAAGTCTTAAACCACGTCTGTGATTAATTTTGTCAAGATGACAACTAAAAAATGTTACAGTTACAGTGTGCAAATCCAAAAAATTCTAAACATGCAATTGAAGGTGGACACTCTGAAGTCTTGAACCATAACTAACAGCATTGAAAAAATTGGCAATTTCATTAAGATGACAGCTACTACAGTGTGGAAATTCAAATATTTTAAACAATTGAGAGGGGAAATTTATTGAAGTCTTAAACCACAACTAGCTATCAGCACTGAAATGATGAGCAATTTCATTACAATGACAGTCTGAAATGCTACCATTGCATTGTAGAATTGTGAAAAAAGTTGCCAATGGCACATCCTCTCCCCAAACCCTTCCCACGGCTCGACTCATTAAAAAAAACACAAATAAAGTGTCTTAAATTGATAGCCTCCAAAAACGAATCAATGTGGTGAAATGAGTGTTAAAAAGAAGAACTATAGGACCTTTCGTTGTATTTGTGATGACATATTTTCGGCCGAATCGATGAAACCCAACAAATAAGCTGATGCGCCATTCAGATAGGCCTACTAAACATACTAACTATGCAGGAAAGCATGTCCAGTGTTTTTAAGAACAAAGCTGATGACGCCAAGAAGGCACACTTCAGACAGAGGGCTTGGGAAGTTCTAACATAGGCCTAAAGACATGGCAGTTGAAGTTTCACAATCGAAGAGAATTATTATAAAAACTTCAACTTCACACTACCGAATAGGTAGCCTATAGCTTTTAGAGTCGCAAGACCGGGAAACATCCAACAAGTACTAAGAGCAGTTTTCGAATTATGGGAGTGAAAATGCATAACAATGGACAACGGCAAAAAATGCAGTGACAGGGGGGAACTCAATCAATTTTGCTGTTGGGGGTCGTCACAACTTTCGAATTGTTACCAAGGGGTCGCCGCACTAAAAAGGTTGAGAACCGCTGATTTATAGAGTAAAGATTAGTAAATAATCCCTGAAATTTGCGCGACTTCATTTTCAATTTCCATGACTTCAAATATTGCAGCTTTTAAAACATACTTTTCATATTTATTTGTATATATGTTTCGTTCTGTCTATTCCTCCATGGAATATAATCAATCAATCATTCATTCAATCAATCAATCAAATCGCCTGCACAAACAGAGCTTCCAGAGAGCCTCAACACCTTCCCTTCGATTTTCAATCCTCTGAGCAGCAAATAAGCTTAAATCATTTTTAAACAGAAACTTATTTTCGGCGGTAGCCAATATTGCGGCCATTAGCTTCTCCCTTAATTGCATCAGACCGAAGAGATTAGGGCTGATCTACTATCAGCCCTAATCTCTTCGGTCTGATGCAATCGCCAACTCCCGTTCCCGTTCCCGTCCCCGTTCAGTATTTCGCGTAGCCAATAGATGGATAACGACGAATGGTTGACAGGCAAAAGCCTCACTGTGGATTCAGCCGCAATCAGAGTGATGATGCTCGTCATTGTTGATGTTGTTGATGATGATGATGATGATGATGATGATGATGATGCTGCTGCTGCTGCTGATGATGATGATGATGATGATGATGATGGTGATGATGGTGATGATGATGATGATGATGATGATGATGATGGTGATGATGGTGATGATGATGGTGATGGTGATGCTGCTGCTGCTGCTGTGCTGCTGATGATGATGATGATGGTGATGATGATGATGATGGTGATGATGGTGATGATGATGATGATGATGATGATGATGATGGTGATGATGATGGTGATGGTGATGCTGCTGCTGCTGCTGCTGTGCTGCTGATGATGATGATGATGGTGATGATGATGATGATGATGGTGATGGTGATGATGATGGTGTTGATGATGATTATGAAGATGATGATGATGGTGATGGTGATGGTGATGGTGATGATGATGGTGATGGTGATGCTGATGATGATGATGATGATGATGATGATGATGATGATGATGATGACGACGACGACGACGACGACGACGACGACGACGACGACGACGACGACGACGACGATTGGTGTTTATTTATGATGTGGTTTGGATAAGATTTTCAATGGTCATCCCTTGTACAATGTGGTTATAGGCTATTGATAACAGATTGATTGGTCCTCGAAAGTCGATAAATTCACTTCACCTTTGCACTGAGCTACTTTCTGAGCTTCATTTAGCCTACGTTTGCCATAGATCAAAATAATGCGACCTACATCAGATTGCCTCATTTGAAAAGGAAACTGGAGAAGAACTTGACCAGGATAGGCCTATCACACGGCAGAAAAAGAAATCTTATGGTTACGAAGAAACATTTAAGCGCTCGGTAAGATTTCATGGAAACTTGTCATAGTGGATTGTTTTGAAATAAAAAAAATTGCATCAAAGGTTCAGTTAATGGCACGATTTAATTTCACTATTAACTTAGTCAATCTTACCTTTTAAAACCATAACTTGATTGCATTTTTTCACGGAATTCAATTACTTAGAATTTTAGAAACTTGATATTATATTTTCACTTTATTTCTTTAGGATACTCAGTAGGATTCTTTTTGCTAAGTTGCAATTATTATTCTCACTAATGTAATCATGTTTTCTTAATATTCTGGCAATGTATACACTGTGTAGTCTATGAAAGTACATTAGAACCATTAGAACATGACCTGTTCAAATAGGCCTATATGGCTGCTGGCTGCACTTGAATGCATTAAAATACGCGGTCTGTGCCAAACATGCCCAATTGCACATATACAGTACGGCGTTCAAACAGCTTTAGCTCAACTTCGCTTCCCTTTCAGCTTGACATGTTGAACAGTGCGGTAGGCCTAACTGTTATATTTTTCAGGGTTGCATTTCAAACGCTCATAAACTTGACAAACTCACGAATATTTCTAATCTGCTTTAGGAATTGATGGCAATATGACTATGGTGTTGCATATAAAATTTCATGTAAATGCTAAACGTTTTGACTGACTTAGGACACTTTTTGGTTGGGTCTGCTTTTCATCCGTATACACTAGTGTATAATGTATATGTAATATATATAATACATATAATATTATATATATATTATATCTATTTCCTTTAAGAATGATCCCATATTTGTAAAATATATTAACTTTCTACCATACCTCCTCTTCGCGACATGTCGCTAAGTCTAAAAAAGTCTAATATTAATAACTTTTTAAAGTTTTTATCCTGTCAGATAGTTCGACTTATAGGCCCTACCATTGACTTCAGTTCAGGACCACCTTGCAAATTGTGTATTTCAAGGCGAGATTGCTATTACTTGGCGGATTGTAATTGTAATTGCAATCGTACATTTATATAGCGCCCCTTCAAGAGCACTCCTCAGAGACGCTCCCGACCTGACACCAAACCGCAATCAAAGAGAATGGTTTTCAAACGCTTGCGGAAAAGGGGCAAAGAAAGACAAAGAAGTTCATTACGGAGACTAATAGGTAACTTATTCCAGACGGATATTGTATGGATGATAACTTAGAGCACTTTACTGTCATAAGATCATATTGATGTCGCAGTAAAATAAAGTAACAATAAACGCACGTCATTAATTTTGTCTTATGCATACTTCGCGTGTATCATTGATCACCAGGAAGTAAATAGTAATCATTGTCTTTAAAACTAGCTTTGAGTGACTGCAGCCGATTTTTACTTCTAAATAGCCTATTGACATCAGTTCTTGCGGAAGTAATGTTGCTCGAACAAAATCATCTTCGTTGTCTAATCTCTTGAGTTTAAATCCCGACACAGAAATTCGAAGCACTTCGCAGATTAATACTTTCTTTTAGGGTTTTCATCTTTTGACATTATCCAATGGCCAAGTAGGCCTACTTTGTCGTGAGTAATTGAGTAGCCTATGCGCTCATCAGCGGCGGTACATAGAAACAGAGCAGCAGATTGTCCAAGTGTGTGAAGAAAGTGTAAGCATATCGCTGAATCACAAGATCTAGCACTTCCTTCAGTGGTCATTAAAATATTTTCACAGGGCTGCTGCGCTTGAATCCAATGAATGCGAAATGTCAGGCGATGATTGACTATTAGAAGTCTAAACACGAATCAGAAATATCTGCACCACATAACGCAATTCATTATAGGCTAATCACTGGTCACAAGATATTGAAAAGAAAGAGCCTGTGAAGATGCCCTACGCTTGGTGGCTGCCCAATGAAAAGGAAGCGGGCTACTTAGACTTCGAATGGTGACTATGCAAACAATACAATTGAAACAACACCTGGAAATTGTCGCCAAAATACATGCCACTGTGTGGTAGCCTAATGAATAGAAGTAAAAAAAACGGTCGTGCAAATATGATGGTCCAGAAGAAGATTTTCATTTCTGTATGTCTTGATTCACTTTATTGAGAGAGGAGCTTACTTTTACTTCACACACTCATGGTGCTTCTTGACTAGCAGCGTCGTCAACATTTACATTCTCACACAGAGTGAAATCTGCGAATAACCTTAACCGCTTCAGTTACAAGCTGCAGTCGTTTTTAGTAAGCTTACACTATCATCGCTAAAAGTGGTAAGTGGCAAAGCATAGACCTTTTGTAATACGTATTCAATGCTATTCATATATTATAGAGTAGGAGGTGAGCGGATATTGTTGACTTCTGCCCTCAATAAATCGAGGTCTACTAGAAGATCGAGCTTCTTCTTCGGCTTAGGTTCCAAATACATTCCGGAAGAGCATCCTGCAATAAAAAGATCATCAAATATTTCTCTTGACTCAGTTCTCATCTATACTTTTATGATGATGATGGTTCTCTGCCCGAAGGTAGGCCTAAGTTCGTTTGGCTCTACGCCCTTGGGGATGAGATGAGTGATGTGGTTTTCCGTTGCCTTCCCCACAAATAAGCAACTTGCACAAGGTCGCTCCGCAGGAGCTTGCGCCCCTACGGCCACACGTGCTAGCACGAGATATCTAAATCTCTGAATGTCAACTCCCAGCCCTGTGTAATGGTTTCAAATTACCCCCTCATAAACATTATCCCTCTGCAAAATGTAATTTGCATCAATCATCGCATTTATTGCACTAAAAAAATCTGAAAAATCATCCCGCTTCTTGTTTTTGTCTGAAGATTTTTGTCTGTCATCCCACTTCGTGGTTTGTTATCAATATTTTCATCTGTAACTAAAATACTAGTCGCCGATGAAGTTACATGGAGAATTGGCTTCGAGGCTATTATTATTTTCCGATCAAAATATTGATAACAAACCACGAAGTGGAATGACGGATGAAAATCTTTAGACCAAAACAAGAAGCGGGATCATTTCTATGATTTCTTTAGTGCAATAAATGCGATGATTGATGCAAATCTAGTGTCCTGGGGAATCTGAAACCGGGGGGGTAATTTGAAACCTTTACACCGGGCTTGAACCGCAGTCCGTTGCAACCAACAGACGTATGCCGCTCTCGCTTACCGGTGGAAAGGTTTCAAATTGCCCCCTCCTAAGCATTACCCCCATCAAACTGTAGGCTAATTTGCATCAATCATCGCATTTATGGTACTAAAAAATCAGAAAAATCATCACGCTTCTTGTTTTGGACCCATTCTTTAGTGCAAAAAATGCGATGATTGATGCAAATCTAGTGTGTGTGTGTGGGGGGGTAATTTGAAACCTTTACACCGGTGTAGCTAACTAGGACAGTAAGCTTACTTTTATAACAGAATGCGGTAAATGTCAATGAGATCTTTATAAGCCTGAGTGCAGACCACCTTGCATTTCCTACTGTCGTCTATAAACAATGCTCTGACACGTCTTGTCCTGCTGAACTGAAAATAATTTAGGGCCTATATCTCTTATCTCTCCGATTGTGCTACATAGGCTATACGTTGCTTTTCATCTGTTCTCGAAATGCAATTCTAATCAGTTTCAAGTGAACTGACATGCAAGAATTTACTATGGGCCTATTGCGAACTTTGCCTGTTATGCGTAGGACTACACGATATTCTACCGTGTGTTGTAGGCCTACTATCTACCATTTGAGCTATAGGCTATCAGCAGGATAAACAACGAGCATTGCAGGTTCTGTCATTATTCACTTTTTAACTAATAATTTCCTGCACTTTCAAGTTTTCCATGGCAATAATTGGACGTATGTAATGGTAGCGTTTAGTTTCGGCAGTGTTTAGTTAGTTTCGCTATAATTAGCACAAAGCTTCAAGCTTAAAGTGCCCATGGACATCTGGCTATGTTGCTACGTGATTAACGATTCTATGCACCGGTAGGTCTATGTCGAACCTTGGGCTTAGCCTACGTCTTATTTATTTGTGAGTTTCAGCGTGTCGAGCGCAAAAAAGGTTGAGAACCTATGCCGTACATTATGAGAAAGGATTGACATTGAAGATACAGAGGACACTGCATCAGAATAATTGTAGGCAACATCTATAAATTTATAAAGCGTCTTTCACAGAGCACATCAATCAGAGGCGCTCCATTGATGATGCTATTTAGTTTGTTCTCAGAATCCTCTGGTTGCAGAAATGGAAGACAGTGTGTCAGCATTCATCGTCGCTACATGTCGATTGATTCCAAAGTCCAACACTGACTTTTTCAGTCCATACATGTAGAATACATGAACTCCGGTCAGGAATATAAACTTGCATGTGGTAGTACTGCTGAGTTCTTCATACAACCGCTACAATCTTGCATTGGCGACGCTGATGTACTGGAGTTGAGAACGCGCTATCTCGTCTTTACTGATGAAAATCCAGTATTGCCAAACGACTTGCGTTATGTTGGCGACAGAGTTTGTTGCTTCTCGATTGAGTCATACCATGAATATCCATCTTTTGTACGACTTCGACATTTCGGACATCTGAGGTACGACTGGTCCCGAAAAATCTTTCGATTTGTTAGAGACTGTCGATCTTGCCGAACATTGTTCAACACACCAGTCGCATGTCCGCCTAAAGAACTAAGACGTAACCATGAAGGTTCTATGGTTGGTCCGGCATTTAAGTATGTCGGCACAATTGCCGGTTCGCATGACAGCGTTGCATCCATGTGGTGCCCGCAGTGGCCTAACGAAGCCAAAGATTGGCCACTCCGACGTCGAAAATATGGATGGCCGTCGAATACCAACGTCCAGGAGGTGATACAGAATGGTTGTCATGTTGTATTTGCAAAACATCCTGCTTGCCGAAATGATATACACCAGTGCAGACTGTCATTTTCAGTTGCGGAGTTCATCTTACTTCAGAGCTGGACTCCAGTTCAACAGATTGTCTACCATATGCTCAGATTTTTTGCAAAGAGAGAACTAATCAAAAAAGATTGCCCAAAGGAAGATCAAGTTCTATGTTGTTACCATTTAAAGACATTGATGTTGTGGTCCTGTGAACAGAATACATCCGATTGGTGGATTTCCTCGTCTGTCATTGAAGTATGCTGCAATTTGTTGCAAAAACTAGTAATATGGCTGAAACAGAAGAGTTGCCCCAACTATTTTATTCCGAGAGCAAATTTGTTTCATGTGCATTTTGACCAGAAGAACGTCGATGAGGCTGCTAAAAGATTGATCGACTTTTGTAATTGCGAAATTCTGAGCCTTTGGTTTGCGGAACATTATATGCAGCCAGTTTCTCCTCGTATAGTCAGTGAAACACGCACTCAATACGTCTTAGGGTTTGTTAACAACTATCTACTGCAGGTCTGTGATGCTATGAAAGCAGCTGAACCTAAATCTGTGGATCTTTATTTCTCGCTAAGATTCGCTTTTGGTGTGGATGAAGCACAACGTGCGATAAAGGGAGGAATCCACTTCTGCAACTGTAACAGATTTATTTTGAGAAATACTTCATGCTTTTACGATGCAAATGGCTATCGTCCAGCGACAGAGATTGAGTCATGTTTTTGTTTTTATGGATCTGTGTTGTTTAAATTGTGCGCTGCCAATTTACTATCCATCAAAGACATGAACACTGACAATGATTGGTTCGTTGAAATGACCAGACATCTGTCGTGTAGACCAAAACGAATTCGATCCAGGCACCACAACTTTCCCAAGCCAATTGAAACTGGCATTAGTAGAAGGCAATTGCTACTTTTGAATGCTCAAGACCTTATGGAGAATTTAGCTGGATCAAATGATGGTCCAGAATTTAGACTCCTATGCCAGATGTCAATCAGTCTTCTCCTAAAGGCGTTAGATTGTGAAGATTCTCCGAAAAGACCTCTCGGCAGAGCGATTTTGGCCTACATGGCGGCACTTCATTTTGCCTCATCAGAATATGAAACTGCCGTAAACATATGCTCAAGGCTCATCACAAATAAGACACACCAGAGAACTAATTCTGAAACACTAAATGGATGTTGTCTGTTGTACATCAAAATCGTTGCAGAAATAATTGGATTTGATCTAATTTTCAGACAGATTAGATATAATACGAAATACGGCAGAGGATTGGTTCTTCTTGATCTGCGTATTTCGCCAGAGATGTTTGCCCGTTATTTAATAAT
The DNA here is from genome assembly GCA_949752735.1 of Lumbricus terrestris. Lineage (NCBI taxonomy): Eukaryota > Metazoa > Annelida > Clitellata > Crassiclitellata > Lumbricidae > Lumbricus > Lumbricus terrestris. Next base: position 4,765,419 of record OX457037.1, read on the forward strand.
TTCGACAAATATAAGAACAACTCGGCCTTTTGAGCTTGATAAGATTTTACAAATTCCAACACTTCCGTTGGATGCAATCTTGAACTCCATGACAAGCAGGAAATGTTCCGGTGTAAGTTTGTCATCAAATTCAACAACTGTTGTCGATTACTGCATGAATCCCATATCATATCCTGTGAATAAAGAGACAGCTTTTAATGAGATAGGTTCACCAAATAAGGACAACATTATTCAATTGCTGATGGAATTTTCATTAGAAAATATGACATCATTTTACAATGTGATCTCCCAAGACTTCGGCATACACTGCAGCACAGTTGACTGCTACCGTGCTGCGTATCTTTACAACTGTCGTAAATATTCCAAAGTTTTAGATTTGTGTGAACGAATCCGAAATGAGCCAGATATCGAGAAAAACTTGAAGGAACTTGCATTTGCAAATGTTATGGTGTTGCCACCGCTTGACTCTTTTTTTGACAGACACGTCCAACATTTGCTGGGATTGCACACACTTGTCTGCTACTTATCGCCATTGAACGAAGATTTGTGTAAAATTGGAAAAACTTCTGATTGGACGTTCGATCAATATTTTGCGATAATAATTTACTCTCACAAGTGTTTACTTTCTGAAGTTCTTCGTGCACCTTATATCGTTAAACGTCATTATTTCATTGAAAGACATTTTCTGGCAGGGTATTTAAAAGTGAAATGTCTGATAGATTGCTGTAACTCACTCTCAAAAGTTATGCACGAATTTCAGAAACTAAAACCAAGTCTTCCTTTTGAGCATATCATACATTGTTTTCTTCAACAACATTTTCGGCAGTTTCAGGAAAGAGCGAATAAAAAAGCCGTAGCCTAGGGCACAGGATAGAGTCAAGATAATTTATGACAATGACAATTATTAGGCTATACAATATCGCTGAGACTTGCACATTTTTTTCTTTAAACAGTCATTATCGTTGACTGTTTTCTGCTGATTTTGTTTTGCTTGCAAATGTCGTTCAGAAAATCAACCGCGAATTCTAATCTTTCAATAACATTATTTCGAGATGAAACGTGTAAGACAGATCCTGAGAGTATCTTTTACAGACAAGAAACAAGCGTTTTGGTAGGCCTTCTGGAAACTGCGGGAGTGGAAAGATGTTTGCTCTGTTCAATCAAGGAAGAAAGATGTCTTACTTCGGACAACTGATGAGCAAGAAGAAGATGTCTGGTAAAGAAGATAATACAGGGTTCAGTGCCAGCCACAAGAGCACAGGGGTGACCGGGGACTTGCTGAATTGTCAATATCAGACGGAGATGCCTTTTGATCTGATGATGAAGGAAGCAAAGGACAGAGAAAGATGGACGAATCTTGTTTGTGGAGCGACCAACCATCGGTATGAAGATGATTAAAGACAAGACACTCACATCATATACTCATATCCTTTGTTGGCAGCAATACGGATATGCCTGTAAAGGTTTCAAATTACCCCCTCCTAAACATTACCCCCCCCGGTAACTTGAAACCGGTTTCAGATTACCCCCTGGAAACTAGATTTGCATCAATCATCGCATTTTTTGCACTAAAAAATCAGAAAAATCTTCCCGCTTCTTGTTTTGGTCTGAAGATTTTCATCCGTCATCCCACTTCGTGGTTTGCTATCAATATTTTGATCCGAAAAAAATAATAGCCTCGAAGCCATTTTCTCCATGTAAATTTCAGCGGCGATTAGTGTTTTAGTTGCAAATGAAAATATTGATAACAAACCACGAAGCGGGATGACGGATGAAAATCTTCAGAGCAAAACAAGAAGCGGGATGAATTTCTTGATATTTTTAGTGCAATAATTGCGATGATTGGTGCAATTTACAGTTTGCAGGGGGGCAATGCTTAGGAGGGGATTATTTGAAACCTCTACACCGGCATCAAACACAGAGATAAGTTACTTTTGTCTCTTCCGCGCTGGAAGCAAAGAACAGAGAAAATGCATTTCGTCCAGCAAGTTCTTACGTCCTGGATTATTTGTCTGATTGACTTCGACTGCGATTCTTTGATGGATTACGACTCTGACAATGAGTTCATTCGATGCGAACACAGATTGGATTTGACGCCGTATAGCATAATAATATATTATGACCAAATGCAGGGCCGTGTTTAAGGTTCTTCGAGTGTCGGTGCAAAGTGTTACCGCGGGGCATAGTGCCGCTCGAGCGGCCGTTGGTTTTCCAAAAGCTACGACCAATTGTAAAATAAGTATATATCACAAAGAAATTTATATCATCCTATAGGGCTTTTATGGTAGCTACACTTTTAATGAATGTTTTCTTACACTTACTTAGTTAGAAAAGGTTTAGGCCTAAGTAACACTGAAACTCACTGCACTCGCATAAGACATTAATAGAAATTCTCGGCTCAGGCCTCAGGGCATTCGGTGCGCCGCACCGAATGGACCTATGTTAAACACGGCCCTGACCAAATGTCGGTGTAACTTTTATTAGCACAAAGAAACGATCATTGGCCAACTCCTAATAAGAATTCACAGCACTTTCGTAGAATTATACGGTTTAATAAAAATGCGACCGATCACGATCAACACGAACATCCATAAACTGGCTGCAAACTTTCCGAACGAATAGACTAGATTTTAAGATCGCATGTCATTAAATGGCCTAATAACCTATTTCTTTAAGAGTTCTGCTACCAGATAGGCTCTAGGAATTTCTGAATATGAAGCAAGTCATCAGCGAGAGTATGTGTTGAGCAGTTGAATGTTTAGCCAAAAAATATTCAGAAGGCTAGATTAGCGACAACTTAAACATTATTTACGGTTTTAGCTATTGAGACGGCATTAAATAGGAGTGCGAACGTTGTCAGCTTATCGACGGCTTAGAGCACAGACGGTCGTATCTGCAATTTTTTCAGAAAATCACTTTTTGACGCTATTCGATGCGTAAAATTATTCTTCACAGCCTAATAAAAGTTGTATGTAGGATACATACGACGAATAGGCACTAAGATATCGTTCAGAAACTGAATGTCGTATCTGCAAGTTAAGGTCAAAAACGTCGTATCTACCAACACATACGACATTTGTGCAGTAATTTCTGCCACACATACGACATAATCTAGTGCACAGATGTCGTATCTGACATCTAACTACATTGTAAAAGTCTTTCATTATGCTGCTGCATAAAAGACACTGACAATGTCACTTGCTGAATCAAAATGAACATTTTGGCTATCTCACTTTTTATGAGAAAGGAACACGTATCTTGAAAAAAAGTTTTTTCTACTTCCTGAAAAGTTTTGTTTTTTGCACATACGACGTCTGTGCTCTAAGCCATCGTTATGATAGTGAGGGTATCTTAATCTTCAGCTTGGATCTGGATGTGTTTAATAGATATCAGACGTATTGCAAAACTTATGCTTTTATTGAGCGCCACTATAATATTCATAATGGCCAAACATCGATTGCACAATATTCGGATACCGTTATCATATTGTAGAAGACATGAAAGCAAAGGGACCGTCCATAAAGTACGTCACGCTCCAGGGGGGGAAGGGGGTGTAGGAAAGTGTGACAGTTTGTGACAGGGGGAGGGGGGGTCAGGCCATGTGTGACGTCACACATTTATTTTTTAAATTCTTTTATATTTTTTTTGTTCTTAGTACCTAAAATCCGAACCCGGCCCCGCCAGGCGTGTCTAAAACCCGGCCTGGCGGGATAAAAGTTGATTTTCCGTCACTATCAAAGCGTTTAGGGACACACGTCACTATCAGAGGGATTAGGGATAGTATCCTAGGGTTTAGAGCAGGGGTGTCAAAGAGCTGGCCCGCCGACGATTTTTTTCTGGCCCGCGGAGCCTTCCCTAAAGATTACAAAATTAGAGGATAAAAGTTCATTTTTTATTTTACATTAAAATTACAGTAAGCGCCAGATACATCGAGGATTCTTCTTACTGGCGTCACCTTTTCTCAGACGCACAGCTCTGTGTTGACTGTGTATCCATGGTTTCCTATTGGTTCAGGGTTGTCTGCTAACAAAGGTGTCACAACAACTGGTCTACAGACAACTCGTCTAACAACAAGTGGTCCCCAGACAATTCGTCTAACGACAGCTGATCTACAGACAACTGGTCCAGCGCTTGAGAAATGGAAGCTGGATGAAAGTTTTTACAGATGAAATGGGGGTTGGATTGATGAAAAAACGCGAGAAATTATATCTGGGTGAAGGTTCTTTTACAGGTGAAATAGAAGCTGGATTGACGAAAAACGCTTAAGTAATGGAAGCTGGATGAGGGTGTCTATATATCTGAAATAGAAGCCGGATTGACGAAAATAACGAGCGAGAAATATAAGGTATTTGTAAATCTGAAGTAGACGCTGGATGCATGTTGAAATACATGAATGAAAATCATCAATCCAGCTTCCATTTGAGCTAGAAAACCATATAACTTTTTCTCTCATAAATTCAGCTTCTTTTTCACCAATGCGATTCGTCTGTAGACCAGTTGTCGTTAGATGAATTGTCTGGGGACCAATTGTCGTGCGACCGTTAACAGAATTATGAAAGTTACGAAACACTTATAAGTTAGGATATCTTAAAATATTGTCAAAATTTAATAAGAGGCGAAAAGTGGACATTGTATCAAGATATTTTTGCGATATTTGGACGGATATGTATTTCTTTGTTGAATACAGCAGTAATCCAGTAGGCCTATGTTTAATTTGTCAGGAAAAGGTTAGCGCTGTGAAGGAATACAACCTCCATAGATATTATGATACGAAGCATGGTGAATTGGTGATATTTATAGCGGGGCCTAGGCCAGAGTAATAAAGATAAGATTGAAGATTTGAAGAAGAACTTGGCCAAGCAGCAGAATGTTTTCAAGACAATCATTCACTAGTCAGTGTCTGCTGTAGTAGCAAGCTATGCAGTTTCAGAGTTTCTCACATGGTTGCCACGGCTATGAAGCCTTTTGCCGAGGAAGATTTTGTAAAAAATTGCTTGTTGAAGGCCTCGAAAATTGTGTGCCCGGATAAAAAGCACTGTTTTGCTAATATAAGTTTATCACATATTTGACTGTTTGCATGCTAAAAAAATGCACCATTTGAGATTTATACTTATACAAAACTTTTCTGGGAATTGGCTGACCAAGCTCGCAGCTCTCACTCAGATCACTACCCAATTTTGCTCAGAAGCTTCGACACCTTGGCCCGCCACTTGTTGGAAAATGTTCACATTGGCCCGTCACTAAAAAAGGTTTGACACCCCTGGTTTAGAGGGTTAGGTAAATGGTTATGTTTTTTAAAAAATTTCGAAAGTGTGACGTACTTTAGGGGGGGTCCGAGATTTGTGACAGTTTCTGACAGGGGGAGGGGGGGTCAAAAATGGTCAAAAATAGCGTGACGTACTTTATGGACGGCCCCAAATGGGTAGTTTGGAGAGGACAGAGGGTTGACAGATCCGGACAAACGATACAATTTAACAAGCATAGTAACAACCCAGTCGAGGCGTGTTTTCACGTTATCCCCAACTGTAGCCTAACACACAGAATAGGCCAGTCTGAGAGAGAGAAGTTAATTAAAAATCTAAAATCCTACAAGTGTTCTGGATTGTACTGATATTGACCTATAGGCTGTAATTATTCAGGGATACAATTTTGGATTTTGAACAATCACGTTCGTTAGGCAATGCACTGTGTGAAATGTCTATGTCCATCCTCTTTCAAAATAATTTTTACTGTCGGAAATTTACAGATTACGCTGTGGAAGCGATGTAACTTCATAGCAGCTGTTAACAGATGTCAAGTGGGATGATCGCTGTAGATTGATCCCCTCGCCATAATAAATTATTAGGCCTATGTCGCCTGATATCTAGTACACTAGGTGTCCGTCTTCATCTGAATATAGAACTATCATGAACTGGGTTTATACGGATTGCAAATTATCACCTAATTCACGATTTCACTTTTGCGCCTCATGTAATCAAATTTGCTCTGTTGCAATATTGCGACTGTTTAAACTTCCTCTTATTTATCCACTTGTAGCAAATATTTTGGTCAGTCGCTTAGCGGCATCCAATGATGACTTTATTTGCGCTAAATATAATTAGGCTATTATGGCTGTTACTACAAATCGTCATAAGCTCAGAGTCTGTCCGGCAGTGATTAGGGCTTACCTTTATCTTGTACGAAACTAGCTTTTTCAATTTCCTGTTTTACGGTAAGTTCATACGCTGCTTGTTTGCATAGTCTAAGTATGGTTTGCTGTCTCTGATATGGGCAGAACAGAGATTTTGAGTTAAACGGAGAATTTACACAATGCGCAAGGAATAGAAAATCGTTTTTAGAGATAGGCTAAGGCAAGCTTCGGCGAAGTAGGCTAATCGATTAGCCTACGTATTCGTGTATCTTTTTGGCTCGAAAATATCGAATATACCTAATAATATGCTCTGAGTTTTAAAGTAGCGCTTTTGAAATTGTAAGTTTACAATCACGATGTTGTTTCGTGTTGAGAAGATATCTATAGCACGAGTAGGCCTAAACTGCGAGCAACACTCTGGTCTGCATAGTCTATATTCAAATCGGACAAGCGCCACTGACACGTTGGTGATTGGACATATTTGTTTATTATTCCACCGATTACTGCAATTGGATTCAGTCGTTTTAAAGAAGCGCTAGGCATCGCGGTCGACATTAAATTTGACTCGGAAAAACAATTATACAAGACACGTCTGCGTTGTTACTGTAGGGTGAGAACTGCCGGTGTCTTGTGTGGGGGGGGAGGGAGTGTTCATTTCTTTAGTCTTCCGTAGGACCTCATAGTAGTCCTACAGTCTTCATTGTGCGCTTAAGATCCACATGAGTCAACTTCTGACCCACCCAGTTATGTCTCTGCAGTAATTAGTTTAATAGCCTCGACCTCCTCGTTAGCGCCAGTGGACTCAACATGCGTGGCTTTTGGAGACAGACATCACATCCATCACATGTTGAGCGATATCATGTCTAGAGAACCGTTGGCTTAGAAAGACCCGATGGACGCTGAAAACGACCAGACCATAAAATATTATTTCAATTTTCATTTGACACTTATCACGAGGCACTAAGTTAATTTGACAGTTTCAGAAACTTTTCCAACGTCTAACCGGACCTGACCCAATTCACCAAACATGAGCATCTGAGGCGGCAAGGCAGGCAACCTCAATCAAATAATTAAATCACAGCTCTATTAGTCAAATTCGTACATGGTGGTTGTGGTGGTGATGATGATGATGATGATGATGATGATGATGATGATGGCGATGATGATGGCGATGATGATGATGATGTTGATACTGATACTAATGATGATGATGATTATAATAATCAAATAATAATGATAATAATGATGATGATGATTAATAATAATAATAATAATAATAATAATAATAATAATAATAATAATAATAATAATAATAATAATAATAATAATAATAATAATAATAATAATAATAGTAATAATAAACAATTTTTAAACAATAGTTAGCAATGAAGTTCCTGAGGGATCCTAAATACCTCGGGGCAAAAAAAAGTAATAATAATAGTAATAATAATAATAATAATAATAATAATAATAATAATAATAATAATAATAATAATAATAATAATAATAATAATAATAATAATTCTGGAACGGCCCTAGTCGTAGATGGCTGCCTTGTTTATCGCTGTCGTCATTTCTTGGTTTTAAATCGATTTTAGAGAGGTTCTTTCGGCTTGGTTTTTCGTCGAATGCCACGTTTTAGGTTCAGGAAGAGGCAGGTTTGCAAATTATCTCGCTTTGCACGAATATACGCAAGTTTTGGCCGTTCTTTGGCGACGGCATTTGGCCGCCTGCCACACCTCGTCTGGTGACCTACTTTGACAGGCTTCGCGCTTAGCATAATTTATGCAGTGTACGCGAAGACATGGATAGTCAATCACTTTCACTTTCACCGACGCAGACATCACAGAAGGCTACGGACACATGTGCGGTCAAGAGCAGATTGACCAGAAATAGAAAGCTGCATCACAAAAATGGCTTTGTGCATCGGCATGGCCCTCGGGATAAGCCTTGTCCAGGCTCTCACAAACCACGTTAACCACCTTTAGAAGCACAGCCTCCCATCGGGTTCTTTGATCATGGGTCACCCGGGGGCTCCTCGGACGTGCCTGCTGCCTCGGCGTCTGTCCATATGGGTTCCTCCATGTCCGAATTGGACTCAGTACCTCACCCTATTCTTCAGAATAAACTCCTAAAGCATATACCTAAGGCTGCTAGGCACAGTTTGGGCGGTTTGTTGACGTCGATCATCAATCGCATCCTTTCAGACCCACTCTCCGTCATGCCATGGCAGCTCCTCATGTCATTTGGGGCCGTCACGCTGACAACCGATCAGAGGGGCAAACGCCATAATCTTACATCTAAGATCAAGGGACGCGTGGATGAATTTTTCTCTACTGCGCCTTTAAGGAGCATGGACTTATTCGCTCCTCAGAGCGGTCAGGATTCTGGTGGGGCCCGGCGATTGGGTGCGGGCAGAGAGCAGATGATGGCAGCAGCTGTTGCCGCCAAGCTGGAATAATATTAATAATAATAATAATAATAATAATAATAATAATAATAATAATAATAATAATAATAATAATAATAATAATAATAATAATAATAATAACAGCGGTGATTTCTCATGTATTTCAAGAACTCACAGAAAGAGCTGCAGATTCTGCTTCTAAATCAAGATTGCTAGCCGTACAATCGTCACATTCAGGAGACTGGCTCTGGACATGCACTACCCATTACGACAGCTGGATTACGGATGACGGGAGAGGTGTTGAGAGTTGCAGTAGGCATTCGTCTGGGTACTGTGTTGTGTGAAAAACATACGTGCAAATGTGGTGCCGTGGTAGAACCCTTAGGCCATCACGGATTCTCTTGTCCCAAAGGTGCAGGAAGACAACAACGGCATGCTATGATAAACGACGTGATTTGGCGGGCGTTCACGAGAGCCAAAATACCGGCCATCAAAGAACCCAATGGTCTTTCCAGAACCGATGGCAAAAGACCAGACGGAGTCACTATAATACCCTGGTCCAACGGTCGCTGCCTGGCTTGGGACGTCACCGTGCCGGACACATTTGCGGCCTCGTACGAACATTTAACATCGCAAAACGCAAGTGCAGCAGCTGAAAAGGCAGCTCGAAATAAGACCAGTAAATATGCTACCATCTCGCAGACGCATCATTTCGTTCCTGTGGCCATCGAAACCGGAAGAAGCTGGCACACCGAGTCCCTGGAATTTGTTCAGGAGCTAGGAAGCAGGATTTCTGTAGCGACCGGTGACCAGCGTGAAACTAACCATCTGCTCCAGCGCATATCAGTCGCGCTCCAAAGAGGAAATTCGTTGTCAGTGTAGGGCACAACAGAACTTGTCAGCGAAGACATTGAGAGGCCTAAGCCCTAACGTTGAAAACGATAATTTTACTTGTCTGCATGTGATTGTTTTATTTTTTGAAGAAATAAATGGGTTATAATGATAATGATGATGATAATAATAATAATAATAATAATAATAATAATAATAATAATAATAATAATAATAATAATAATAATAGTAATAATAATAATAATTATAATAGCAACAATAATAGCAACAATAATGATAATGATAATGGCAATTTCTTTTGCGCTGCAAACCAGCACATGTCGATACATGTCGATACATGAACAGATCTTATTGCGCATAAATGGCACAATCATACTGAGATAGCATTCGTCTTGAAAAAAGATAAATGTTTTTAGTCTTGACTTGAAAGACTAAACTGAGTAGGATGTACGAATCGTGGTAATCAAACTGTCCCGTTGCAGTGTCAAACGCAGACGAGCGAGAGATTGAGATTGATTCGAGAAAGCACACCAACGCCGACCTTCTCAACCAAGTCGGTGAAGACCTTCAAGAGGAACATCCGATACGCCGATTGGATCTAGGAAGAAGTCCAGCCAAAACCATGGATCCAAACAGTTGGACGCTCGCCTCCATCTCAGGTAGCGTCGACAATGTTGGAAGGTTCGACACTGGCCGATAGTTTCATAGTTGATCATCTTACTTCTTAGACAAGGTGCACAGGCAAGCAGTGCTTTGGAAACGTTCCAGATAGCAGAAATATTGAACTTCGCAGGAATAAATATGGGTTAGTACGTCAACGCACGACTTGAGACGCCAGGTCGACAGAGTATATAGGTCAAGCATTGATTACTTGTTCATTGCTTCATCAACCGTCCTTCTTACATCATCTATCGTGATCGGTTTGAAGACCAGAAATCGTCCTCCAGGCTGAATGTCAGGAAAGTCCGCACGAGGAGTCATATAATCAGACGCCATTCTTACATCGGTTGCATTCTGATCGAAGAAACAAATCAAAGCATCAACAGTAAGACCCGACTAGTCAGTTTTTATGCACAATCTATTGTCAATATTTTGCCAAAGCTTAGCAAGAAAAAAATGCATGTTTATGCTCGTCATCTCGTAAAGCCGACGCTTCGACTCTTCTTCCTAATGAACCCGCTAAGTGGCCCGACAATCCGTCTTTATGACAATCATGGTCCCAATGTAATGGTTCTAGGAAAAAATGGTAGCGGACAAAATGGTACGGACAAAATGGTACGGACAAAATGATACGGACAAAGCGGTATGTTTAAATGGAAGCTGGATGAAAGTATTGTATTGCTGAAATAGAGGGTGGATGACTTTTTTGTGGCTGAAGTAGAGCTCTAGTGAAGAAAAGCACGAGAAAGGGATACTGGATTGGCGAAAAAAATGCTTGAGAAATGGAAGCTGAATTGATGCCTTTCATTCATGTATTTCATGATGTATCCAGCTTCAATTTCAGCCATAAGATTCCTTAAATCAACCTCCATTTGTAATGCATCTTTCATTAATCCAGCTTCTATTTCAGCCATGAAAATACCCTGATACAGCTTCTATATCTGAAGCGTTATTTTCATCAATCCAGTTTCCATTTCATATATAAAAATATCTATGCAGAGCCTTCATCCAGCTTATATTTCACATGCGTCTTTTCATTAATCCTGCTTCTATTTCATACATAAAAATTCACTAATTCAGCTTTCATTTCATCAACACTTTTGTCCGTACCATTTTGTCTGCTATCATTTTGTCCGGTCACCCAATGTAACATTGAATTTGCCACTGAGCACAACAAGGAAGAAAAACAAAATTCATTGTTGTTTAATAATGAAGTAAAATAATTACAAGATCAATAAAAATAATTAGCAACACCTGAAGAATGATAATAACTACCGTGAAATGACAATTCAATTGTATTTTTTCAGACTTTGGCACAGCAATGGAGGAAGATCGTGTGTCTGAATTACTCGTCAGTAAATTCAAAATGCTCCCAAAGACAAACACCGACATATTCAAGTCCGATTACTTAAAGTTTTACAACCCCCGTTGTTTTGAAATAATCGCATGTGGCAGCATGGCAGAGTTCTTTATTCAACCGCTTCATTCATGCGTCGGCGATGTTGACGTCTTTAGAGTGAGCCCGAATTTTCTGGCCTTCACTGATGAAAAACCAGTTTTGCCATATGATGCCCGAGAGATTAGTGACGCCACTGACGCCTTCATGATTGAGCCAGACCGTGATTATCCGTCTTTTGTAAGACTTTGGTATTTGGGACAATTCAGGTATGACTGGGACCATGAGGTCTTCGAATTCATTCACGGAAACTGCCAGAACTTGTTCAATACATCAGACATGCCCACGTTGCCCCCAATTGAATTTGTGCAGAATATTGGCAAATTTTTCACCGATGCTGGTCCAGCGTTTAAGTTTTCTGGCTTTGAATCTACTCCGATTGATTTCGTTAGTTCAATACGGTGTCCACAGTGGCCTAACGAAGCGAAAGACTGGCCGATCCGACGAAGATATCATGGCTGGCCGGTGACTTCTATCATCGACAAGATAGTACAGAATGGTTGCCATGTTGTGCTTGTAACACACCGAGCATGCAGAAATGATGTGCACCAGTGCAGACTGTCGTTTTCAGTTGCGGAAGTCATTTTACTGCAAAGCTGGACTACGACTCAGCAGATTGTCTATCATTTGCTCAGATTTCTTTCCAAAAATGAACTCATTAATAAGAATTGTCCAAAGGAAGATGAGGTTCTCTGTACATATCATGTTAAAACACTGATGCTCTGGGCTTGCGAGGAGATGCCTCCAGAATGGTGGAGTTCCACGTCTGTTGTTAAAATATGCTGTCATATACTGCAAACACTGACAGAATGGTTAAAAAATAAAAGATGCCCTAATTATTTTATTCCACAGGCAAATTTATTTTACGATTGCGATAACAATAAGGTTATCGATGAGGCTGTTGAAAGATTGACAAAATTTGTAGATTCGGACATTCTGTGTCGTTGGTTTATGCATCATTACGTAGAACCAGTTTATTCTCATGCAGCTGGATTTCTCGATCAGCATATGTTTCAAACCTGTGAAACCAAGAAATTAAGTAAGCCGGGTTCTATCGAGGGATATTTTTCATGGAGGTTCATATTTGATGTTCAATACCTACGTGCAACGAAGGGAAACCTTGATGGGCACAAAATGTTCACTATCATTTTGCATCATGAGAAACTATCCCTCTGGGTCTTATGGGATAGGAACAAAATTATACAAGCTACAGAAATTGAACCATGTTTTGAGTTCTACGCATCAATGCTACGCATTCTGTTTGCTGCTTACCTACTAGAATGTACAGAATTGCAACTCGACACCGATTGGTTTGTTGTCGTCTTTAGTCAACTTTCGATCAAACCAAAACTTGTCAGGTCCAGGCATCACAACTTTCCAAAACCTTGGGAATCTGAGCTTTGTATAAGCCAGAATTATTTCATAAAGGCTACAGATATCATGGAACATCTGACTGGATCAATTGACGATATTGAATTTAGAGTCTTGTCTCATATGGCAAAGCACTTTCTGGGGATAGCACTTCTATGTGGTGATAGAAAAGTCAGCATTTTCAGCCTTGCAGCTTTGATCTACATAGCTTCGCTACATTTCGCCGAAGCAGAATATGAAACTGCCATATTTATCTCTTCGCTTGCTCTAGACATCCGACCACCAGATGATTATGGTTGTAATGACGAGCAAGCGGAGTATGAAGAGGAGGAGGAGGACGAGGAGGAGGAGGACGAGGAGGAGGACGAGGAGGAGGACGAGGAGGAGGACGAGGAGGAGGAAGTCGAAAATATGAAACAGAATAAGGAAACGCTGAATTTAGGATGTTTGTTCTACATTGACGACGTTGTTCGGATGCTTGGATTTTCTTTGCTTTTCGGTCAAATTAAAGGTAATTTGAAACGCGGTAGGAGACAATTTCTTCTTGATATGCGCCTATAAGACCAGAGGTGTTGGCTCAGTATTTATCAATTTCGTCACTCGACAGAGTCCAGAGTCAATTTAATCTAAAATACGATGCTCCAAAGCCCAAGTATCCTCTGGATGAAATTTTCATAACTATGACAGCTAGAAAATCTATTGTTATATCAAAGAAAAAAGAAAACAATGCAATCAACATATTTGAAATGACACCCAAAAATTTCCCTTTCCCAAATGAAGACGTCTTTACTAAACTGCTAATGGAATATTCTTTAGAAAAGATGAAATTGTGTTACAGCGCAATCAACAAAGACTTTGATATTCACTGGAATACAGTTGATTGCTATCGTGCTGCTTTTCTATAATGAAGTTTTGCATTTGTGTGAACGAATTCTTGGTGAACCAGATCCACAGAGCGAATTTGAGACATATGCATTTGCAAATGTTCTGGTGCTACCTCCGCTTGATTGCCTGTTTGACACCGATGTCCAGTGCTTAATTGGATTTCATACACTTTTCTGCTATTTCTCTACCTTTAATATAAATTTTCGACGAATTGATGTAACTCCCGAGGAGTGCTCGTTCGAAGAATTTTTTGCGCATTACATTTACTCTGCGAAGTCGCTGCTTTCAATTGCCCTCATTTGTCGTGACTCTGTAAATTGTCATTATTTCGTTGGAAGACATTTCCTGGCAAGATGTTTAAAAGTGAGATGCCTGGTTGATGGATGTCATTCACTGTCAGTAGCAATGTTTGAATTTGAGAAACTCGAAGCTAATCTTCCTTTTGAGCAAATTATTCGTTGCTTTCTTCATCGGCAGCTTCAAACAGCAGGTGACAATAATATTGTGATGGTTAATGGTTATACTAGAATCTAAAGGTAGCATAGTCTAATAGAGCATGGGCGCCCGCACATATAGGTTCAAGAGGGGGCACTTCCCCCCATGGAAAACCGAAACATGTTTTTCTAACTACTACTTTTGGAGGTTTAACAAAAATCTTCGCATTCGAGAATTAACTATACCAATGCTGCACAAAGTAGAACTCAGAAATCTACAGTTATAAACACCAATAAATAAATTTGCCTTTAATTTTCTGCCTTGTACTTTCCAGGTTCTTGATAAAACTGTAACCATGACCTTTGGGTTTCCCCCTCCCACAGGCGTCCATGCAATATTTATTTTAATCCTATTTGGTTGAAATCTCGCTGCAATGCACCTTTTCACAATTGCACAAAATGTTATTAATAAATTGCATTAATGCAGCGGTTCCCAACCCGTTGCCCGCGGGCCAAAAGTGGCCCGCCAGGTCTAAGAAAATGGCCCGCATCTCTCAAAGAATTAGCAAAAATATATTAAAAATTTGACAATTTGGCAAGGATAGAACACTTAATTATTTTCTATTACAACTTATATTATTTTGATGCCTATAAATAACATCAAAAATTCTATTTTGAATAAATTATAACAATCTTATATGCATTTTGTTAATTAAATTTTAGCCTTGTGGGCCGTTGTGACCCCATAATGTCCTTCAATTAAGAAAAGTGGCCCTCGTGTCCACAAACTTAGAAAAAGTGGCCCTTAAGTCAAAAAAGGTTGGGAACCACTGCATTAATGCAACTAGTAGAAGCACATGCCCCGGGAAAATTGACGCCTATTATAAATTCATTTATTCATTCATTCTACGGACTTCTTGCGCCCATTCAGACACCTACTTAGGCTACTTGGTAGCGTTCTACAATGACTCGGTAAATCGTTCTACAATGACTCGGTAGATATCGTTGCAGCGTTGTTATCTTTAATAAATCCAACTTCTAGTTTGCCGAGAATAATTTTAATCGATCCAGCTTCTCTTTAGGCAAGAATTTGTTCGATAAATCCCGCTTCTATTTCGTCAGCAAATATTTTTCAGCCATTTTTCATTGAAAATTATTGTTTATCAATCCAGCTTCAATTTCAGCATATATGACTGCACTAACCCTAAAACTAACCCTAACCGACCCTCACGGCGCCTAACCTGAGCCCTAACCGACCCTCACGCGCAAAATCCCGCTTCAATTTCGTGAGGAAATATTTTTCATCGAATTTATAAAAAACACTTACTTGCTACCGAGTCATTGTAGAACGCTACCGGCTACTTTTAACTAATACTTTTCGGTTTTTAACAAATTTCGCTGCAATAAAGAAACAATAATTCATACTTTAAAAAACTTTTAAAGTGAAACTGAGAAATTTACACCAAGAAACATCTAAGCTTATGAAAAATACCCATATTCTTAATTTCCTGCTTTGCATTTTTTGACCTCGTGCTCAAAACTTTTTTAACCGTGACCATCGTGTTTTGCCCCTCCATGGGCCTCCTGCACAAATTTCCGCGGGGGTCCATTTAATAGAGATGATATTTTGCAGAAGTGTAACAGTTTTGCGTGTTTTCTTGGCATTTGCTAGGCTTGTGTCTACAAAAATGCGTTTAGCCTAGAGTTTTTGCTATATTGATCTTATAATATTATCATTTTAGTGGTTTTGCTTTACTGTGGAGAAGTTTTGATGTTCTAATAAATGCTGCCAATAACCGTGGGCCATATGTCATAAAATAAAACATTGTTCACAATTGGACACGATTTTTATTTTGCTGCAGCTATACAGTTGTACTCAACAGCTGTTTATATGAAACTTGAGACGCAGGTCTAGGTCTATATTTCGCTGATTGCAATCCGTTTGTTCGGTTCAATCGAGAAAATATTTACCTATCCTCCTCACTCATACTCAGTCTGTCGAATTATTCAGGCATTTGTGATATCATGCTATGCTTTGCTTCAATGTCTGCGTTAAAAATATTCATTAGGCCTACTGCCACGTAAATGATTACTAAATAGGCTTTGTGAATATATTCTCTCGTACAATTCCGTAAAATTCTATTCAATAACATTTAGCATGCCTATTTTGCTTACTCACTTGTTCACTTGTTCTTCGATTAGCGCAGGTTATCAATTATTATAGTGCATGTAGAATTGTAGATCCAGTGCGATTAATGCACGAAGCTTAAATTGTATCGTATGTATAATTTGTGACAGTCTGCAAAGCGTTTCTTGCAGCAAGAAACTCTCCCAGCGCGTGCAACTCCGAGAGAAAAGGGAGATTTTGAGACGAGAGAAACATGACGAAAGACTGCCACGGGGAAGGAATGGGGGAGTCCATTCCATAGGGGTGGACATCTGGAAGCAAATGATCTGGATTGAGCTATAGCGGTCGTGACACGGGGAACAAAGAGATCAAGCCGACCAGAAGCCCTACGAGGACGCAGCAAAGTGGCAGAAATGCGACGAAGTATAATTATCCTAATAAGTTCACAATGATACTTCGGAGCAAGACCCAACTGGGACTTGAGAACCAAAATAAGAACTTTACACAGTGAAGGAAAGTAAGTAAGTATTTTCCTTAATATAACATGCTGCAAAACAGCACTCCAGTGATGAAGATGATCTGCAGACGCATTAAGCGAGATGAAGCTGCAGATATTGGCTGTTGCATATAATAGTTTGAGACGTATGTATTGTAGGGGCATTTCCCAACTTTGGCCATTTGCCAATCCACTACCACGTTGCAGTCTGATGCTTTCTAAACAGTTATAGTGTGCACATCGACATCAAGTAAAGTGGACTGATTGCAATGTAAAACGCTTATGGTTTTGTTATCGAAATATGTGTGAAAATATCACCTCACATAATAATTACCGGTATATTACATAGTTACATAATAATCATCCATATTATGGATGAAAGTTTTGCAAAGGTCCTGAAGATAATACTGACGTTGACGTTCTTTAGTTGGCCCTATTACATTTTAAGCACAACTGTATTGAGCATCGGGGACCCAAGTGTGGTTTAGGATAAGGTTAAGCGTCGTGATGGTCTGTTAAGGTCAGAGTTAGGGTTAGTATCGTCATTAGACACTCTCCAAAGATACAGTATGTGCCGATTCCCGATAGGCCTACTATGGTTTTGCCAGAGTAAATAGGCCTAGGCCTATAAGTTAAGAGTCACAAGCTTACGTTTAAAATAGAACTTTGTTTGGCCTGCAACCCGATAGTGGACTGGCTATTGTATCGTTAGCAGTTGTTGTCAATACAGCCTGACCAAAAACTGCTGCCATCATTTACAAAGCCCCGCCTCTGGTATTCACCAGGCTATAGAGTGCAGGCTATTTACGCCAGTGATGTAGTCGAGTCCACCTGAGCCGAGTCCGAGACCGAGTCCGAGTCCAGCTAAGCCGAGTCCGAGTCGAGTCCGAGTCCAAAGGGGTTCGAGTCCGAGTCCGAGTCACTAAGGATCGAGTCCGAGTCCGAGTCCAGTAACACCAAGATCCACTGAAACACTCAATAGGCCTACTATGGCATAGAAAAAATATCGATACTATATATTTTATATGCAAAAAATTTAATGTAATTGATCCAAATTGAACTTTAAAAAAAACTGAATAAGATAAAGTTTTCTTCAATAATCTGGCGAAGTGGAATTGATACATATTCTTCCACTGCCAAACACAAGTTCAACAGTGGAGTCACTTGTGTTGAGGTTAACAGTAAAAACTGCCAACCATAAGCAATGCCTCTACTCTTAAAGCAAAATGTTCCGAGTCTTTGGCATGAAGAAATGGGGTCCATCCACTGTGTCAATATCATCTGACCTTCAATACCCAGTACAACAGACCAACAAAGTGCATGTTGCAATCGACCAATTGCGTAGTATGCCAATCTGATCTATTAATGGGGATGTAAATAAACATCTGCTCCCGGTTCCAAGATCACAGAAGTTCTAATAGCCACCAGCCACAAATAGCCAATAGACACGTCCAAACACTATCCTGATTTGTCTTAGCCATAAACACCTAGATAAATTAGAAGTCTCAGCATATCAGGCCCTAATGCCAATTAAGTTTATTGAGCTGTCGAAATATCAAATTCAACCTCGACCGTATGTTTGTGTATGCCTATACGTGGCCTATCTATAAACTCAAGTTCAAATATTTCCAATCCCCCTTCCCGTAACCCCACACCGACCATACATCAAATACACCTGTAGGCTAATTAACTTCGCTCGCCCCAGCTGTGGTCAGCGGTGCCCAGCCACCCGTCACATTACTTCAATGTCAGGTCGTTTAACGGACGATCCTATGCTACAAGGGGCCCTTTGTTTGAGTTGAGTGATGAAGAAAGCAGACGAAATGTCTTAATTGGTTTAGGCAATACAGGTTTTGGCCTGTTCCATGGAGAATTCGTGACTCGGGAACCGAGTCACCGAGTCAAATTTCGAGTCCAGGGCTTCGAGTCCGAGTCCGAGTCCTGACCGTCCGAGTCCAAGTCCGAGTCCGAGTCCGCAGAAAATCGGTCTCGAGTCGGACTCGAGTCTTTTGCAGGACTCGAGTACTACATCACTGATTTACGCCATACAAATCTCAAATTAACCCTAACTAGGCTACAACAGAGCAGACAGCCTGCAATCCAGACGGCCAAGTCTCCCCATCTGAAGCAACTCTAGAACAAAAAATGCGTCGCCTTACAATTTAACAACGCTAGTGCTCATTATTAGCCTACTCGCGAAACCGAATTCTTGAAGTCTTCCCTGGATTTACAATCTACATTATTTCTAATATATTAAGAGAATGGCAATAGTCAATTCTCGAACAGATAAATGGATTAATAATAATTATAAATAGCAAACAGGTTGGAAGAAGAGACAATGTCATATCAATTTTAGTATTAACTGACCTTTGGAATCTGAGCTGTTGAAGAAGTTGAAACGATTGAGTGTAATGCAACCGTCGAGCAAGTCGTCGTCTGTCTTACTGCACATCTTCTCTACGCCACCTAGCGACTGGAAAACTGCATAAACCTTGTGGAACTGGTGGGTATCGATCTCTCATCCTTCTGATCCGCATAATAAAATAGTAGGCCTATTATATGCGCGTTGCCATTCAACTATCTCCCAGTTCTATAGAAATGGTCGCAAGTTAGATTTTGTTTGTCGGAAAACATTTAACCAAACTGCTGTCCATTCGCACTACTAGACATGTACATTGTACAGGGTGAGCCCCAAAAATACGGGTTTTTGCAAATATCTTGGCCAGAAGTAAGAATTTCAAAATGAAGTTTTGCATGCTCTAAGGCAATAATTTATATTTACACAAGATCGCCAGATTTTATCAAAATATCTCAAACAGATCAACAGTTATATCACTTTTATATAGCGCCTCTCAGAGTGCATACCAATCAGAGGGGCTCCCAGTGCGTTACACCAAGAGAGAAAATGTGATATTGAGACAACGGAAAGAGGCATTTGGCCGACCCGTTAATATGGAGGAATGCGTTGAAGAAGGAAGTTGGTTCCACAATGCAGGGCCAATGAGACCAAAGGCACGAATTTTAGCCATGGAGGTCCTAGCTCGTGGGACAAAGAGATCATGCCAATCAGAGGAGCGGAACGGTTAACTCTCAACTAGATAACAAAGAGAGAATCCCCAACGTGTTTCCAGATTAAATTTGCATTTTCTTTGCCGCTATAGTTTTTACAATTAACCCTCATAGGGTCACGATTTTTCTCAACCGATTTTGGTCACCAGGGGGTAAAAAAATACCCCCACTGTGATTCGCATGATTCCTATGATTAACTCCGATTTTCAAGTATAAAACTACAAGAAGTTATCTATAGAAGGTTCGCGGAATGTACTGGAACCCCAAAAAATTTGCAGCACTGCAGGAAAATCAAAATGGCGGACAAAATGGCGGCCAGAGTCTTAAATGGCTATAAGTGAAGTTATGTATGCAATGAAAACATGATTTCAGAGTTTAAATCTACATATTCGAGGTCAAGGAATGCAATGGAACCAAGGTCACATATGTGGCACTGCTCGAAAATCAAAATGGCGGACAAAATGGCGGAGGTCTGGACTGCTGGGTTGCCACACCTGAACGAAATCTGCTTCAGTCTCTGTCTCCATGAATGTCTTTGTCTGTCTCTCACTCTCTGTGCCTAGTCTCTCAGGCAATTATAGTGGACTCGAACCTTCACTTGATTGTTTCTGGACAATCCCACTGATTTGACGAAGCGCTATTCAGCCCTCAAATTAACCCTCAGGCTACCAAGCGTTTTTTGTAACACGGACTACCAAGGGAGGGGTGGTTACCACCCCCTGGATTTTGGGCCTGGTTTGAGATATCATAACTTTTAATATACCCATAGATTCAGCATTCATTTCTGCACAAAATGGTATATTTAGGTTTAGAAAATATGAACGCACCTCGAAATTATGAATTTTGTACCATGGCTACCTGCCGATTCCACAAAACGTATACTTACGCATAAGCAAAATATTAGATTCTGTGTGTTTTAAACATGATTTATATATACTCGAATAATCTACATATAATAAAGTCCAATGTTCAACAATAAAAACTAGCAATAAGTCTGTTTTATGTTCAATCAAAACACACAAAAACATGTTGTAGCTGCTGAAAAACGTTTACGCAGACATATCCGCTTGCGTTGTAAAAAAAACTCAACATTTCCACACATTTTAATTTATTTTGAGCACTTCCTGTCATCAAAAGACAAACTTTTCAGTATTAGAAAATATCCCTAAATGCCCTCTACAGAATGGCATAATGTATTTCTATTAAATAATAAATTGTTTATAAGTTACAATAGAAACAAACATGAAACTTTTATGAAAATAAAACACCTTTATATACATTTTAATTTATTTTGAGCACTTCCGGTTGCCAAAAGACAACTCAATGAGCATAGAAATGTAGCCCCACATTCCCTCTATAGAATGGTATAATTTGTCTCTTCATATTAAAAAGAGCGCAAAAGTTATAGTCGGTAATCTAAGGGTGGTGGAATACACCCCCTTGTACCTTGGGTATATCGGTTGTAACTTTTGAACGGTAGGGGCATCATCAAACATTTTAGCTCAAAATGTGTGCCAATGAACCCTCTACAGCTATGCCTAAAAGGTAAAATGTTAATTCCAAACGGGACAAGTTTGATTTGGGAAAAACCTAGGGGGGATGGCAACCGCCCCCTTGGTAGCCCGAGGGTTAAGGCTTTAGAAATCTGAAGTGAGCGATTACGTTTAAGGTCGTCTTAACGTAAATGGCGTCTTAATTGTTCAGTGGAGGCTCACCTCTCAGATACAATGTTCGTAATGCGTATAAGTTTGATTTTTCTGAGGACGAGAAAGCTTGAATGGAAGCGGATTTTGATTCAATCAATCAATCGTAATTTATATAGCGCCCCTTCAAGGTACCTACTCAGAGGCGCTCCCGGCCGAGATCAAGCGAAAAAAACAGTCTTTAACAGTTTGTGAAATTGAGACGAGCTTGGGAGGTGTCGCATAGTCAAGGGAAGTCCATTCCAGGTTGTTGGACCAACCACAGAGAATGAACGCCTCTGCATTGTTGTAGAGCGAGTGAAAGGAACCATTAAGTCACCATGGACAGCAGAGCGCAGTGCGCGGCGGCCTATGCAAGTGGAAAGAGGGAGGCAAAGCTCACACAGATAAGAGGGTGCCCAGCCCGATAAGCATCGCCAAACCAAAGATGCAATCCTAAATGAGATGCGCTGCGGGAAAGGAAGCCAGTGCAATGGAATAGGCCTAAGCAGTGTCATGCTCAATCCATGTAGCAGTGCTAATCAGTAAAAATTAGGTCAGAGTAGGCCTTGCGCTAAATAGGCCTAAGTGAAAGAATTTCCAAATATTCGTTGCGTCCGGTTGCCACTACTCATAGCCTGCGTATGAATCATCGTTGAACGCATTTCAATTTAGTAGCATGTGACTGGCGGTCAACTGGGATAGCAGGAAATATGAGCGAGAAGATGTACCCGTAATGACAAAACTTGAAGTAAGCACAAAATAATGTCATATGTTTTGTCTTGTGGTTTTAAGCGTAAAATACAAGGAATTCGTCACTTTAGCATTTGTTCCGTTTTTCTAAATCGATAAAACTAATCTGTTGAGCGTTCAGCAACGTAATATTGAAATTGACATTGTCACAGGGGTAGGCCTGCATGCTCTATTTACGGTTATTATAAATAGCACTGTTGAAGGCAGACAAACTGAGCGACTACTAGTTTCATCCTTGTACAGTATCTAATCTAATCTAATCTAATAAAGCATTTGTAAAGCGCTTCTCACAGCAGAGCTATTCAGAAGCGCTCTCAGCGTGACAGGCCCATGAAAAAAGAAAAGTCTTCAAGCAGCGAAAAGATGCAGGTGAATTTCCTACAAGAATCCTGCCACGAATTTCAGAAGGAAGGTGATTCCAAATTAAAGGACCAACAATAGCAAAAGCTCGGTGTTGGGTTAATGATGTTCGTGATCTGGGTACAAATAGATCAAAGCGGTCAGCAGAACGAAGAGGGCGTGAAGATCTTGCAGAAAGAGGCTTACACATTAAGTCACACAGGTATTTAGGCGCTAAGCCCTGCAGGGACTTAGTAACTAGAAGCAAGACTTTGTATCTGATTCGGGCAAAGATCGGAAGCCAGTGAAGGTCATGAGTCATGAATGTAGAGATGTGCGAGTATCGAGGAAGTCGTGCAATAAGTCTAGCAGCAGAATTTAAGACAGATTGTACAGATGACAAGCGAACTTTAGGAAGCCCAATTAGTAGGGAGTTACAGTAGTCAATTCGTGAGGAGATAAAGGCATGTACCATAGTTGTAAACACCTTGGAGGACACAGATCTTCTAATTGCCCTGAGGCGTCTCAAGTGGTAGTAACAGGAACGGGTCAAGAGTGACAGGTGTTCAGTAAATGTCAGAGCACTATCAAGTGTGACACCCAGATCACGAACACTAGAGGAAAAGGTAAAATGAGGGAATAATGTGGCCAGTAATTGAAGATCAAGCTTATGTAATTGTTGTTTGGTTCCAAACCAAATTAATTGGGTCTTGGAAGGATTAAGGCTAAGTTTGTTTGACGACATCCAGAAGTGGAGATCTTGCAAAAGCTACCGTCGCCATACGCGAACAAAAAACTACGTCTTCTGTGCTTGGGGGTCCAAATGACCCCCAAGGTATACCTGTTCCTGGCAGTGGCGGCACCAGGGTGGGGCTGGAGGGGGCTAAGCCCCCCTGAATGCGGCTCAGCCCCCCCAAAGCAAAATGCGGAAAATGTCTATAACGGCTTATTTCGTAATAAGAAAACTAGACAATGATCAATGGCATCGAAATCTACTTTGAGAATGAAGTTAGCGCTTTCATTTCTTGGCCTCCGTCTATGAAAACGGGTGACAAGTTTGCATCTTTACCTTTTGACCATACAACCGGACAGGGTTGTCAAAATTGTCGATGAAACAACATGGCTCTTAGACACCTCGTTTCAGATTGAAACCGTTTTATAAGTATTAGACGTATAGAAATATCGAAATTGCCTAGTCCTTCAAAAAGTGGTGCAAAGCTGTATTTTCTCTTGATTTTTTGCATATTTCACAAATATAATCATCGTCACAAAAGAATGTTTAGGATTTTCTCCCTCCTGCAATCAACTATATGATCATAGCGTAGATGCTTGCGCCAGTGGCGTCGTCAGAGGGCTAAGGGTTATAGCCTCTAAATGCGGCTCAGCCCCCCCCAAAGCAAAATGCAGAAAATACCCATTACTGCTTATTTCGTAATAAGAAAGCTAGACAATGGTCAATGGCATCGAAATCAACTATATATATATATATATATATATATATTATATATATATATATATATATATATATTAAGTTGTATAGGTCATTTAATTCGTTGCATAGCAAATGCTACAAATTTAGTGAACCAGTTTTGTTGCATTTAGTAGCTGCCTAATGTAAACCGTTTCTACTTTATGGAATGGAAGCTGTCAGCCCTACCAAAAGTGAGCTGAACTATTTAGAGTACACTTACAGCTCTGCAGTATACAAAATTTTTAAAGTCTCCCATAGTAGTGTTGCATCTGTACTGCACATCATGCATGAAAATAATATTACAGACTGCTGGTTATCCAGAAGATTGCGTTTTATCCAGAAATGCCTTTGACACAACAATGTAGTTGTCAGATTTGCCTCGTGTTTCTCTTACACACCTTAAATGTGTGCGCTCTTGTTATTTTCGGTATAATAATTATTATTATATTCTTGTTGTGTATACCACCACTGTCTGGGAATGTAGGCCTACGTTTGATATAATGGTCAAGTAAGAAGTCCTAGTGCTATTAGCATATACATGTAAAACATTTGTGTTCAGATAAGTATATGTATATATATATACATAAAAAATAATCGTGTGCATATATCTAAGCATGCATATTTTTTTACTAAGGAAACTTAAGCTGTTTTCTGTCATTGGTAATATGGAGGCAAATAATTATAATAGTGTCCTGTGAATGCTGTTGGACACCTTTATTGTGATTTTTTTAATTTGTGATTATTTTAGTTTAATGTCCAGGGTAACGGTCTCTGTTGTCAGAGACCCTGGTCAAATCGGATCCATTCATTATTGTGATTACTTTTTTATTGTAAAATTTCTGAGTATCAATACTGTGTTGGACACCTTTATTGTGATAACTTGGAACTCGAGTCCGTGTCCATGGCCGACTTTTTATACGATAATATTGAATTGCACACCATTTTTTGTGAAAGTTATGAATATTAATGCTGTGTTGGACACCTTTATTGTGTTAACTTGGAACTCAAGTCCATGGTCGACTTTTTATACGATAATACTGAATTGCACACCATTTTATTGTAAAATTTCTTAATGTTAATACTGTGTTGGACACCTTTTAATGTGACAACTTGGATCTCGAGTCTGTGTCCATTCTTGACTTTTTATACGATAATACTGAATTGCACACCATTGTATTGTGGAATTTCTGAATATATTTTCGGTGTTGGACACCTCTTATTGTGATTTATTCTATTTGCGATTATTTTAATTGAATGTCCAGGGTAACGGCCTCTGTTGCCATAGACCCTGGTCAAAACGGATCCATCCATTCTTGCGATTACTTTTTCATTGTAAAATTTCTGAGTAATAATACTGTGTTGGACACCTTTATTGTGATAACTTGGAACTCGAGTCCATGTCCATGGCCGACTTTTTATACGATAATACTGAATTGGGCACCATTTTATTGTAAAATTTCTCAATATTAATGCTGTGTTGGACACCTTTTATTGTGACAACTTGGATCTCGAGTCTGTGTCCATGGTTGACTTTTTATATGATAATACTGAATTGCACACCATTGTATTGTGGAGTTTCTGAATATTAATTCGGTGTTGGACACCTCTTATTGTGATAACTTGGAACTCGAGTCCATGTCCATGGCCGACTTTTTATACGATAATATTGAATTGCACACCGTTTTATTGCAAAATTTCTCAATATTAATGCTGTGTTGGACACCTTTTATTGTGACAACTTGGATCTCGAGTCTGTGTCCATGGTTGACTTTTTATATAATAATACTGAATTGCACACCATTGTATTGTGGAGTTTCTGAATATTAATTCGGTGTTGGACACCTCTTATTGTGATAACTTGGAACTCGAGTCCATGTCCATGGCCGACTTTTTATACGATAATATTGAATTGCACACCATTTTATTGCAAAATTTCTCAATATTAATGCTGTGTTGGACACCTTTTATTGTGACAACTTGGATCTCGAATCTGTGTCCATGGTTGACTTTTTATATGATAATACTGAATTGCACGCCATTGTATTGTGGAGTTTCTGAATATTAATTCGGTGTTGGACACCTCTTATTGTGATAACTTGGAACTCGAGTCCATGTCCATGGCCGACTTTTTATACGATAATATTGAATTTCACACCGTTTTATTGCAAAATTTCTCAATATTAATAATGTGTTGGACACCTTTTATTGTGACAACTTGGATCTCCAGTCTGTGTCCATGATTGACTTTTTATATAAGATAATACTGAATTGCACACCATTGTAGTGTGGAATGTTTGAATATTAGTTCAGTGTTGGACACCTCTTATTGTGATAACTTGGAGCTCTAGTCAACGTGGTTTTGAGTGCTTGCATATCGGTATGTCAAAGTCAATAGGGACTTTACATTACCTCACTGTCTGCACCACATAGCTACTCTGACTGCTGTGTGCACACGCACTGTATATACTGTATCGCCTTTGCTCAGCTCGGTCACCAACTCGGCTCAGATGACTGAAATGGTACAGCGCGGGCACGGCATAGACTTCACGCGGACGCGTTTGAGGACCTCCCATTCTCTTGCTACCTCAGTTGCACACCTAAAGAAACTCAAACAAAGTGACTCGGATCTGTGCACAACATGTGGAAAGCCAGAGACAATAGAACATCTGCTACTGGAGTGCCGAAACCACGACATAGCCAACAGAATACTCCAAAAATGCCAGGAAAAACACATCGAATGCAACATCAGAAATATCCTAACAGTAGAAACAATCTACACAGAAACATACAAAATACTAAACCAAATCACAAAAGGAAGGATACTATAAGCGTGTAAAAACTGAATAAACGTAACTGTGAATACTTGTGTAAATACAGCACAACTGTGCAACGTTAATTCACCAACTGTGACAATCTATGTTCAAATGCATAACTGTAAAAGATGTATAGCTATGTACAGGCAGACTGGTAACAGTGTGTAAACAATGCATAAACACTGCAAAATTGTAAATGGCGTAAACATGTCAAAACCGAACAGCTGTAAAATGGCCTATCACAAACTATGAATAAGTATGTAAATACTGCATAACAATACAGCATATATGTTAAAAAATGCATAACTGTAAAAGATGTATAGCCATGTACAAACAGACCGGAAATAATATGTGAACACTGCATAAATACTGCATAATTGTAAATGGACTTGTGATGTGAAAAGAGGCAAAGGGCCCATTTATACGGCCTGCGACAGGAAAAGGAAAAAAAAAAAAAAAAAAAACCGGGGGCAAAAACAGCCCAGATATACAGCGGAAAAGAAAAAAAAAAAAAAAAAAAAAAAACGGGGGCAACAACAGCCCAGATAAACAGGGAAAAAAAGAAAAGAAAAAAAAAAAAAAAAAGAAAGAAAAGAAATATCAGGTAACCAACAGACATACATAAGACGTCAACGGCCTAAGTGCCAAAAGATGTCGGTAAACCAAGGACAACAACAACAACACCTTTGTTTATGATAATTCGGAACTTAATCTACGATTGCGGCCGGATACACCAAACATCAAAAACCTCAACAATTATTCCCGACTTCGTTTAAAAAAACCACTCAATCTCCAACTACATCTTGCAATGTGGAGCGCGTTTGTGCCAGTGCACAATTTCTTGTAAACCCTCGGTCGGTGTGTGCTTCGTTCATGCATTCGGCTCTCGCAGCTTCGCGCGATTGCAATATGACCGCCCTGGGAAGAAAATGTTCTACATGTAGTTGCGTCTCTGGGAGGGAGGAAGGCTTGGGGCTTCAGCCCCCCCCAAACCTGAAATCATGGCGCCGCCACTGGTTCCTGGGCATGGAATTTGATAATTTTTGTTTCGTTTCTAATGTTTTATGGGTCAGGAAATTCATTGCAGCTACTGCCAAATGCGTGACCTTCACGGATGACCTTGAAATTCAAGGTCACATGATTTTTCAGGTGTATCTGCTTCTTCGCATGCTATCTTGAATATTTGTTTTCAGAAATTCAAGGCCACGTGATTATGCACGTGACCTTATCTATCTCAACTGGAACAGCCATAAACATAACATATTCCAGTTGTGTCTTGCTTATATTTTGTTGAGTTCCTTGTACCAAATAACCATAGAAACCAAAAAACTTCGTTGTTCTAACAGGTATAGTAGCAGATATAGGTATGGTCATGTAAAAAATCATGTGACCTTGAATTTCAAGGTCTTCCGTCAAGGTCAGGCATTTGTCAGTAGCTGGAGTGAATTCCCTGACCCCTAAAACATTGGAAACAAAAAAATCTTCAAGATACCTTGCGTAGAAGCAGAGATACACCTCATTGTATGGACACTAATGATATGGACATGAATTTCACTCTAAGATCTCACCAAAATGACGTCACAGCGTCAGAACTAAGCGTCAACGTCTGACGTCACTCATACCATTTTGACAAGGAGGAATCTTTAGGAAAAGTCACCAAAGGAAACTTTTTGGTGCCCACATTTTAGAAAGTTACAGAAGAAAATATACCCCTGGGGGTCTATTTGACCCCCGCACGTGTGGCGAAGGTTAAACAATATAGCCTACTTTTGCAATGCAGACTTACTGAAAAAGGACACATAATATTATTGACACAAGGCGCGTTATATTCGACAAATCAACACTCTCTGTTAGTAATTTGAACCTTCTTTTTTACAATATCCAATTGTCTTTTTATATTCCAGTGTAGTGTTAAGGTATTCATCTATTACCGTTTAAGAATATTAGAATTAAACTTTGTTAATCAGGGCAAAGTCGGGCACTCATACAAATAAAAGGCGCAGAAGCGATTTATGCCCTACATAAATTCCTGGCAGAGAAAATATTCTGGCAGTCTTGTGGCAGGACAACGACCAAGGCAAAGGATTTGTACCAGAACATTTGTCCTGATTTGTCCTTCTGTAGCGCCGCCACTGATCACACACTAATGTAGTCCTATAATATTTTTTATTTTCGCGTTTACGCAAGTATAGTAGACCTAATTCATAAAAGCAAAGAGTGAACAATGATACAATTTCATAAATGCGTTGCATAGCACTTGAATAATATTACGATCGGAAGAAGTGTTAGGTGCCTAAAATCATATAGGCCTAGATCTAAGTAGTTAAAACGTATAGCCCTTGCTAGACTTTCTGGCCGATTTCAAGAGAAGTCTGCTTGGTATTGGAAACTCCGATAAGAGCTCCCACACATGCTCAAAAGTTTGTGGTCCATATTATGCTAAAATCAGTAGTTTTCAGATAATTTGACAATTGGTTCCGAGATATTTTACTCATTTTACTATTATGATTAACAGTGATGAAAAATATTTATATTGCATGTGTGGGGGCCCCCTAACGTGTGGGGCCCTGTTCGACCGAACATGTTGAACATGCCTTAATCCGGCCCTACTCTTTTCGGTTTCACCGAAGGTCAACATCATGTGCCAGTAGTGTTGTGAGGCGGAAACTTTCCCCGGAAAGTTTCATATCTTTCCGGAAAGTTTCGGAAACTTTCCGACGTATCTTTCCGGCAACTTTCCGACATATTTTTCCGCCAATAAAATATTAATAAATACATACTCAATTCTAATGAGTCCGAAATTTTCTTTCAATGCAATGTTACACATCAATCACTATGAGTAGTCTTAGGTGGTTATAACTGATAGTTTATTCAATAGATGGCACTGCTAGTGCAAGTGATCATTGTTCAGATTGTTCATAAGGCCCAAAAATACATTTAGGAATTAAATGCAATTAAACTTCGCTGTAAATTTGGAGAAAATATTTTTTATCATTCAGTCTCCTTCATATTTGTGAGTTATGAAAATATAAGACAGTATTGTTTTAACTTTTAAGTATTGATAGATTGTTAGATTGTTTCATGTTTAAAACAGTTTTTTACACGTTTCCTGTGCACAACAAGACTGACCGCAGACATGCAAGCTACAACTAGTGTTTAATGCTCATATTAATCATTTTTTTATTTCAACATTGTTTGCATCGACAGAAGTACTGTTAATAATAGGAGTTTAAACAATAATGAAAAAAATTCTGAGATTTTCTGAGTTAAATGTATTTTTCGGTTCTTCGGAAAGTTTCCGGAAAGTTTCCGGAAAGTTTTGCGGAAAGTTTCCGGAAAGTTTCCGGAAAGTTTCCGGCAAAATACTTTTCCGGAAAAGCTACATCACTATGTGTCAGTGTGATGGATTATCTGGATCGCCGAGGATTTCGTGTATGATCTTCGCTCGGTATGGCAGCTTTTGGGATGTTTCACGATTATGTGTCGCATCGTCTGGTGAGTTGTCCAGTCACGAGAGGTCTCCCCACCTCCGGTTCCATCGTCTAATTAGCCTATACCTGTTCGTTTGCTTCCATCTTTGATGGCATTCGATGCATTAGTGGGCGATGAGTTGCCTGGTTTCGGTTTACACTGGTGTTAGGGCTGGCGACATGGTCTACCAGCGCATTGTGTGGCTGGATTCACTGGTCGGTTCCAATTGGCAATTTCTCCAAGCTAGAACATGACAGGCTTCCAGATCCATGTAGATGAACCATAATTCCTTCACGATAACGCATGTGAGTCTCCATATAAATACGCTGTAGGCAACCCAGATTTTGTTCTACAACGATAACGTGGCGTCGGATCTTCCATTGCCTTGGGTCAAGTTGGGTGAACACTATATTTCGTACTATAGATATCTACTATCTTAATGTGTGTTGATACTGTCGTTTATGTGGCAATAAACAGGAGAAAATGCCGACGTGGTCAGTGCTGTGCTCTGAAGTGTATGTTGACCTACTGTCTCTGCAGTTGGGCTGTTGGCGGTGCTTAACCCAGCGATGATGCGATGCCTGCGGCGTGTGCGTATTGGTACTTCATTGGGGACCGTCCATAAATGACGTCACGCACCCCATGGGAGGGGCCGGGTCGTCCGGTCACGCATCTGTAACTATTTGCGACAGTTTCTTACTGGATGTCGTGTGAATTTTGTGACGACGTGTAACGTGGGGTTCGGGGTAAAAAAATCGTCCTAAATTGCGTGTCGTCATTTATGGACGGCCCCTCATATTGCTCAGATAGTACATTTCAACTTGTTTTATTGCTGATTAGTCAAGAGTGATGAAAATTATATCAGTTTGGTGTCTAATAGTGCAACTGTGAGTCCTATCTGCTTCGCTATCAGATGTTCGTATTGAAAATACTGTGCGATTTCTACCAAAATCGGTCCCTAAGTTCAGGGGCCATGAAGGACCTCATGATGACATTTTAAAATTCTGCAAAAAATATCTGTAGGCCACACATAAATAAAATCATGGGAAAAACTTCAGTTTGGGTGTTTTCTGAAACTTTTTGTTTTTCTGGACAACCCTACTGTCACATACTCGTTCGGAATTGATGCACTTCCTCCTACAAGCAGAGGCCACATACAGTGAGGGGCCCTGCTGGTGCACCATGCCAACCACTTGCAACACACAATTAGCATGAAGCAAAACTATAGAGTCATTAAATCGCGGATAGAAGGATCACTTCGGTGCACTATTTCCATCATAATGTATGCTCCTTTGTCACGAATTCTGCTCACAATGTGCAACTGTGAAGGAGAGTGTGACAATCGACGCTGGATGCCACGCTGCTGCAAATTTCTACGTCATATTTTGTGATGGGAAGACAAAAGCTCATCCTGCAAAAACGTATGACGCAATCTTGCTTGCACACATCCAAACAATCTAAATGGTTATAGTTTGAAGACAACCTTTATTGATGCACTGAAGTACGACATAAAGCAGCATTGACTTTTAACATGCCAATATAAGCTAACTACATTTGTTCTATTAAAGGTAAAACCTCTGTTTCAACGCTATATTCATTCAAGTTATAATCGACATCATTGATGCAACAAAATGACCTTGACCATGACCTCATAACCTTCAGATGACCCCTGATGGCAAAAACAATGGCAGAAATGAATTCTACATACGCGAATCAGCAACATTAGAGGTATTACACATGTATAATGTATATGCTGTAATAAATGAAAAATATGAAGCTCAGTGACCTTGACCTTGAACTCTATAACCTTAAAATGACCTTTGATGACAAAATCAATATCATAAATGAATTCTACATACCTGAATTACTACCATTAGAGGTATTACACGTGCATAAGCTGAAAGAAATGAAAAAGATGAAAAAATGACCTTGACCATGACATTATGATCTCAAGATGACCTCTGATGACAAAAACAATATCAGAAATGAATTCTACATACCTGAATCAGTACCATTAGAGGTATTACACGTGTATATACTGCAAGAAATAAGGAAGATGAATTTTCCAATATGGCCGGCGGCGGCCATATTGGATTTGTCAATTACGTCATTCGTGACGTCATGCCAGACAAGCACCTCGGTGATTTTTCATGTCCAGGGACCCACTGACCGATTGGAAGTGAGAAACTCCCCCAACACCATTTTTCAAACGGGACCCCATGGCACATAAAGGAGTATTGCCCCTGAAAGTGTTGATAACTCGCGAGTAAGGCGCGGGGGGAAGTTGGTACCGTACGCATATAGGCATCCCCTACCCGATTTCGTAAGCCGGCTATAGAGGAATACAATGATTACATTGTGGAAGACGCGAAGACCATATAGGGGGGAGAAGGTTGTGGAGTACAATTTCTGACCATCCCTTTCTAAACTGTCAACAACACGTGCGCGTCGGCAGGCTCTCACGATTTTACACGAATTGCAATGTAAAACGTTTAAAATTTCTTACAAATGACCCTACGTATGGAGGAACATTTTGCACAGGTAATTATGTCTCACTTTAGCGCTCTTTATCGTTAAATTTAAGCATGGTGTCGTTCGCGTATAGGGTAAGGTTTCGCGTCGTGAGGGTCGGTTAGGGTTAGTGTTAGGGTTAGTGTCGTCATTAGATTCTTCAGGTTTTTGCGTCGTCAGGGTCGGTTAGGCTTAGTATTAGGGTTAGTGTCGTCATTAGATTCTTAAGATTTTTCCGTTGGTTCTTTAGCAGTTGTTGGTCAAGCTAATAGCCTACAGCTTCACCAATAACTGCTAACATCAACTACCTCCTCCCCCCTATGGTCTTCGCTTCTTCCATAATGTAATCATTCTATTCCTCTAACCGGCTTACGAAATCGGGTACGGAATGCCTATATGCGTACCGTACAAGTGTCGGAAGGGTTCGTTGCGCGTCCCCGCCAGGGTGTCGCTGTAAAGGCCAGCATCGCGTGATCAAGTGGTAGCCATCGTCCGTCGTTCCGTCTTGTTGTCGCCGGTTACATTTGTCTTCTGTTCCCTTAATGTCCCGTCTGATTAACCGATGAAAAAGTTAAAGACCCTGTCTAGCTCCATTAGATAAGGTTATTTGAAATTAAAGATACCCGTAGTTAGGTTCCCGTCACGTCCCTCACTTCAAGCCCGATGCTGGTCTGTAGGTGATCGGATGGAGTCGGGCGCTTCTACGAGGTTTTCTCGAGCTGGTGAGGCTGAGTAACTGCAGGACAGCATCGGTGCACGCGTCGAGTTGTGGCGGACAAGCCACAAATGGGCGTTACATGTAAACATAGATTTGTATTATATAATGAATATATCACTAGAGAGAGTATCAAGTCTCTATATTGAAGTCGGTTTAATTCGCACCGACCAATCACATCATATCTGTGTAATTCGCACAAACCAATCATAGGCGATTCTCATACCGACCAATCACAGACGAGTTCTCATACCGACCAATCACAGTCTTACAGCTTCGATCAGCTGGAAAAGTAAATAAATATAAAACGAACATGTCGATGTTTCCTTGTGAATATTGCAAGAAACAGTTTGTTACGAACTTTACGTTCGTCAATTTCACAAAGACGCTGCAGTTCCAGAAGTCCGACGACGAGGTCGAAAGTCGAAGCAGACTTCTAATGATACGTTTGTTACCTGCGACATTTGCGATAAGAAACAGGTCAACAAAAATGCTCTGACCTATCACCGAAAGCGAAAACATGAACAGACCGATTCCGAAAAGCGAAGGAAAAGTGAAACAATAGCTTTACAGTTGGAAAATGTTACTGGTAAGCTTTTTCTAGCGAGGGTGCGTGCTTCACATGGTCAGGGAGACTGTTCCATGCAGTGGCCTACGTTGTAACCGGAGGGGTGCGACCCGAATCCACGAAACCTGTATCCCTGAAACTAATTTCGTCCGGATACCCGAAATTACTTTTCATTACCACAGCATTACCATTACCCCATTATTTATCTCCAATTTTAAAGCCAAATTAGGAGTATGTGATGACTAACTTGCTAATAATAATAATAAGATTTAATTAGCGCCGTAGCTCAGCCGAGGCCGAAGGAAAGGGCGCTGTACACGGGATCACATGTCACTGTTAATTATAGGATTGTTTGAATAAATATGTCTTGGGTCTGGATTTGAATCCCTCTAGCGAGGGTGCGTGCTTCACATGGTCAGGGAGACTGTTCCATGCAGTGGTTCCCGACACAGCGAAAGACCTTTCGCCAAACCTCGTGTTTGACCGTGGGGCCTGTAGCAGACCCTTCGATGATGATCTTAGCCGACTATCTGCTACACCAGGGGTCTCAAACACGCGGCCCGCGGGCCGCATGCGGCCCGCGAACCCGAATAATGCGGCCCACGAACAGCCTCCTGGTTTTTGATTTAAAAAAATAGAAATCAGTTTATTAGAATTTTGCAGTTCCTTTACGATTTGAACCAATGTTTAAACTGCTTTCTACTTTTTTTGCTGTGGACATTGAGTCACCAACAGCAGATATAGGCATTAGGGTGGTCCAAAAAAATAAAATTCAAGCTAGATACCAAGGCGCCCCCTCAGTTTGTTAGACCTGTCAATAGTATTATTGAGAACAAATTTCAGCTTCCCAGTCCAACTGGAAGGCGGTGCTCAACGACATCGAAATATTACCATATAGTTGTATTAGCAAGAAATCTTGATGTCTTTTAGCTTGATCAAAAACCTCAACCCTTGTCATGTAGATGAACTTGAAATAGATTCTGTTGTACTATCATACTTATTACAGTCAGTGCTAGCTACTTGACAGCTGTTTAGCCATCAAGTGACAAGTGCATTTTGATAGCAATAACACTTCAGGAGATCTGAAGCATTGAGATTGTTGGTCACAATTACTGCAGCGCTTATGTGCGATCCTTTTGTCCTGCCATTTTCACGGAAAACCATCCATATGGAGTGCTTAAGAAGCCAAGATGGAGCATGCTGAAGCTGTAAGATCTGAATTTGTACCAAATTAACCACTTGCAGTACACTGGAAATGTTGACCGCCTGTGAGTGCTAGTTTCAGGTGATGGTGTCGCTAAACTCTTTGGTATGCCCATTGCCCAAATGTCCCTCTATGACAGGATATAATTTAAATCCAAGGTCATTCATCATCTTCTGAAGTTATTGAGACTCGTTGATAATGGCTAAGACTTGATCTTAGACAAAACACCGGACTTTTTAGTGAAGTGTACGTTTTTCTGGAAAACAGGATATGTAAAATGTTCCTGTGGTTGGCCTGCTGTCGTCATTGTGATGGAGTTGATTTAAGCCAAAATCTTCATCTTGTGTTGTTGTCCATCTAATCCAAAATAGATTCCAATCTTAAAGAGATTTAAAGCTGTGTGGGATGGTGTGACACGTGACAACATACGAGCACTGGAAGTCGTATCCGCTACTGAAGCCTCCCATGAGAGAGCGATTAGTATCATAAAGTAGACTGCTGAAATTAAAGTCAATTTCAGAGACGACTACCAAGAAGTCATTGAGGTATCAATGGTTGTCCTCGGAAGTCAGCCCTCAATAATAAACTGGAGAGCCCAATTTACCATGCACGTTGAATGGCCAGGTTACTGCATATCATCAAAACAATTGTACGATTTAGCAATCAACGTGAAGTATTCAATCTAAGGGAAAAGAAAAACTCACAGATTCATCCTTTTGTGAGATTGGGTGCCCTCCTTCACTCAAAGGCATCCTCTTGCTTCTGAAACTCTAGGACAAGATCTGTCAATTTTGATTGATATAGGACTTTTGATTCAGGTGACTATTATTTGTAGGAGCTCAACGTTGCTGCCATGAATGTTCTAGAAAATTATCAATACTTAGTGCCTTTCAGATGAGGCTGAATGTCTGACACTGTTATGCTGCCATCTGCCTGATATGGTTCAGATAAGGTGAAGATTTTTTACGGAATGACTGCAAATCCTAGTGAAAGGATGTTGACGGTAGTGCTGCGATACAGAAGGAGGATTGCCTGGGCGAGTTTGCAACCCAGTGAACACTGACAATACTGCCACGCCTGAAATTTGGTGATTCCTTTTTATACTTACACCAGTGCAATAGCCTGACGATGATGATTATCAGCAGGGTAGAGGCTGAAGTCAGCAATTGAGAGTGGTAAACGACATGGCTGAGAGAAGTGTGAAGTTGTTCAAGGAATTAAACTGACTCATCACTGATGAAGAAGAAAGCAGTATTTTCTCCAAGTGGTTGAGGCAAATAGAAAAGCTGTCCCCACTCAATCAACAAAGAAATATGCTGTTGACACTGTGCTTGCAAAGCCTTTTACAGTGTAGACGTCATCGTGTGTTTGGAGTCATAAAACGATAACAGTAGACATTCGTGGATTTAACGATGTTTTTGACATTTTTTGACATTTTCCATATTTAAAACCTACTGAAATTTTATATTTCAAACTCACCAATTGTTTAAGTGTCACACATATTGTCATGTTACAGTAATGTATCATCTATCTTGAAATGAAGCACAATTGTATTGGAATATATGCTCAACACATTGATTTCTACAATTAACGTCTTTTCATTGGCCCATGCAAATTAAGACAGTCGTTGAGCACCGCCTTCCAGTTGGAATAGGAAGCTGAAATTTTGTCTCAATAATACTATTGATAAGTCTAACAAACTGGGAGGGCGCCCTGGTTTTTAGCTTGAAGTTTATTTTTTCCCATGTATCTGTGAACCACACTAATAGGCATATATGCAGATGGAATTAGTGGACATTCAGTGCGATGCAACGCCGAAGCAGAAGTGCGATACAGCGAAGTTTTATACCGGTGTCGCAAAATAGAGTATCTCTGTAATAACCGTATCTCCCCAGATGATGAGAAGTTGAAAAATGTCACTTCCGCGTTTGTTTATTTTTTTTCTCCTCGGGCAGAGGATCGTTTGTGGACTTAACAAACTAGGAGCGTGGGAAGCAGAATAAAACTTGAAAATAAAGACAAAGTTTTTGGAATCAGGGTTTTTACGTTGAGGTCCGTAACTGTTGAGTGTAAGGGCGAACGGCGCCGGTAGAATACACTACAAATAATAAGTCTCTTCGGAGACGGGGTTACCCGTTACCTGTTCCCCCAAGACTGCCAGGTCTTTTATTTTTTTCTAAGTTACTGGAAATCAGAACAGCATCTACCATCCCGCTCTTCCGAGCGGCCGAGAAGACCAAGTCTCGGGAAAGGGACCGTTGTTGCCGACAGTTGGACGGGTGAGGCGAGCACCCAAGGCGCGCGCCGTGTATTTCGTACAAGGCGGCGGCGAGTGTTCCGTTGACAGGTTACGTGTGTAAGAAGTTGGAAATTTTGGCCCACTGTGGGTCTCGAGCGCTCCCGGGCTACAGCTTGACTCTGCCCGCTAGCGTTTTTGCAGCGGTGGTCATCTCCCCGTGAACTTATTGAGGACAAGATGGGAACAGGGTCGTAGCGCATACTCGGGCTAGGCCCGTTGGAATGGCTTTGGTTCAAGGCACTTTGGACGCCGGTAATCGGAACGTGTTCAGTAGTCCCCGTTGGTGGCGAAGGTTCGGTGGCTGCCAAATGCAGCGTGGTGCGAAAGGGCAAGAAGACGAAGACCGCAGCCGCGACGGGTGGCGTACGACGAGGCCGCTCTGCCGGTGGGACAACGGACCCTGTGTTGAGAGTCGGCCATCCTCTTTCTCAGGACGTCGCCTATTCGGTGACCTCGGACGCGGCAGAGAGTCAGTCCGACGATACCGCGTTGTACACCCGATCCCAGGCGTCGGTGTCAGAGTCGTCTTCGATCGTCAGTCAAAGTGGTGACGGCGCGCACGCCGCAGACAGCGACTCGAGAGACCCAGGCAATCCTGGTAAGATAGAGGGCCTCCCGGGTCCTGGGCAGCCGAAGGCTCTCGGTGGTGCAGAGGCCACAGGCGTCGTCTGTTGATGACCAGGGTAGGACGCCACATTATTATGTATTATTGCATAAACAAAAAAACTAGCTGTCCTACATGTAGGACGTGGGAAATAATTTGGGTTTAAACACGTTTATGACCAGCTGCAGACGTTTTTAGTACACTCTCGTCG
Source organism: Lumbricus terrestris (assembly GCA_949752735.1). NCBI lineage: Eukaryota > Metazoa > Annelida > Clitellata > Crassiclitellata > Lumbricidae > Lumbricus > Lumbricus terrestris. Next base: position 4,803,951 of record OX457037.1, read on the forward strand.
CTATTTTAACTGCTAAGTGACAAAGCATGCTAAATACGTTAGCAGATGCAGAGCCGAGAGGAGGTGAGGGGATGTTTAGAAGAGGCGCAACTCCTTTAATTAAACACGTTTATGACAAGCTGCAGGCGTTTTTAGTAAACTCTCGTCGCTATTTTAATTGTTAAGTAACTTGTTTTCCAACTTTCTTCGAAATGAAGTTCGAATAAGCTACAAGTGACCTGCAAGAATTTACAGCAATGCAAACATTGCGCAGGTCTACACGATATTATACCGTGTGCTGGACTGTCAACCACTTAAGCAGCAAAATAAAATACGAGCTTTGCGGAGGTCTGTCTCAAAGCACACAATAATTGTGAACCGCAGCGTACACGACATTCACCTGAGAGCTATTAGCTCTAGCAAATGATAAGCAGCGAGCATTTCAGGTGGTCTGTCATTATTCGCTTACTTGCGAACCGCAGTTAAAAGTAAAGGTCGAGTTGCTCATGTGCAGGTAGGCCTAATTAATCGAACTCCTTTTCTAAAATCAAAAAGAGATGCCTATCTGGCGAATCTATATCCCTCCGTTATTCGTAATTCGCTATTTCCCGAAAATTTTAAATGCGCGACAAATTTAGTGTTAAGAAAACACAGTAAATGGGGTTTCTTTATTTCTAGACTTTTGTAAATCATAACGTGCATCCATTATTTGAGACACTAGAAGCAGAATTATAGGCGATAACTTTTTTAGTGTGTGACAGGTTACTACAAAGCTAAGGATATTATTTCGAAGAGATCTAAGTTTGGCTTCTTTTCGTATCTGTTTCTCTCCGCATCTTTGTTTGTTTGTCCGTCTGCCTGTCGCGAAAGAGGGTTCCCTCAATTCTTTAAAGAGAAGGCTACCGCAGGCTTAGCCTAATCGTCACAGAACAAGCCCAAAGTTATATAGGCTAAAAAGTAATTTTGAACTAAGCGGTTCTAGATCGATTACTACAGTTCTAAATGATAATTATGGGAGTTAGGTCCCAGATTAGAGAAATACGTAGTTTTTATTAGATCGAGTAAAACTGTATTGCTTGGCATTTTCATTTTTTTTCAATGTTTGGTGGAACCAATGGTAACCTGTCGATTATTTCTTCCAAAGAATATAATGAGCCGAGTATAATTTATGTAGCCTAGGCGTATTTTTAAAATTTTGATTATTTTGTTCTCAATAAAACAATTGCTTTTTAATTTCTAAACAATTTATATTCAGAGGAATAACTCGTTGTAAATCTTTTACAGAACTTATATTGATCATAATAAGAGCGGGGCAACCCAAGAGCCGATATTGCAGGAGGGGTAAAACACGGTGGCCACGGTTACATTTCTTTGCAGCAAGAGGTTGAAAATTGTAACTCGGGACCCCAAGAACATGCATGGGAACTGTTCGTTAGATTCTTCGTGCGAATTTTTCAGTTTCACGTGTTATCATTTTTATATGCAGGCATAGGCCTATAAGAGATGTGTTAAAAAAATTAAGAAATAGCCTAGTAGGTAAAAAGTACGTGTAGGTTAATGAAGGGGGACAATTAGGTCCATAGAAAGAATGAATAAATTGATGAAAAATAGTTGTCAGTTCTCCAGGGGCAAGTGTTCCCTCTAGTCACTTCCATATTTTAATCGTAATTTCTATACTTCTAAGGCACCACTCGAGCCAATCGCAGGCATCTTATTCACGAGCGGTGCTCGTGTCAGATGACTGTTTAAAGGGTATTATAGTCAGAAAACATTTACAATTCCGGTTTCCAAAGGGGCAGATTAGCTGCCAAGGTCAGTGGCGTCGACGTTCTCCCACGGTTTCCAGAAATGGGGGGTTTGACGTTTTTGGACGTAAACTGGGGGGTTGAAGATTTCTATTGTGCTATTTAGGACCAAAGAATCCAAGGTTCGCTTGAAGTGACTGCCAACTCAAAGGGACATCAGTGGTGGAACACATGGACTGGGGTGGACCTCTTATCACTTCAGGTCACACCTACTGACGAAGTCAAGCCGAGGCCGAGCCGTGGCAGGTGATGGAGGCCACAAATGATCAGGCTGGCCAAGGCTCATTAGACAGCATAGACACGTCTCGCTGTGCTTGTATACCCCGTCTTCGGACAGTGGTTGCCTTTGTGAAGCCAATGACGCTAATTACAGATGTTTCGAATTAGATACCCGGCCAGCTCTGTAGGCTTAATGAATAAGATCAGCTACATGTACAATTATTGTACATGTAGGGTGTAAAGTGTAAACACATGCCCTTCAATGTTAGAGAATGATGCAGTCGAAAGTGTTAGGGGTAACTGGTTTCTGAAGGTGATATTCCTTATGCTGTGGACTAGGAACTTTCTCTCTTCCTCGCAGAGAGATGTAATAATTAAGCATGAACATCAACGGAAAATTCTTGACAACCAGCCAGAGGGATTATAGCCTAGCTGCAGACAATCATTTGGGAGAATTCGGACTATAAGGTTCTTGCTATTAGGCACAATATTCGCAGGCACCAGCAACATGAAATTTCTCAGCGGTAAGCTATAACAATGTAGGCCTAGAACTACACAATTCTCTACTAATCTAAATTTGCCTGTTTATTTAGTTGCAGGTAGGCAGAAGCCCGAGCACGGCGCATTGACTTCACTTAGTTCAAATTAAAATTTCTTTAAGCCCTGACCCTGTTCTGTTCTGAAATATCTGCGTTGAACATTCATAACGTACAGAATTGAAATCGTCAGTAATAGTTGCACGTATAATAGTATAGCTCTCTTACTCTGTATAGGTTCAAGAAAGTTTATCGTAAGCCTATAAGAGCAGATAATCGGCTGATTGAATATCGCGAAGCTCTATAGCCTGCTTGTTCTGTAAGCTTATGCGCAATCTCGGAGTCATTTTCAACAAAAACCTTACTTTTTCTGACCACATCGCCCAGTTATCCCGCACCTGCTACATGCACATCCGCGACCTCCGTCGATTGCGCCCAATTCTCAATTACCAGACCGCCTGCACAATATCCACATCAATAGTTCATTCCAAACTCGACTACTGCAATTCGCTCTTCCATAAAATAGATTCTCTTCAAATTAAACGCCTGCAAACTATCCAGAGTGCTCTTGCCCGCGCAGTCACTAAGACTCCCAAACATCACCACATAACTCCTGTTCTCAAGTCTCTTCATTGGCTAAAAGTTTCTCAGCGCATCCATTACAAAATTGTTTCTCTAACCTATAACGCTCTTCAAACCTCTCAGCCCTCCTACATTCGTCAACTAATCACCATCCAACCGCCCAGGTCTATTCGCTCATTATATCTTTCTTTCTCTCGGCCTCCTGTATCATCCTCTCTGAAATTCTGAAACCGCTCCTTAGTCAATGCTGCACCAGCTCTTTGGAACGGACTCCCAACATACCTCCGCCTTTTCGCTCATCCTCCTATCTCTCCATTCTCCCCTCCAAATTCAACCTCTCCTCCGCTTGCACTCTCCTCTGCTGCATTCCATTCACGACTGAAAACCGAACTCTTCAAGCTATAGCCTATCCTATCCAGATTCCAATCAGGTTACATCACCCAACTACCACCATCACCGACAACCACCGTAGCACCACGCTGTCTCCTCGGCTTGACCTCCCCGGATTTTGACCTGGCACCGGAACGAAAACGGCAGCTCTGGCTATTACGGACTTGATTTGATATAGCGCCGGTGAATAAGCTGGTCTCCCTGACGTGGCCTTTGTGGGCGCTGAGAAATTGTCGAAGATTTACATTACATTATATTACATGCACCGAATAGCGATCGTCAACGAAAGGCGGCGAATGGACGCAATAATTCATGAATACTGAATAGCCTAATGTTGCTGGCGAATTTGTCAAAAAAATGGACGCCTACAGTTTCCTATTGAATAGGATGTGATGAATCTGCTCTGCAGCTTCTTAACAAGAATGTCTTACCAAGCCTACTGAATAGTTTACACAAAAACAGTAGCGGTGCCACCTATCAAGGCAGTAGCCAGGATTTTATCTGGGGTGTGGTTTTAAAAATTGCCCCATCTTCAGCTTGCGGACAAGAAACCGAATCAACGGACTAAGGGGTTTGGAGGAGAATTTAATCTATTGCAAAATGTCACATAGAAATGAGCGCTTCAAAATTAAATCCACTTAGTCTATATTGATTTTGTTAGTAAATGCATTATTTCATGGTAGCATTATTTAATTTACGGGGTGTTCAAACACCAAAAACACCACCGTAGCTTCGGCCTTGTCAACAATCAATCCCAACAGGTCGCCTGAGGGTCATGGGAGTTATTCAGCACGCTGAAGAAAATAATTCTGCAAGTATTAGTCTACATTAAAATTACAAAGAATTTTCCCCAGGTCAAGAGCAAAATGGGCAGGTCGTTATATGACCTGCCACGACCTATGGTAACGGCGTAACGCCATCACTTAAAAGTTAAAACAGTTGTGTGAGTACAAGCTGAAAATCTAAACATTTGGGGTGATTGCAATTTTGTTGCTAGATTTATATGTTTTAAATTAAGCAATTTTGATCTATGATTTATGATGTAGGCACCTATGACTTTTGAGCAGAAGAATTTGTCCCTCTCCTGCAAAAATTTATGTTGGCACCTATGCCAAACGTTAAGATACGACTGTAATAGGCTACAACATGGTGATTACAAATCTGCATTACTACACAAGACTGAAATCAGAATAAAACTGTTTGCAGCCTAATGGTCACTAGACTTAGGCTATCTGTAGGCCAGGGCCAAACATTAACTTTTTGTCTATCTGTTGGAATAGAAAATTTAAATGATGTCACCAAGCCAATAAATTGTAAAATCAATGTTTTTGAATTAATGGATCTTTATTTTATAATTAAGTTATTTAATTTTCTTCGCCTATAATTAATCACTTTTATTATTAACTCTGCTCATAATATTATACTACAGGCCTATTAATATAGAGTTATGGGTGCTTCAGGGGAGCCGAGTCTATTATAAATACAAGTCGGCCAAAGTGGGGGGTTGTTTCCCACGCCAAGTGGGGGGGGTTTAGACGCCACTGGGAAAGGTGGGTGTCGTTATGATTGAAAGTCTGCTTTAAGTCAGGCTGCATTTTGTCCATTTTGCATGCTACCAGTACAGCATTTAGGTAGGTCAAGCAGTAGATAAACTTGGATAATTGGCTCTGGTATCACGCCTCGAGATTTTCTCCCAAAACTGTTGAAAAGAATTGATACCCCCATTCTTCTGATCCCGGTGTAAAGGTTTCAAATTACCCCCTCCTAAACATTGCCCCCCCCTGCAAACTGTAATTTGCATCAATCATCGCATTTATCGCACTAAAAATATCAGAAAAATTATCCCGCTTCTTGGTTTTTTTAAATATTTTCATCCGTCATCCCACTTCGTGGTTTGTTATCAATATTTTCATCTGTAACTAAAATACTAATCGCCGCTGAAGTTACAATAGAGAAATGGCTTCGAGGCTATTATTTTTTTTCGATCAAAAAATTGATAACATACCAGGAAGTGGGATGAAGGATGAAAATCTTCAAACCAAAACAAGAAGCGGGCTGATTTTTCTGATTTTTTCAGTGCAATAAATGCGATGATTGATGCAAATCTAGTTTCCGGGGGGTAATCTGAAACCGGTTTCAAGTTACCGGGAAGGGGGTAATATTTAGGAGGGGGTAATTTGAAACCTTTTCACCGGGGTCCTCCACCTTTCTAAACGACGCCTGCATTAACATCTGACCCACTGGCTAACGGACTCAGACCTCTTACTTGACTACCCTTTGAACAGATTGCTGACTCGATGCAGCGCTTCTGAATAATCTGGTGCCTTACAATTGACTTTCGAGTGGCACTTTAGAAGTTTAGAAATCATGATTAAAATATAGAAGTAGGGAGAGTGCTCCAAGACACCCATGCTAAGGAAATTTGTGCTTTTCTTCGGTATGTATTTCAAGAGAAGAACATGTTTGACCCCAATGCAACGAGTGATCATTAACCCTCAGGCTACCAAGCTTTTTTTGTAACACTGACTACCAAGGGGGTGGTTACCACCCCCCCCCCTGGATTTTGGGTTTCGTTTGAGATATCATAACTTGTAATACACCATTGGATTCAGCATTCATTTCTGCACAAAATGGTATATTTAGGTTTAGAAAATATGAATGCACCTCGAAATTATGAATTTTTTACCATGGGTACCTGTCGATTCCACAATATGTATACTTACGCATAAAGAATATATCAAATTCTGTGTGTTTTAAACATGATTTATATATAAAAAATAGTTTACATATAATAAAGTCCAGTGTTCAACTATAAAAACTAGTAATAAGTCAGTTTTATGTTGAATCAAAACAAAAAACATGTTGTAGCTGCTGAAAAACGTTTACGCAGACATTATCGGCTTGCGTTGTAAAAAACCCCAACATTTTCATACATTTTAATTTATTTTGAGCACTTTCGGTCATCAAAAGACAAATTATTTAGTATCAAAAAATAGCCCTAAATGCCCTATACAGAATGGCATAATTTATTTCTATTAAAAAATAAATTATTGATGAGTTATAATAGAAAAAACATGAACATTTTACGAAATTAAAACACCCTTTTATACATTTTAATTTATTTTGAGCACTTCCGGTTGTCAAAAGATAACTCAATGAGCATGGAAATGTAGCCCCACATTCCCTCTATAGAATGGTATAATTTGTGTCTCTTAATATTAAAGGGCGCAAAAGTTATAGCCGATAATCTAGGGGGAGGGTGGTATCCACCCCCCTGGTACCTTGGGTATATCGGATACAACTTTTGAACGGTATCTAGTATCATCACAAATTTTACCTCAAAATGTGTGCCAATAAACCCTCTACAGCTACCAATTTTTTCAGAATTTTATTCCAAACGGAACAAGTGTGATTCTGGAAAAACCTAGGGGGGGTGGCAACCCCCCTTGGTAGCCCGAGGGTTAATGAAGCAATGACAACAACTATAGAACTTAATTTAATAAGACCAATTGTGTAAATTTAAAAATGTAGACCCCTCCAAACTGGGCGTCTTAGGAACCCTATTCTACAAGACGCCCATAGGATGGGCATCTTGGAGCAATGGAAATTGACTAAAACGATCATGCATTTTTAGACTAAAGCAAAAAACTGCAAATGAGAGAAAACAAACTGAACGAAGACTAAAAGGTCCTAAAGATACAAAGCAATTCAAAACTCAAGAAGCAAAAACCCAATCTCATGTTGTAAGTCATTATAATGTCATTTTCACAGACTAGTGACAAAAGTCACACACGAATTCTTAGGATGTCTTTTTGTCTGTACATTCTTCATGACACCAACATTTACACTTCCTGCATTCTTTCCATTTCACTGAAGTTTTGGGCAAGGGTGAAATAGATTCAATAAACACTGATAAATTTGCATTTGGGCCCGTATTTTTATGAGTAAAAGGGGGTGTCATGGTGGGTACCGATTTTTGGCCATTTGCTCATAATTATCAAAGACGCTCATGGGCGTCTTGTAACCTCTAGGCTTTCTATACACTCAAGACGCCCATGGGCTTCTTGTAATCTCTATGCTACCCATGTATTCAAGATGACCATGGGCATCTTGTAATTTTCGAGTCCTGCTATACGGACGCCATTTTATTTAATGAGATCATTGTTTAAGATTTATGTGAAACCATTAAAACAACTGCAAGTGAGCACAAAATAAACGTTGAAATGCACGAATTGGTACTGAATACGGTTAAAGAGAAAATTAATAAAAAATTCGTAAATGTATACTTACTCAAAAGTGGTGAAAATCTAAACAAAATTGATTTATCGCGTCAATATCTCAAATACTGAAACATGACTGTTATGGAAGGTTCACAAGATGTCGCTGCATGCAATGAGACAACTAAAATGCGAATATGTATCTTTTCAACCGTCTTAAAGGGGATGGGCATCTTACCCGCCCTGGGCGTCTTGTAGCACTCTCCCCTGACTTGATGGAGCACTTGACCTTTAAAACTGATACCTGTTTTCGTTCATTTATTCATTCATTCATTCATTCATTATATAGTGCCCCTTCAAAAACCTACTTTTAACATTCTACTTTTGATTTTTAATAAAGTTCTTCGCACTAAGAAAACTATTCATATTGAAAATGACAGACCTACACAACATGAAACTGAAAAACAGGCATTAAGAAGCCTCTTTGAAAAATACGCGTGTTCTCACTTTCCAGCGTTGCACTTTTTAAGCTCTTGCGACTAAGATATTTAACTGTGACCCTCGTAAAATTTTGCTCCCCCTGCAAAAATTTTTGCGGGCGCCCATGACTGTGTGAAACGTTGCATTGCAGCGAGATTTCAATTGTCCGGAGGTTAACTGTCCACGGTAATTGTCCGGGGTTAATTGTCTTAGAACAGTTTTACTCGTTGTAACTTGTTGGTATTATATAGATACGAGGTCCTCCTAGGTAAAGCTCAAATAAAGACTCGTGTCTAATTTAAAGGTATAATTCAACGAAAAACGGAACTAATGCAGTTACCAAAGCACAGAAGTCGACAACAGCGTTCATTCAGCGACGAACACCTCGACCAAAACGTCTTCAAAGCAGCAACAGGCTGACGACGACGTTAACTTAACTAAAGACACCTCTTTAGGGTGTACCGAGAAAAACCTTAATTAAACTTAGGTTACCGAGACCTCTGACAAGAAAACTGCACACGCAGAAACACCGCAGGCGAAAACATCAGCAAGTCTCTCCACGCTCCCTGACGTCATTCCTTATATAGCCTAATAACAGTCTGTCGCCAGATGTCCCTCCAGGCTAGCAAAGTCAGTCGTCCCTGACCAAAGCTTATCCTAGGACCAGAACAGTCTTGGAACCCAACATACCCCCGAACGACCACAAAAGGCAGAAACCAGAAGGGTTTCTGACTTAAATAGGCTACCTTTAACTAAACGTATGTACCGAAAAATTACACGGTTGTTCAACAATGTCAAAATGAAAAAATATCTGAGAGAACACATAACATCCACAAGTAGTCGAACAAAGAATGAAATAAAGTAATGAAAAAAACAATGATTATCATTTAAACTATTGCATACTTAGACGTTCATGCACGTCGATCCCCTAATCATTTTCAGCGTGAACCACTGACGGTCGACTGAGCAAGTTCGGCAACACGGTCTTGCTCCCAGGACGATCACGAATGTCCAAAGAAAAACGTCGTTCTGCATGACGTCACGAAAATGACTCTGACAAAACACTGGCACACAGCCAAACCACAGGACACCGACGTGAAGAATGGCTACCAAAGCCACCTCCTCGATTCCAGCAGACGATACTAGTATCAAGGCGTCGTCCTCGCCACTCGCAACGGAAGCAGTAGCCTACTCCTGAAGACTACCAAGAAGGTAGATACCATCCAACGCAGCCACAATCTTCAACGCAACTGTAACTGTCAGCACAAGATTTCTAAACTTCTAAAGTGCCACTCGAAAGTCAATTGCTCATCACGCAGAAAATCAGAAACAACCAAGTCCAACGGCGACACACGACCTGTCATCGGTCAAACAAATAATGTCCTTTTGTAAAAGAAGTCTTCAATGAATCTGTCGGCAATTTATGAGAAGAACACCCATTCTCAACCACGAACAAATCTTTAACCTCAAAACTAGTCAACAGCCTTTCACTATTGAGAAAAACCTCATGAGATTCATGACCAGCTAACCTCAATGCACGTGCCAAATATACATGCCATCGACAAATGTCATCCTGAAGTAACTTCCCATTTTGACAAGAGTCAATATCCTTGTCAACATGACGTAAAACGCAATCGTCACGAAAATATAATTTGACCCATTTGCACCAACAAAACATTGTGAGATAGCACAACCTTGCCAACCTCAATCACTCCAGCATTCAAAAACAAAAGTGCCACTGTAGAGACAGTATAACCCCAGTCATTCATCAAAGATGTCTGGAAAAGAACAGTTGTCACCACAGACTTGACAACCACAAAATCTCACACGGTCTCATTTGATAAACAACCAGCGACATCGGTGACCTAACATCACTCTCCATTCGTGAAACAACATCCACATTCACGACAACATTATCACGTGAAACATAAGGATCACTGTCCGACGTCTTCGTCTCAAATTCCAGATCGTGTTTCTGAACATCGACCATGAGACCCATGCACACATCCTCAGACTCATGGACCGGACTCAAAGTTACACAATCACGCACTTGCAAAATCAGAACCTGACTGGCAGTTTATTTTTGCTGTAGGCAATACAGTACTGTTGTCAGCACAAGGCGCTTGACCTCTAATACCTTCATTGCCAAAACTCGAATAACTATCACAAGTCTCCAACGGACCAACAATGTTTAACGGAATTTTTGACTGAACCAGGACCGGCAATTTAATTAAAGGAGCACACACTTTCGGTGCGCCTTTGCCCAATCGTTTACAAATATCACAAGTACGACAGTAGTTTCGCAGGTGCTGAAAAATACCAGGTCAATAGAAACGCATCAAGACTCTATCCAAAGTTTTCTGTGTTCCAAAATGTTCACTTGAAGGAACATCGTGCGCTACATGAATTATCTTAGACCGTAAAGAAATTGGAACGAGTACTTGCGTCCGACCGAAACCTTCCGGCTCCAAGACACTTTTCAAAACACGCACCTTAACACCATCTTTCACTTCGTAAAAAGAACGTTCCCTTCTGTCAGGAGACTTTTTATTTTGTAATCAACCAATCACTTTTTTACAGCCAAAAAATTACAAGTCACATTTTCAGATAGGAATGGCCACAAGGATGGGCCCTGAATGAATCACTGACACCGCTAATAGGGACACCTACGTACTTGTGAAACAAAAAGATGGAACGGCCGACAATTGTTATTAATTAAGAGGTGAATGAATACAATGACTTACTGACTCATGGCCCTGGCGAAGCTTTCGCCCGCATCAGCCGCTCCTTTATGGACAGCCTCCAGTCGTCCCTGTCCTGTGCTCTCCGCGTCGCCTCTTCCACGGTTAGTCCCATCCTCAGGCAGTCCTCTTCCACCATATCCATCCATCGCTTCCTGGGCCTGCCTCTTCTCCTCTTCCCATGCACATATCCCTGTAGTGCTACCTTTGGGTTTATACCGCTCCGCATTCTGGTGACATGTCCGAAGTACCGCATTCTTCTGATCTGTATCCTGTCCACAATGTCTGACGTTCCAGGTACCAACCGTGGCGATTCTCTTTGCATTGATAAAAGCGTGTCTTTTCTCTCCTGGCCCATCGGCACTATCCCGTCCTCTCTTGGCGTTACCCAACTTCGGCTTTAGGGATGGGGCTTTTTTACAATGATTACAACTATACTTCAGATATCTTAACTAAATCAGAAAAATGTCAATTCTTAACGAAATAAGAAAGAGTAAAGATTTAGTAAGTGCAAAACAATTATGCGCGAGTGACTTAAATAGACCATAATTCCGCCGGCGGTTTGTCGATTTTAGTTGCCTTCCCCTTTGGCAGCCTTCTGAATGCATCTCTGACTTCATCCACCAGAAACGGCGCTGTCCTCTCTCCGTTCCCCGCTTCACCCCCGGTGTGTTACCTCTCTTCTCCGTCTTCCTCCCTGTCCCTATATAACTCTTCTGTATACTGTCTCGCTTTTATGCTAACCATGTCCGACAGTACTGTAGCCTTCCTCCTTCATATGCGATGTTCCATTGTTTAGGTATCACGTCTTGCCGAAATTTCTTTATCACATCGAAATCCATTTTTGTATTTCCACTTTTCATGTCATCTTCAATGTCCTCGGCGACTCCTCGCATTGCTTCTTCAACCATTCTTTTCTATTCACCCTGATATTCACTTTTTGCTTCTGCATAGGGGAGACCGGGGCAGGTTGCAACATTTTTCACATTTTCGTGTGTCACGGCTTTATCCTTCGAGCTATCTGCAAACGGTTTAGCCCATATGAATCCTTTACATCTCAGCATCAAAACAAGCTATAATGACGATCTCTGTGACCAGGCATGTAGCCACAATAACTAACGGAACAGAGGGCTCCAAAATGTTGCAACCAGCCCCGGGTCGGGGTTGGTTGCAACGACACTCGGGGATGGTTGCAACAGTATTGAAAGCAGCCTAAATATTCAAATAAGGCTGCATAGCCATAGAGCCAACTTAGGCCTGGCTGTGCATCTATAATATATAAGAATGTATTAATTAAACAAATTCAAAAAGTCAGAGTATAGAGAGCATCAAAAAGATGGAAAAACTGGGTCTGCCCTAGAGATCGTCATGCGAAAAGTCTGATAAATATTCTCCAGTGGCATATTATAACCGATAGAGTTGGCAGGCTATTTCTACCTAATTGGGCTAATGCTGTTCAATATTTAATTTAGAATGTAGAATTATTTCAAGCCTTCAGACTTGTTTTTCAGGGATCTATCGAATCGATTCCAGTGTGAGAGTCATGGTTGGCCATTGTGTCCATCCACCAAAAGGATTGCAAACCTGATTTATTATATATGCCCAAGAAATCGTCTCATAGTCTACAGATGAAGAAGTTTGTGTTTGTAATCCATCTGCTAGATGGGAACGATATGGCCAACCAGAACATCTCTTGTAGAAAAAGTTTCATGAAGTTAACTCGCACAAAAAATGGAGTCACAGAATTGTATGCAAACATCCAGATCAAACCTCAAAGTCTCTAGTTGTTTTTTTTCATCGGATGTCAACACACCAATCTGCTCTTTGCTTCTGTTTGTCAGAACTTTTAAAATCCGTTGAACAGTGGTTACTACGGTTTCATCGAGATTGTAAAATGTAAATGTCAGTTGCATGAAAAGTTTAACCAAAGATATTTCATCATGAGTTTATAGCACTTTCATTGAAGCTTTCTAAACTCGAAGCCTCTGGTGTTCACTGAACTTTGATTTCGCAACTTCAATCCCGAAAACTAGTCTTCAGCAGCAGCAAAAGGCATAGCACACCACTGAAAGGAAGTTCATATTAAAGCTAGTGGCCCGTTGGTAAATACAACAAGTTCACTTGCTTCTACAATAACCCATAATACATGACACCAACCATCAGCAAATAGTCAACAATTGATTTTGGTTAGGCCTACCTCCGAAATAAGTCGGTGCCATAATTTCCCCATAAGGAGATTAACTTTCGCACTATATCACAACAATGTTGAATAATTAAATTTGGGACATTGACAGTTCAAGACTAACACCCACTATCAGTGACTTCTTTTTCTATACCGATCATTGCTTTTTTACTAACAGAACTGCAATCAGTTTTCGCTAACAATTTCTCATCATCGGGGATAGGCCCAGATAGCTTAGAGGTTAAAACTATGCCAACAAAAGTCAATTGATTAAAGCATGTAACAATGTAACATGGCTTAATATAAGCTTAATTCAATCAATGTACCAATTTATAGAATGCATATAGCCTGTCATATTTTAATACAATGTGCTCTAACTGCGACGGGCAGGCCAACAATGAAAGTGGCGTATGGGAATATGTATATGGGGCTGGTTGCAACGTGTTGCAACCAGCCCCGAAAAAAATGTTGCAACCATCCCCGAAGCAATGCCTAGACAGTGTTATGGAACAAAAAATCTACGACGCTGATTATAAATAAAATGACTAAATGCAGTTTCAAGCTTAATTACTTGTCCAACTTATAGAACCAAACCGAAAAATATTTCTTCAAAACATTCGGCTATATCGTCTGTTTAGAGTGCAAGGGTACTAACTCCACTTTTCGAAATTGTTCAGGAGAGCAAATCTAAACTTTCGATGATTGCCAAAAATCTAATTATTGTCATATCATTGTGAATTATGAAAATTTGGATAGCAGATTATATCCTTAGTTGGAATAATGTAATCTTTAAAAAAAATTTAAGCCGCCGCGCATAAAATAATAAAGTTTGTGGAGGACAGGAGGCAGAATTATAGCAATAGAACCTTTGCGCATTTCAAAATATTTCGGAATCTTAACCCATTAGTGCCCACAGTCCCTTTTTAGGGACACAAAGTTAAGCACGTGCAGTCTATCATAAATGAACCACAAGTTTGTAGTTTCTCTTTTTGCTGTTACTACCAATGTCTCTAGTATTTTTCGGAGCATTTTATTTGTATGTGCATAAACATTATGTGCATAATATTTCCTTATGAACATCGACTGCGAGAAATTTCACATATAACGAATTCATGCTCAAAGGGGGGTGTTTTTCTATTAAATGACCTCAGTAAATTGAATAAAGTGAATCATGCCTATGTAGTACAACTACTTTGCTTGTGCAGGAATACTTTTGTTGCATGTTTCTTGCGAGCGTTGTAATTGCTGTGCTGAGTTGAATTTGTGTCCCTAAAAAGGGACTGTGGGCATTAGAGAGTACACTATTTTCGTAAAGGCAAAAATAGCTGTGTGTATGGGTTTTTGACCACTGGAACTTATTAGATACAATCGTTATGGCATATTTCTGTGCCATCTTAATACTAGAATGTATGTATGTATGTATGAATGAATGTATGCATGTATGTATGTGCGTATGTATGTATGCGTGCATGTATGTATGCATGCATGCCTGTATGTATGTATGTATGCATTTATACATGTGTGTATTTATGTATGTATGTATATATCCATGTATGTATGTGTGTATGCATGCATGTTTGTACATATGTAGGTATATATGCGTGCATGCATGTATGTGCGCACGTACGAACGCAACGCACGAACGAACGCACGTGTACAGGTACGAATGTACGTGTGTGTATGTATCTATGATTGAATGTATGCATGTATATAGGTATGTATGTATGTATGTATTGACGTATGGACTATGTACGTACGTACGTACATACGTATGTATGTACATATGCACGTATGTTACATTGTGTGTATGTACGCACTTAGTACGTACGTACATGCATGTGTACGTACGGTGCACGTAGATGGTTGAATACGAGCATACATACGTATTACGTACACACGTACGCACGAACGTACATGCATAAGTAAATATGTATGCACGTACGTACGTAACATATGCACGTGCGTACACGTACATACATACTTGTACTACGCACCGTAACGTACGTGCGTGCAGACGTACGTACACGTACGTACGTACGTGGGTATTATGTAGGTATGCAAGTATGTACGCATATATGTAAGTGCGTGTACGTACGTACGAACGCACATGCGCACGAAGCATGTAAATTACGTGTATGTATGTATATATATATATGTATGTATGCATGTATGTATGCACGTATACTAGGGTGGCCCTTAAAAATGAAAGTTAAAAATAATCGACTGGCACCCCTCCAATCTATTTCAATTATGAAGAAAATAATTTGTGCAAAAAATGTTTGCAATAGGGCAATATTTAGGGGTGCCCCCCGAGCTTTCAAGTTTCAGTAATGTATGAGTAAACTTCCAAATTATAATTGGAATCGCAAACTGAAATTTTCAGTGCTTTAATGCATTCTGTCGGCCTACTAATGTTTGCAATGCATCAACATTTAACATTTATTACTTATTAAAATTACGTGAGCTCTAAAATTTTTGTCACTGTACAATATTTAAAATGTATGTTTCATTAACGTTTGTTAAAAAAAGGTGGCAATATTTTATGAAGAGCTGTTTAATACAAAGAAAGACATTTGATTTTATTCTACTGTTGCAAACAGAAATTGTCAGACATGTAAATACGAAATATTACAAATAATTATTAATTAATGAGGGAAAACAAGTGTCTATCTACTTGGCTCTTTTGAGCCTGAAATTCTTGGAGCAGAGTTGCCATCGTATCGCCAAACTTTTGGATACTTCATGCATCTACTCAAAGTTGGCAAGCAGACAGTCAACAGGCTAGGCTATAGAAAAAGCCACTCTATTTTGGAACCGAGCTGGTATACCTGTAAGAGGTAAAAAGCATTGTATTGACAAGTCACACCGTTCTGATATCTTGGAGTTTGCTCATAGACATTCAGCAACTGTACAGCCACGAGACGATTACAGGGAATTTCTCGAGTGCTCAGCTGTCTTTTTTGGAGGTATTCCTTCTGGTGGACTTCGGTTTCGAATACCTGGCGCTATGCACCGGGCATGATGGATGGCAAAAGTCATCTATACCATAAAGATGTGGCTCTTTCGTGCTCAGTTCAAGAAGACTGCTGCAGAAGAACGCAGCATTCGTGATATTGCCATCTTTTCAGTTGTTGTCTGCCTGAAAGCCTGGATAACTGTGCCAATTGCTATGGAGGCTCCTCTGAATGACTTCACTCTCATGACAAACCTTCTCACATATTCACATACTACAATGTCTTCTGCTACAAGCAAGGAGCTAGGATTTCATCTCTGGTATTTGTCTGAAGAGCTTATTGGGCTTGCTCTTTTTGATTCAAGGGTATCCAATGACTCCAAAAAGCTAATGATTGCTGCCATGGAAGAAGTAGCCCCAGATCATCCGCCTAAACAACCCAATGTGAAGTCAGATGCATTTCTTGGCACCAGCGGTCTGGAACAATTCTGTACAACCAACTCCAAGAAACTGTTCCAGGTGCTTGGTCTGCATGGGTTATCTGAGATGATGCTTTCCAAAGATCCTGCTCTTTGGGAAGAGAATGAAGCATTTCGAGAAGCACAAGCAGTACTCAAAGGGTTGGCTGTCATCAATGATAGAGCTGAACGAGGTGTGGCACTCATCCAGGACTTAAGTAAAAAGCTAACAAAAGATGAGGATCAGCTTCAATTTCTCCTGTAGGAGGTTGTCAGTGAACATCGACGACAGTTCCCTGACTGTACGAAGAGAAATTCGTGTCAAATTAAGCAGTGATTCCTGCATTTTATTGTCCTGTACTGATCATTTACTTCTGTGACCAGCTGAACAGTGAACAATAACTGAATTATAATTTAACAGTAAACACTTGTTTCATTGGCATTGTTGCATCACTAGACTGTATTTTAGTCATTTCTGTAAAATTCTGAGTGACAGTGTGTCGTATATAGCTTGGTTGAAATAGTATGATTCAAATGATCAAATCTGTATTACAGAATAAATTTCAGCGCTCGAGGGGCACCCCTAAATGTTTTGCAATTCCAAAATCCTTTTCAACATAATGCTATTTCTGTAATTGGCATGGATTGAAAGGGTGCCACACAAAATTTTACGATTTTTATATTTTAGCTGTATGCTAAGGGCCACCCTAACGTATACGCACGCAGACACGTAAGCAGGTGCGTATGTGCGCATGCATGTATGTATGTATGTTTGTATGTTTGTATGTACGTACGTACGTACGTACGTATGTATGTATGTATGTATGTATATATACATTGTATGTATGCATGTTTGTATGTAGGTACCACGCACGCACGTGCGTAGGTAGGTAGTATGTATGGATGTACCTGTGTATGTACGGACGTACACAAGCACGTACGCCGGTGCGTATGTACGCAGGTTACGCAAGTACGTAGTACAAGTGTGTATGTACGTAGGTATGTATGTGCGTATGTACATACATACCTATTTACTTTTGTATGTACGTTCGTGCGTACGTGTGTACGTATGTATGCTCGTATTCAACCATCTACGTGCACCGTAACGACGCTTTGCCTTGCACTGAAATTCATAATATCAGTTGGACGAGTATAACTGGGTCTGTCCTATAAAAGTCAATTGCTAAGGACGGACATATAGTCGGGACAGCCGGAAGAGGGGTTAAGGGACCGTCCATAAATGACGTCATGCACCTAGGGTTGGGGTCATACATATTATGTGACGGTGTATGATGGTCTCTAACCAGATATCATATGACATTTGTGCTGAAGTGTGGCGAGGATGGTGAAAATCGTCCAAAATTACGTTTCGTCATTTATGGACGGCCCCTAATAACTGGTTTTGATATTTCTATATGCAGCATTTCATCTATCTGTATGTTACTTTTCATTGATATGTTTAATTTCTTATTTTAATAACGTGCAAGTGAAATAATCCTGTCATATTTCAAGAATTTCCATTTATAAAAAACCTGTGCCCTGTAGTGCCCACTGTCCCTTTTTAGGGACAAGAATTTAAATGCCGAAATTATTTTTACCTGATGTTTGCAAATTTTTTCCACATTTTTCCCGTTATACCATCCATATTGTCTACCACACCAAGAAATTTCATAAAGTTTTTCCGCCATGGGCACTAAAGGGTTAAGATAGATAATAATTTATATCTTCATAATTTATGGATTTTTGGAAAAATAGATCGTTTCCCCTAGTTGGAATGATGAAATCTTTTAAGTATTTTCTGTCTCCGAACCTGAAAAATAAATGTTTGTGAGAGAAAGTACGCAAAATGATAACTTTATGACGGGAGGTAGGCCTAGCTAGCCTATGCCTAGAACCTCCGCAAATCCAAAATATTTTTAGATCTAAAGATAGATCGTTTTATAACGACTAAAATATGCGGCTCATAATTATCTTTTAAATTATTATCAACCATTACATGAAAATAATGTGGTTTCTGCCTGTTTTATTAAGAAATAATAATAATAAGCTAAAAAATGCGCTATAACAAGCCACTCTTAAATACGCTTGTGGTCGCTTACAACATGCATAATTGAATTATAATTGAGTATTAATTTTCGAACATTATCAAAATTCCTTGATTAAAATAATTGTTTTTATTATAATAATAAGATTATTATGCTAAGAATAATTTTCCCGACCAAAGCAACATGTTACAGATTGTAAGAAAGATACGATTTCCCTAGGATATAATTTTTAATCACGTTTTCTGCACACCTTCGGTTAGCATTCTTTGCGTGAATAAATAACTATAATCGCTCTAACGCAAGGCGTGAGTAGATAGAACCTTTGCACATTTCAAAATATTTCGGAATCTGAAGATAGATAATAATTTATTTCTTCATAATTTATGGATTTTTGGAAAACAGATCGTTTGCCCTAGTTGGAATGATGAAATCTTTTAAGTATTTTGTGTCTCCGAACCTGAAAAATAAATGTTTGTGAGAGGAAGTACGCAAAATGATAACTTTATGACGGGAGATAGGCCTAGCCTATGCCTAGAACCTCCGCAAATCCAAAATATTTTTAGATCTGAAGATAGATCGTTTTATAACGACTCAAATATGCGGTTCATAATTATCTCTTAAATTATTATCAACCATTACATGAAAATTATGTGGTTTCTGCCTGTTTTAGTAAGAAATAATAATAATAAGCTAAGAAAAATGCGCTATAGCAAGCCACTCTTAAATACGCTTGTGGTCGCTTACAACATGCATAATTGAATTATAATTGAGTATTAATTTTCGAACTTTATTAAAATTCCTTGATTAAAATAATTGTTTTTATTATAATAATAAAATTATTATGCTAAGAATAATTTTTCCGACCCAAGCAGCATGTTACAGATTGTAAGAAAGATACGATTTTCCTAAGATATAATTTTTAATCACGTTTTCTGCACACCTTCGGTTAGCATTCTTTGCGTGAATAAATAACTATAATTGCTCTAACGCGAATTTGTGAAATGTGCAAAGGTTCTATCTTAGATAGAACCTTTGCACACTTCACAAATAGGTCATTGGAGATATCTCTAATATTCAAATAGTTGCTGTTTCGCTATTTGTACTCAGAACGATATGATCTTTGCACATTTTAAGCAGCACATTGGTAGCAATAAAATAAAACAATAAAACGTTTTTTTGAAAAATTTGGAGTTAGAACCCTTGCACTCTAAACAGACGATATAACGAAAAGACAAAAAACCGAAAAATTTACTTTCAATTGCAAAAAACGATTTTTTTCGGCAGTCATTATCAATTGCCTGCTAAGAAATTAAGACACAATGGCCAAAAATGTATCCTTTACTAAATAGTTTGCTTATATTTGAGTTGCTATTATGTAGCGCCGAAATATCGATGGTGTTGCAACCAACACCTGTTCCAACCAGCCCCGGTCTCCCCTACGCCCTCCTGCCTTATTCATTTCTATCTTTCCCCCGGTTTCAGATTTCTTCTTGTCTCTATCAACTTCAGGGTTTCCATTGTCATCCACGGCTTGTTCTTTCTTTTCTTTCTCTTCCCCAGCCATCTATCTGCCGTGTTTTCCGTTTCTTCTTTGATGTCCTCCCACATTTCATTTGAATTTTTCTCTTCCTTGCAGCCCAGGAGCGTCTCAAATCTGTTGTTCACCTCCACTGTGCACCCTTCCTTAACGTCGCTGTCCTGCAGTTTGTCCAGCTCATATTCGATTCTGTGTCCTGTTCTCCCATGCTTCCTAAATCTCAGTTTTAGCTCCGCTCCCACAAGGTTGTGGTCCGACTCACAGTCCGCCCTCGAATTCAGTACGCCGCCGTAGCCGTCGGTGCATGCATGTAGATCTGGTACAAGGAGATGTTGACGGCCGCTACTCTCATCCTGACATAGATGATCCTGTGATATTGCATGATATTCCATCAGGCCGTTTTTGACCTCCCCTGGTGTGATAGAGAGTATGATGGCCACCCCGCTCTCATGGCTGTCGGCACCAGAGTATATCACCGGCTCCTCCGTATCACTGGTGAAACATTCGCTTCCCGTCCATCTGGCCTCTGCAACACCCATTATCTGAACTCTTCCTCTTCTAATTTCTCCGATGACATTTGCCACTTTCCAGGCTTGGGACAGTGTCTGCACGTTCACTGCCGCCCCTCTAACGTTGTTGCGCAGGTTCACTCGGCTCCGTAGATTCCGACATGCATACGTCTCAGGCCCTCCATTTGCTGGCTTTAGGCCTGAGTCATCATCACCTGTCGAAGCCTTGTTCTTCCTTTCTTCAGTAGCAATTAGGTGGTCAATTTCCTGGAGGGATCAAAACCAACCCTCATTGCGTTATTCTGACGTCGTCTTCTCATAATACACACTGGGGTTGTTGTAGTCAGTGGGCCCCAAATCCTCTTCTGACCGCAGTTCAGTTTGACCTGTTTGCCGGTCCCTGCCGTTGATCCGCATGGGATTCTTCCGCCACGGCCGTGTTTCCACACCGCTGCTACCCGGTGTTCCTGGTGAACACAGACTTTAAGCGGTCTGTATTCGCTCGACATGGTCTCGTCTTCGGGCCTTCCAGGGCATTTTTTAGGGAGTATGAGCGTAATCTCATACCCCGCCCTGACCTTGATGAGAGCCACCACTGCTTGGTCCGAGACTGCTTATTCGTCAGGCTGGGCCTGCTTATTTCGCAGCTGACCATCGCTGATGGTTTTCCGCTATCTGCCACCTGCGACCCGCTGTGTAGCAGTTAAGCTCTGCCCACAGTTCTAGCTAGTGCTACTATAATATTGTGGTGTGTCAATGACACAAATTATACCATAATATTATTCTAGCTAACGCTACTATACTATAATATTGTGGTAAAATTTGCGTGTCATTGAGCACCGCCGTCCAGTCGGAATCTGAGGCTGAAATTTGTTCTCAATAACGACAGGTCTAACAAACTGAGAGGGTTTCTTGGATTCTAGCTTGAATTTTATTTTTTTTAACCACCGTAGGGACCGTCCCCCTATCCCCCTAAGTCTCCGCCCATGATAATTTAATGCTTTTATTACAATTAGTAATGGAAATGTGCTCGAACTCGAGACGTACAACGTACTCACGTAACCAGCTGCTGTGCCTGTGCTGGGCAGTGACGCCATTGACGACTTCTAACTGCGTACGCATGAACTCAACAATTAGGCTACCACCAGAGTATGCGCACGCGAGCGCAGCGGTGGGAAACGGCGCCACCCAGTTCCGGCGTACGGTGAGATCGAGGGAACTGGCATTGTCGCTTTCGCGGGCAATCGCCCTGTGCACCCATCTGTACACCGTTCAGTCTTGTGCAGTGGCGTAGCTACCATGTGTGCAGGGTTCCGGGACAACGGGTCACCACACAACTGGTCTAACGGCAACTAGTCAAACGACAACTGCTCTACAGACAACGCGTATTGATGAAAATAGAACCTGGATTTATGAGGGAAAAAAACGCCAAATGGATGTCTAGCTTAAATGGAAGCTGGATTGATGATTCTCATTCATGTATTTCAACATGTATCCAGCTTCTATCTCAGATCTAAAAATACCTTAATCCAGCTTCTATTTCTCTACGGTTTTTCATCAATCCAGCTTCTATTTGAGATCTAAAAGTACCTTTATACAGCTTCTATTTCTCCTGCGTTTTTCGTCAATCTAGTCTCTATTGCGCATTACATACATACATACATACATAAATACATACATACATACAAACATACATACATACATACATACATACATACATACATACATACATACATACATACATACATACATACATACATACATACATACATACATACATACATACAATGTCATACATACATACATACATACATACATACATACATACATACATACATGCATGCATGCATGCATGCATGCATACATACATACATACATACATACATACATACATACATACATACATACATACATACATACATACGTACATACATATGTCATATATACATATATACATAATAACAAACGTACATGCTCACATGCAGGTCCTCGTACATACATTCATACATACACACATGCATACATGCATGCATATATGCATGCATATATGCATACATACATACATACATGCATATATATACATGCATACATATATACATGCATACAAATATACATACATGCATAGTATTGCATAAAAATATACATACAAGCATAATTACATATATCCATGCACGCACACATGCCTTCGTACATACATTCATATATACAGGGTGACCCAGCATAAATATCCCGACTTTACACGCGTATAACTTCGCCAATTTTTAACATTTATTTATGCTTAATGCATCAAATTAAAGGTATTTCACTCTAGTATTAGCTCCAAAAAGTTGAACTGGTGCTAAGTTAGGCTTTAATTATATGCTCTTTACAGCGCTAGCTACCATTTTTTGTCATTACTGACGCAATATGACGCCGTTTCCCCGGGAATTTCTATCTTTTTTACTAAAACGCGCGTAGACACGATCATTTTGGGTGTTTGTAGGGTCCCTACCATGAATATCTTCTCATCGCAAAACCACGTCCTTTCAATTTTGACAACAGCCGTGCACTGCCATGCGCTGCTTCAGACGCTAGACGCTGCCAGCCGTTTCTTTGCGTAAGAGTTGGAGAGCTCGTTGGACTTCTCGTCGACGAATTACTTTAACTTTAGGCCTATATAATCTTTTCCAATACGTTATGCAGTGCTTATAAGACTGCCTGTTTTGCGCTAAATTTCCCTGGGAGATTTGCATGTAGGGCCTGCCCTGGTCATTGTCTTGGCTGCAAATTTACTCGGACACACGAGCAATGTTAGCGCGGATGTGAGCGCCGTGCGCACCGATTCCCATGGTTTGCGAGTAGAAAGTCCTATTTTATCAAGTTTCCGTAGCAGATAATTCAAGGTATTGTTTATTCCATGATTTCCATCCTCTGCTAGAAAATTCGTTAATCATTTCAAACGAATTAAATCCCTGATCAGTTCGTAAAATTAAGAACGAAACGCGATCATCGTCTGTCAACGGCGCCAGATTGCGTCACGAATGACAGCAAAATATGGTAGTTAGCGCTGTTCCGGGCATATAATTAAAACCTAAACTAGTTTCAGTTCGACTTTTTTAGAGCTAATACTAGATTGAAATGCCTTTAATTTGATGCACTAAGTATAAATAAATGTTAAAAATTGGCGAAGTTATACGCGTGCAAAGTTGGGACATTTATGCTGGGCCACCCTGTACATATATATATATATATATATTTACAAACATACATACATACTTACATACATACATGCATATATACAATATACATACATATATAATTATTAATACACATGCTCAAAACACACAGAATCTAACATTCTCTTCATGCATAAGCACACGTTTGTGGAATCAAAGGGGTCCCCATGTAAAAATTGTATAATTTCGAGGTAGATTAATATATTTTAAAACCTAAATATATCATTTTGTGCAGAAATGAATGCTCTATCCATTGGTGTATTGCAAATTATAATATCTAAAACCAAACCCAAAATCCAGGGGGGTGGTAAGCCCCCTTGGTAGTCAGTGTTACAAAAAAGCTTGGTAGCCTGAAGGTTAATTCTGTAGGAGCCTAGCCTACTGTCGCGAAATTTTATTGGTCAAAGAATCAATGACCCTAATGAGTCTAGCAACGTGTATGCTTAAAGTCAGATAATAATAAAAATCTTCGTTTATTAACATTCAATCTGACAGACCACAGATTTATTACAGATACAGGTTATACGAAATACGGCCAGCGTCGCATAACACACAGGTCGGCTACACAACAGACTCGGTAGCTTAACACTAATGGCCTAAGTGCTGGAAAGCTGGAAATTCAGGGCATTATTTCTTTGAGACATAGAAAGCAAATCCCAGGAGGTGTAATCAGTCTGTGTTTCAATAGACTATTCGTACTATCGGTTTGACAAGAAGTGCCAGTTTCCTTGTTGTAGCTCAGGTCAAGCAGAACAGTGGCTGCTTCCAGGTCCCGTTTCTCAGTAATCTCAGTTTACACCGTTTGTGTCTGTCAATAACCTGCCTCAAACTTGACTGGCATATGGCTGTAGACCAAACAGAAGGTCATTGGAACATAATCAATGTCCAGTTCGTCATCTGCTGGTTTACCTATTAGCAATACAATAAGCTTAGAGGTCCTAGTGTAATATCTGTAAATTTTCCTTTTGAATCTGAAAGGTGAACTAATCGCAATAAATCTGCCATGTGCAAGTTACTACTCTCTTGTGTAAATTACATGTTTTGTTGAATAAAATTGTATGTATAAAAACCTCATTATTGGCCTTTCCAACAGTTATTTTCGATGTCCTACCACTAGCCAAACCTCCCAACAACACGTACAGCCTGCCAAAATATCTTCTTGATGCTTTCACCGTCTAACCAACCAATTCGACCAGTCCCCTCCATGTAATAAATATAGCCTATCTTCAGACAGTCATATTATAAAGTGTCAACATTCAACAGTTGATTTTACTTGGAGCTTAAGGTCCCTCACGAGATTGATAAAAGCACACTACACGTATACAAGCATAGACAATAATTCTTGTAGTGTACGAATTGTTCATGAATGTTTACGTTTAGCGTGCTTTATAAATCATGCGAGAAGCCTTCAAATGAGCTGCAGTTGTCAAAATGTTAACGGCGATATCAAAATGCCGGTATAGTTAATCATGAAAGTAGAAATAATATAATAATAGGCTATATGATGCATCCCATCGGATCGGTGCATCGTTCCGTCGGCGTTGGCATACGTCAATTTTTTACAATCCAGCGGTTTACGCGCGTGGTATTAGTTAAAGCAGTGGTTCCCAACCTTTTTTGACTGTCGGGCCACTTTTTCTAAGTTGTAGGACACGAGGGCCACTTTGTCTTCAATCAATCAATCAATCAATCAATCAATCAATCACATAAATGTATTATAGCGAAAAACTTATATAACGTTCACGGCGGTGCAAAACACACTTAATTGAAGGACATTAGGGGCCACAAGGCTAAAATTTAATTAACTAAAGGCGCATAAAATTGCTAAAATTGAATCAAAATAGAATGTTTGATGCGATTTATTAACGTCCAAATAAAATAATTTTGTAATATAAAAGAATTTCATATTCTATCATGTCCAAATTGTCAATTTTTACATATATTTTTCTTAATTCTTTGAGATGCTGCGGGCAATTTTTGTAGGTCAGGCGGGCCACTTTTGGCCCGCGGGCCACGCGTTGGGAACCGCTGAGTTTAAGGAACGCGAATATGTTTTAGTTTGCTTCTTCTAGTAGGCCTATATCAATTCTACAATTCGGTTCCAAGTACAACGATGGCATATTAAAAATAGCTCTTAAAGTTGTCGATAACGAACAGCAGCTTTTGCCCTACATGGAAATAGCGCGGGTAGCCGTGATGCACGACGGGACAGCTTCGCCATGGGATATTTAACAGTTCGCGCCTGAAAAGGTCTACATGGAGTGGAATATGCATTTTTTTAGCATACTCCCACACACGTATTATACTGGCGCTATATCAATTATTGTCACACTCATGTATGCATAAAATTATGTGTAATGTTTAAATGAGATTAGTAAGGTTTCTTGTTGTCAAAGACGACATATTCTGCATTTAAACCTTCTGTTTTGAGATGTTACCATGTGAAATTTTTTATGCCTCTGGCTGAAAAGTTTTTTAATATGTCCTTTGTGTTGATGTGCAAAAACATTGTGCTACCCCACATGACCATATCGCAACCGATAATATTGTGATGTTCCTGCCATTAAAGGGACTCCAAGTGAGCCAATGTAACATGGCCTCTGGCTGATAAGTTTTATAATATGTTTTTCTTGAAGTTGTAAAATCTGTTGCTTTTATCCACAAGATGCACAATGCACTACGTTTTTGGACCTTTTGCTCCTCACTATTGAGTAGACCCCAAAAAACGCGCTAACGAGTCCCCGGACACAATACATCTATAGCCTATCTATATTGAAATCTATATTGAAAATACAATAATTTTGGCCTTAGATGGCGAAGAGTGAAGATGCGCATGGACAATAACCTTGTTTTGTTATACAAACTTAGCTACTCTAATAAGAATGGAGAACGTGGAGGAAGATAAAATGAGGAACGAAGCTGCCGATGCACCTTCGTCGGAAGACGAAATGCATGTGACAGCAAAACGACGAATTAAAGAACCGGGAGACGAGTTAAAACTAAACGAAGATGATATGGACACTGATCAAACAACGGAAGATGATGATAGGGTGGCGACTCAAAGCATGGGTAGGCACTTTTGATTATCATTAAATCCTGTCAAACGGGTTTGAACCCCAAGGTCAGGAAAGTCTATCAAAACAGTTTCATTATCGCAAAATTTAAACAGAATAAACACAATTTTATTCAGACAGTGGATCACTGGACGGAAATAATAAAAGTTGTACACCATTAGCAGAAGTAACCCGCGTTGCCCTGTAAAATATGGTCCTCGCCCAGCCCCCACTCAGTGGCGTCGCCAGACACTTTTTGTAGCCAGTGCATAGGCTAACCAGGGCAGTCATACAAGTAGCCAGGGCACACGGCGAGTCGTGTGCTCGGTTGTACGGGCTTACATAATACATAGGTCTATTATTTTGCGCTACAGTGCTTGCCATGATTGTAAATCATACACCTTACACTATTAGGATTGGATGGTCAGAGGATCAGATGAACGAAGCCATAAAACTTAACACTTTTTTGACATTTGGAAAGCAAATCTTAAAAATCGTATACAGGGTGGGCCATACATGGACCAGCCTAAGGTTTTTGTCAAATTTCATGGTCAGAAGTTTAAAAAAATTAAAACAAATTGACAGGCCTAAAGACAATTCAAATTTACGCACAGTGACCAGATTTCCCCACAATATTTCAAATAGAACAAAAGTTATATCACTTTTCGTGAGACCATTACTGCTTATCAGAGTAAGCGGCGATTATAGCTTTATCTCCAAGACCTTGCTCATGAAGTGTATGAATACAAATTTTGTCTGCCATTGACACTTTGAGCATTTTTATTTGATAGAATGTTCGATTTGATTATTTTGCTAATGAAATTATTAAACTGAAAAATTTACCAACTAATTGACATTTTGACAGCCATCTTGCTAAATGATGCCACAGCGACGTGTAGCGATGCTGGCACCTGTTGCTTTTCTAAATAATAATGATTTTTATGGTAATAACTAGTTTATTTTTGCACCAATTATAAAATCGTTGTTTGTTACTTTTTACGGAGTCGTGTTTTCAATCGTCAAAAAAGCAGTGAGTGATCTCGCTAAAAGTGATACAACTTTTGTTCTCCTTGAAATATTTTTTAATGAAATCTGGCCATCGTGTGTAAATATGAATTGTCTTTAAGCCTGTAGAATTTCATTTAAAAATTCCTTCTTCTGACCAAGGTATTGGCAAGATACCTCAGGAGTCTTTTTCATGGTACACCCTGTAGACTAATCTCATTGAAAGTGAGACACTGCAAATCCTTTTTCGAGTAACATTTCGATAACAAAAAGGTCAGCAAATAAAGTAACTGAGTCAGTTAGGCAGTATAGGGCCTAGGGATGAGCTCCTGGTCCGGCGGGCTCGCTTGGTTATTAAGCAGCGCCGTGCTTTCTCGGTCGTGGAGCCTACTGTATAGAACGACCTCCCGGTTACGCTTCGCTCTCTACTTGTGGTCCATCCGGCTGGGTTCTACACGTCTCTCGAGTCTTTTTTCTTTGTTCGTGGTGGGGCTGGGAGCGCCTCTGAGTAGTTTCTTCAAGGGGCGCTAAATAAATGATCTGAATGAATAAATGAATGAATAATGAATATAGGTCTATTGTTTACGCAAATGCTTACACTTCATTTGAAAAGCAATAGAGCGACAGTTAGGCCTATTCTGTTATATTATATAGTTGTAGACTATACGTAATGTTGGTAAACAGCCACAGAATTTTTCTCTTCCAGAACTTTGCCCTACCAGAATTTTTGCACTGCCAGAATTTTTCCTGCCAGAACATTTTCTCCGCCAAAATGTTGCCCTATCAGAATTTTTCTCTCCCAGAACTTTTGCCCTGCCAGAACTTTACCCTGCCAGAGAGCGGACTGACGGACGGATGGACGTGAACAGTAAGAAACGATATGGCCGAACAAATTATGGCAAGGTAAAATTTCTGGCAGGGCAACGACCAGGGCAAAGGCTTTTTTGCCAGGGCATTTGCCCTGCCATGCCCTGGCGTTGCGCCGCCACTGCCCCCACTCGCACATGCGGGGTGGGGTTCCTCGCTCAATTTCGGGTTTTCTTAAACGAACCCGCTTCCACCCGCCGCCCCGCCTTTGGTGGTAAACTCCACTTTGCACCACCCCTCCACTCCAACCCGCCCTCACTCCGACAGCAACCAAACCAGCTCAACCTGAACATTTACTACGCTTTTTTCTGTTGAAGGGGCCTGCAAAGTCCAACTGGCAAATCCACTAGATAGGGCCTACGTACCATGCGACTTTAGATCCGCCTACGGCGAGAATGAGGTTAAAAGAGACCTGGGGCGGATCCAGGGGGCGATCCGGCCATGGCCCTCCATTTAGGAAATTTTTTATTTTTCACCAGCCATTTTGGTGTGGAAAGTGGACGGCCCCCGTGAGTTCAGCAGACCTTTACAAAAGTAGTCTTAAATGAAACGTTGCTTCATAATTGATATAAACGTAGCCTAATTACATCGTATGCCATCTTGCTCCATTTTCTTGCGGTGTCTGGACTTGTTGCTGTGAGATCCCAAGTAATGGAAAGCATTTCATTTCATTCATTCATTCATTTATTCATTCATTTTGAGAATTTATATAGCGCTTCTTAAAAAAACATACTCAGAGGCGCCCCCAGCCCATCTACAGCTAAAAAAGAAGGATTTGAAATACTTGAAAAATGCAGGGGAATTTAGCCTAGGCATAAGTTGCAAGGTTAGTGGGATACCATTCCAGACAGCGGGACCCACAACAAAAGAGGCTCGGCGCACCATTGCAGGCTTGCAGCGAGAAAATGTCATCAACATAATTATGGTTTAAATCATATTTATCGCTTTTACAAAAGTCCGTCCAGAGTTAATCATTCCAAAAGGAACACGCGCAAATTCGTACAGCCCATTATGTGTAACAAACGCACTCTTCCATTGGTCACTCTTTTTTACAGGACAAGTCCAATAGGCACTGCGACAGTCCATAACGGAAATAAACTTGGATTTCCCGACTTTGCTCAAGACATCATTGACGATTGGCATAGGATATCTACAATTTTCAGTAAAAGAGTTAATGTATCTGTAGTCGCAAGCCAGTCTCAAGGATCCATCCTTCTTTTTGACAATGACAAGTGGACTTGCAATTCTGCTTGACGATGGTTGAATTATGTTTTCTTTCAGCATCTCTTGTAGGCCCTATTTGTCTTCTGCACCATATATAAGTGGTATTCGATATGCCATGAATTCTTTTTCTTGAAAGTCTGGTTTCAGCACCACTTCATGTTCAACTAATGTACATAGTCCCGGTTTGTCTGAAAATCGGTCTGCATAACGATTTAGTATTTCAAGCAATTGTTTCTGTTGTTCGCTCGTAAGACGTCCAATTTGTTCATAATCCAATTGGAGTGATTTCTGTTTTGCCTCTGAATGGTCTTCTTTCAGCGGTATTTCTACTTCTGATCGAAATTCGTCATCCTCTTCCACGATAAGACCACAAGACAATGTTCTCGTGATAAAATTTCTCATCTTGTTGGCATGAACAATTCGTCGACCATTTTCATTCATGTCCACAAGATACGAATATTTGGATCTTCTTTGCAAGACAGTACATGGAACATGCCATCGTGAGATCAATTTATTGGTTGACGCTGGATACAGCACGATGACGTTTTCTCCTGGTTCGAATTCTTTATCTTTTGCTCTTTTGTTATATTGGCCGGCGTATTGTTTTTGCTTTTCTTCAGCACAACTCTCGGCGAATATCAAGGCTTTTCCCATGTCTGCTCTTAAATTCGTCAAGTACTTTGCCGGTTGCACTCCAATGTTCGGTGGTAAATTTATTTCTTTGGTCCAGCTTTCTTTAAGAATGGTTAGCGGCCCTCTTGGCAACTTTCCATAGACCAGCAGATATGGTGCAACTCCTGTAGTTGCATTAGGCACTTCTCTCAATGCCCAGACGGTAAATGGAATGATTTTATGCCACTGTCTCGGATTTTCCACAATGACATGATGAACCATCTTCTTAAACGTCTGATTCCATCTCTCCACTTTTCCGGCCGCCTCTGGATGTCCCGGCGAATCGAATCGAGGACAACATCCCATCAATTTAAGAAATGCTCTCGTTAAGCTGTCTGTAAAATTCGTTCCTCTATCACTCGTTGTCACTGACGGAACTCCGACATCCATGAACATCTTCATCAGAGCCTCGCAAACAGCCTCAGCAGTCAATGACTTCATCAAAAATGTTGACGGCCATCCTGTACATGAGTCTACAATGCACAATCAATACTTATGCCAGCTGCTGACGTTGGTTCGATTGGTCCTACCACGTCCATGGTCATTCTTCGGAAAGGAACTACTTCCCTTGGTATTGGTGTGATCAGTACTCGATCCATCACCAAACTTCGTGCTTTCAACTGACACTTCTCACAGGACTTGCAGAAATTCATCACATCTCTACGCATCCTTGGCCACACAAAGGACAGATTGATACGTTCTCTTGCCTTCTCTTCTCCCAAGTGTCCGCCAAATACTGATTCGTGTGCCAATTCCATCACCTGAATTCTTCTTTCCTTCGGCAGCACCAACTGGTACACCAACTGATCAAACATTTGATGCCTCTTATACATCAACACATTCACCACACTAAACTCTGATCCTTTGTCTTCAGCTATCTTCCACCACGACTTCAGTGACTCGTCATTTCTCTGCTGCTCTTCAAATTTCTTTGCATCTGCCAATTGTCTTTCATCATTCGTATTCTCAGAAAACAAATCTCTCATACGCGTATCCACTTCACTGTCGCTTCCCGAATCATCGTAATCATCACGCTCACATGCAGCCATCTCTTCTTCAATTTCATTGCTTTCGGATAGTGCTGCCCCTCGATTAAAATTTTTAATCGCGATTAATCGATCGATTAAAATTTTTAATCGCAAGTTAACTGCAAATTAACCGCACTTTAACTAACAAAGTGAACATTCTTTGTTATTATTATAACTTAAGCACATGTATTCTTCAATCATCAACAATACACTGTGTCCCCGATAAAGTAGAACATACAATAAAGTGTCATAACTCGGTCAAACCTTTTACAATTTGTCTGAAATTTTAAACACAACAACAGTGGCCATATCTACACGAGACCCTAAAGCCGATTAGAAATATTCGCAAGGTTGTCAAATATATGAGCATTTCAGATGCAGCACCGAAAAATGGAACTATCCAACATTGAAAATCTTAAATGACGTAAAAAGTAGAACACTGCTGTTTATATCAATATCTTCAATATTTGTGAAGTGATTTATTAAATATTTTGTACACCGTAACTCCGCCCAATTGGACGTGGGTCAGTGAATTGTCGTTACATTTGGATGAAAATAACGGTTTTGCTGAGTTCAGCGGTCACAGTTGATGTTTGAATTGCCCGCCTTCAGCGCGCACACAGGCTCTGAGTCGCTGACGCCACTGATTGACAGCGCTGTCGATGATTCGGTTTTTTTTACAATCAGATACAGTAGGCCTAACTGTTACGTAAAACAGGTCTCGTAGTGTAGCTGTTTCCGAAAACGACGTTTATAAACAACAGCCAATGTATCCCCTGCGCTAACCAAAAAATGACGTCATTCTATGCGTTTTACTGTTCGGTAACTTGGTTTCTGAACCACCCAATTTCAAAAGGGTGTTTCTTCGTAACCCTTGCATCAAATGTAATAATATTTGCAGGTTATAGATAGAATAGACTGAAGCTCATGTGCACCAAATTTGGTACCTATAATAGTACAATTGACCTAGATATTTCACAAAGTCTAGTGTTCTACTTTATCGGGGACACAGTGTAGATTCTGACTTATTTAAGAGTATTCTTTCAAGTGAACACAGTAACTTTTAAACTAGCTTCAACATAATAAAAAAAAGTCTACACACACACTTAGTAAAGTCTTCAATCATCAACAATAGATTCTGACTTATTTAAGACTTCAGAGTATTCTTTCAAGGGAACACAGCTACTTAACCAAACTAGTTTCAACATCTTCAAAAAGTCTACACACACTTAGTAAAGTTTTCAAACATCAACAATAGATTCTGACTTTAAATTTAAAACTTAAGAGCATTCTGTCAAGTGAACACAGTAACTTAACCAAACTAGCTTCAACATCTTCAAAAAGTCTACAGACACACTTAATAAAGTCTTCTGACTAATTTAAGACTTCATTCTTGCAAGTGAAGCCAGTCATTCAAGCAAACTAGCTTGTTCACATAGCTTGGATCAAGCGAGACCCTTTTCTTGCTAACTATGTGACCAGATAAAGAAAACAATCGTTCACACGGTACTGTTGTAGCTGGCGAAGAGAGATATTTCTTGGCAAGTCTTGCCAAGAGTCGGTGGGCGCTATCACGTAGCCTCCACCATTCAAGTGGACATGCATCGCTGTCAACGCTATAGGTTCAGACCTATATCGTTGAAGAACCGCTTTTGCATTGGTAGCTTGATGCATCAGCGGTTCGTCTTCTGAATCTGAAGATAGCTCGTAGATCCGAGGTTTCTTTTTGGGAGGCTCTTGAGGACTGCTATCAGATGTTTCACCCTTCATGATGCTTTCTATCAGTTTCTGCACCTCCATCCATACACCGTCACGCTTTTCTTTTGCCATGCACTTGAGATGCCTGAACCGCGGATCAAGAGATGTCGCAACATTCAACCACTGTTGGTTGAGGTTTTGCTTACGATTCTTCAAATCGGCTGTGAAAGATTCCTTGAAACGGACTACGTAGGCGGGATCATCATCTGATACGGTCATCTCTCGAAACAGGTGGCACAGAGTTGGAAGAATCATTGAGCAGGAGATGTACTTGTCGCCACCCAATAATTCTGTAGCATACTCACATGGTTCGAGCATTTTCTGGAGGACACGTAGCTTTTCTCATTCAGAATCGGTAAGAAGTGCGAGTGTATGCTTGTGATTTGGCTCTGCAAATGTCGCTGTAATGGCTTCTTTATTATTTGTCAACCGCTCAATCATGTGCAATGTAGAGTTCCAACGCACAGATATGTCCTGAATTAACGCTGCTTCTCTGTGATTAAGTGACGTTGCTGAGTTTGTAACTCGGCACTATTCGCAGGGCTATGTTTAAAGTGGCCCACTATTTTGCGACACTTTGCAAGGACAGTTTCAATTCCTGAATCTGAAATTGCTCTGTTAACCGAGAGTTGCAAACTATGCGCTACGCAGGGCATATGCTGAAATTGCAGCATTCCAACAGCAGATGTAACATTTCGCGCATTGTCTGTGCTGAACGTAGTCACTTTTTCGTAAATATTCCATGACTTTGCCACCGATGAAAAATGTGCAGCACATGATTCTGCGTAGTGTCGTTCTTCTGTATTCACAACTCATAGGGCAAACGATTTGAAAGTCCAGTTGTTGTCAATGAGGTGACCAGTCACTCCAAGGTAATTGTCATTGGCTACAGAGGACAAGTAGTCCGCAGTCAGGGCAACAAACGCTGATTCGCACATCACCCTGCTAACCTCTTCCTTCTTCAATTCATACAAGTCGTTGATGCGAGCGCCGATGACTTGCCTCGAAGGCAGCTTGTGCGACTGATTCCCAGACGCAATCCGTATGATATCCGCCAAACCTCCATCGGTAACAACGTCCATTCAGCGCAATCCATTTTGCGATAGCATTTGTGATATTGCCATACGTCTCTTGGTTCATGGGTTTAGCTACACCACTAAACTGAATTGAAGGGCTTGGAGCAATAACAAGGTATGTCGAAAATCATGAATGTTGGGAAATCGACTTCAAAGATTTACCGCTTCAAAATGCTGTTTCTCAGCCATTTGACAACATATCAACAAGCTGTTTTGAGCAATATGTACCTTAAAATAGTCTTTAAATAAATTGTCACATTATACAGTGCGAAATATGAGATTATTATTATTTTTTACACATTTTGCTTCATATCGTGTTATTGCAGCATGAATACTCAGTCATTAGTATAATTTCTGGTGCAATAACAGGTTATGTCGACAAAGTGTTTTCTAGCAGCTGCAATACCACACATATTATGTGGTATAAGTCGACATACCTTGTTATAGCACCAAACTGTCTCTATTACACAGTTCGAGAATCGTGCAAGAAGATTGTAAGTCTCCATAACTGTAGTACTGTCGAGATATAAAATATTCAAAAGCAGTGTGACATGACGTTTTAATGACATAACCGTAGAAATTGTATGCAATATCCGATCTTTGTATCGCGGTTCAGACTTTTCATTTTTACAAAATAAGAGCCATCAACATTTTGTTTCAACATTTCATTGGATTCATCAATAAAAAATTTGATCAACCGAAACTGCTTCTCGTAATGATTTTTTAACCTCTAAAGCTGAAAAAGTAAAAATTTATCTTTCAGCAGCACATATTTTGTTGAAATCAACGTTTGCCAACTGTTCATCGGTAATCTATCGTTTTAACGGAATTAATTATTTTTCTCATTTCGGAAAGCGGAATAGCGGAATAAATTATACGAAATATTTGGGCAGTCACAGCATCAATATTTTTCAACATTCCGGCTTCTACTTTGGCGTAAATCATTAACATCAATCGGGTTTCCATTTAGTGAAGATTTCATTTAACCAATCCAGCTTCTATTTCAACAATAACAGTTTTTTATCAATTCAATTTCCATTTAAATAACAATTATTTTTCATCAATCCAGCTCCAATTTCAGTAATAATGTTTTTGCAAATCCCACTTCTATTGCGTGAAAAATTATTTCGTCAATCCGACTACTATTTAGCAAGAATTCTTTTCGTCAATCCAACTTGTATGCCATCAACGCTATATCCCATGCAATGGCGAATAATTAATTCCGCTAAAACGATAGTGGACAAAATGGCAGATAATTAATTCCGTTCAAACGATAGATTACCAATCTTGGTAATTGGGTAGTTTAGCGTCCCAAATTATTCAGGTTATTGCTGAGACTTGGAATTTCTCGTTAATCCAGCTTCGATTTCATCAAAACTGGAACCTTCATCCAGCTTCCATTTCTTTATCGTTCTTTTCATAAATCCAGCTTCTATTTTTTAGATCTATAAAAACATTCATCCAGCTTCCACTTCTTTATCGTGCTATTCGTGAATCCAGCTTCTATTTCAGATCGATGAAAACTTGTATCCAGCTTCTATTTCAACTACTATTACAGAACCTTGATCCAGTTTCCATCTTTGAAGTGTTCTTTTCATCATTTTAGCCATAAGAAGTCCTCATCCAGCTTCCATTTCTACGCGATAGTTACCCCGTTTGGGACTTCCTTGAGGTTTTCAAGCACACATTTTATGATTTCCTCAATTAAATATGTGTTTTTGGGTAAACACGCACACTAGATACCCGTACTCCAAGCAATATGGCTGCCAACGAATGCTATAAAGTTAGAGCGCAGCGACCTATCCTATCGACGGCATCGCAACATGCAAAGCGGTCAACAGAATGACTGCACTAACCCTAAAACTAACCCTAACCGACCCTCACGGCGCCTAACCTGAGCCCTAACCGACCCTCACGCGATAAATAGTCGCTGCGCTGTAATTATATAATAGTCGCTGCGCTCTAAGTTATGGCATTCGTTGGCAGCCATATTGTTTGGAGTACGGGTATCTAGTGTGCGTATTTACCTGTTTTTGTATATGTCTTTCAGTTATTATTGCAAAGAAATGGTCAAAATAATTTGGGACGCTAAACTACCCAATTACCCCAATCTTTAATACACTTGGTGCTAGGCTGTTGCGATTGTGAGACTCGCAAATCATTTTTAATACTATAACAATCTTTGTCAAAAAGCGTTGGAATGATAGCACCTACGCTTGGGGAGTGGGTATACAGTAAAGTTTTTAATACTTCAACCCAGCGCCAGTTAAGTGTGCGAAAATAAGAACAGTACTGTTGGTGAAGATAAAATCTACACAAAATTCAGAGGCAATCTGGGATCAATCCGGGACATGAGGCGCAAAGGGTGTCACACTGTGACTATACCAATTACGAAATCCTGAAAGAAATTGGTACAGTTTAATGAGTTTATAGAAAAATTCGGTGCGATTGACTAAAAAAAGGTAGTCAGAAAAGTTTTCAGGTCAAAACAAAAATTCCGTTGTTTTACTCAGACCCGGCAACTTTTTCAAACCACTTTCAGCTCTGGGTAGCCTAGACCAGGGGTTCTCAACCTTTTTCGTCCCGCGACACACTTAAACTTGCTATGAAATTTGGGGACACACCATTCAATCGTCATATGTAAATGTCGAAAAAATATAAAAAGTGTCAAAATTAAACATGTATTTTTATTTAAAATTTGCTCGCAAACTTATTTATCCTTCTAAAATGCTAAACTGCTGACCTTTTTAATAAATGAAAATAATTATATTGAATTTCTTTCCAGTTTTTATGATTTTAAAATTCTAAATTATTCTTCTGATCCCAATCTATTGTCGTTTCTACAACTCGACGTCAATTTAATCGCCTAATATTATTACTAAGACCTTGTAGTCCTAACAGTTAATTGGATCTTTGTTCTTGAATTTTTCTTTGAATCATATTAAAACGCGGTTCCACAGTTTTTGTAAGTGCAACTCGTAAGCAGGCTGAGAGGGCACCTCCGACAAGTGTGTTCCGATTCTTGTTCTTTATGTTGATCACATGAGAAAAGACCTGTTCAGATAAGTAGGAGCTATGAAAGGAAACCAGCTCCTTGATAGCTTTGCTTACAAGTAATTTGTAATGTTCTTCCTTGTACGTCTTTGCCAAGAACTGGGTTCTTGATAATTGCTTAGCCTATGCATGTCCTTCATTCTGGAATCACATTGCAGCTCAACAAGTGTTTCCTGTTCATTGTTGTTCGATTCTGCTCCATTGATATTTTCCTTGGGGAATAGGTTCAACATCCACCTTAATTGTCTTCTTAATATCAGTATCAGAAGAGGATGGCCAAATTTACGTTTTCTTACCCATACATGTTTCCATTTCGATTGCTGACTTAGCCTAGGTTAACGGGTAAAAGTTTTCTAACAGGTGCGATCGTAAACGTGTTTACATAGGCCCTATGTCATATCCTTTGAAAATAAACGTCATAACTACCCCAAACCGGGGTAAAATAGATAAATAGAGCGCAACAGATTCTCATTGCAGTCATCCGCTAAACTTCTAAATGACCTGTAGGTAAAGTAAGTCAGTGTATAATGTACGAACAACGGACATGTGCTGTGAGAATATAGTAGACTGGTGTTATTTAGGATTATTTCATGTAGGCCTAATCATTGGCCTACTGCGTTGTCAGTTTGGAAAAGAAACGAAGATAATTTATTATCATTATTATTAATTCGCGACACACCAATTCTTCGCGACACACCAGCGACACACCACTTTTACGCGACACACCGCCGGTCAAGTCGCGACACACCAGTGTGTCGCGACACACCAGTGTGTCGCGACACACCGGTTGAGAACCTCTGGCCTAGACTGTCGAGCGTAGATTTAAGTCGACGATACACAATGCCAAATTGAGTATTAAACGTAGGCCTATTGCCTAAACCATCAAACATAATATCTCAAACTACACCTTACCAACCTCTGTTGTATTTTAGAGACTGTAAAAAAATTACGACCTAACGAAGCTAATAGTTTTTCACGATTCATTTTCGCATAGGTTACAACAGTACTGATCTCAATAAAAAAAAATGTCGGATTATTATGAAATTCACTGTCACGTGCGCCGTTGTGATGTACGGTAACGCAACATACAATATTCTTGATAGCACGGACATAGCCCAATTCAAACGAAAGTGGGAGCAATAACAGGTTATGTCAAATAACCTCATTATTGCACCGGCGCTAATATAAAGTTTACAAGAAAACACGCCAGTGTATGTTGTCATACCCTGATATTGCATTAGAGTTATGGTCGAACTCTGTCGGGTGCGCAATAACATGTTATGTCGACATAACGTTTTTTTTAAAACAGCGCTCAAAACTACTCAGATCTGTACCAAATTCACAGGGTTTATAGATTACCATATTCCGCTCACGGTGGCATACTGTTTCGCAAGACATAGGTATGTCGACTTACCTTGTTATTGCTCCAAGCCCTTCAATTAACGATGCCCGGCGTAAGTCTGTCTTTTTCTTGTCCGTCATAGAACTCTCGGCACGTGTTGTGAACGCATGCTTTGAACGCAGATGATAATTCAACGACGAGTTGCTTCGGTGATATTTGAACTCCCCCTTACAATACTTGCAAATTACAATATCCTTGGATTTAATTTTAAACGTAAACTGGCCGGGTAGCGTTCTATAATGACTCGGTAGCAAGTAACTTTTTATAAATTTGGTGAAAAATATTTCCTCACGAAATAGAAGCGGGATTTAGCGCGTGAGGGTCGGTTAGGGCTCAGGTTAGGCGTCGTGAGGGTCGGTTAGGGTTAGTTTTAGGGTTAGTGCAGTCATTCTGCTGAAATTGAAGCTGGATTGATGAACAGTAATTTTCAATGAAAAATGGATGAAAAATATTTGCTGACGAAATAGAAGCGGAATTTATCAAACAAATTCTTGCCTAAAGAGAAGCTGGATCGATTAAAAGGATTCTCGGCAAACTAGAAGTTGGATTTTTTAAAGATAACAACGCTGCAACGTTATCTCCCGAGTCATTATAGAACTCTTACCGAGTCATTATAGAACGCTACCACTGGCCGTTCAATATTGTTTTGTTCACGCTAACACTCGACTCCATTTCCTGATACTTAACGTTCGTAACGTGCGAAATCTGAACCAAGAATTCAAGAAAGATTCCGTCCTGCCGGAAGCAATATGCTATATGCAGCAGGAAGCAAACGGAGTACATATTACTAGATACCACACTTGGGAAATTATCAAGTTATATCGCTCTTGTGTTTAAAAGACTGATGTTGTTTAGGCCTAGTGCGTTAAAAATATTAATCGGCGTTAAAAATATTAATCGCGTTAAAAAATTTGCGTTAATCGCTCGCGTTAACGGCGATTAATCGACAGCCCTACTTTCGGATATAACACCTTCTTCTTCTTGAACACTTTGTTCATCCTCGCTTTCTGTGTCATCATCTGGCGAACTTCCATTTAGCTTTTCCTCTTCTCTTTCTTCCACTTCTCTTCTCCGACTCTGTGCTCTCGTAGTCACATTCGCTTGTAATTCTCGCTTGCAATACACTCACAGGTGGAATTTCTTTCAGTTCTGCGATTATCTCTGGATGTAGCAAGAACTTTTCTTTATAATAATATAATAATAATATCTTCATTTAATGTTTCAATCTGACACACCGCAGAACGATTACAAGTACATGTTATACGAAATACGGCCCACTGTAGCACGACACGCAGATCGGCTTTACAGCAGCGGGTTCGGTCTTAACACTAATGGCCTAAGTACTGGATCACTACTGGTCGGCCAAGCCAGAAGTGGGAGGGGCTATCTTTATTTTTAGCAGAACCCGAGTCAAGCATCACAACAGCAAAGCGCCAGCGGCAGCTAACATAAATTTTAATAAATTATAATATGCCCTGAGCGGGGCTTGAACCCGGGTCGCGCGGATGACTCTCAGTTTAACGACCAGCGCTCTCACCACTGAGCTACGGGACCCCCCAAGGGTAATCTTTGTTATCTTTACACAAAACTGGCGGGATGCTGGCACATTCCAAAGTTAAATATGGCGCAATATTTACTTCCTTGTCCTTCAAATTTCCTCCTACGTCATCACAACTCATCCGCACTTCTATTTTCACTAACTTAGCTGGAATGGGCTCTCCAGCGACACAGTTAGCACTGTGCGCCTAATGTGTCTGACAGTAGACGTCCTTTCCTCTTGGATGGCGTCAAATCGGCTTCTCCTAAATCCCAGTAAGACTCAATTCATTTGGCTGGGTGGCCGTCGGCAACTTGAGAATATCGATCTGCCTCTGCTAGCTCAAATCTTCTCCGACATTAGTTTCTCTTCCACGGTTCGTGACCTGGGTGTTACCCTCGACTGTGAACTCAGACTCAGCCAGCATGTCAATCTTGTTGCTCGAAGCTGTTACTACCAGCTTCGTCAACTTCGAGTGATTGCACGCTCTCTCTCTCATGATGCGCTAGTAGTTCTTGTTCCTGCCTTCATAGCCAGTCGAATTGACCATTGTTGCTCAATCCTTGTTGACCTCCCCCTTGGAATTCTGGGACGGTTAGATCGGGTTCTGCGCTCTGCTGCCCGGCTCATTGGACGAATCCCTAAATTTTCCTCTGTTTCTACCTACATGCGTGATGTGCTGCATTGGTTGCCAATAGCCCAACGCATCCATTATCAAATTGCAGCCCTGGTTTCTCGCTGTATCCTTGGTTGTGCTCCATCCTACCTGCGACTTCTCTGTCGTCCAGTCTCTGACATCGAAGCGCGTCGGGCCCTTCGCTCTGCTGCGAAGGAACAACTGCTTGTTCCACGGGCTCGCTTGGCTACCAGACAGCACCGAGCCTTCTCAGTTGTGGGGCCGTCAATCTGGAATGACCTCCCCATAACTCCATCTCATTCACCTGACCAGTCAAACCTTACTCCTTAAGTCCCTTAAATCTTTTTTCTTTTGCCGTGGCTGGGCTGGGAGCGCCTCTGAGTAGTTTCTTGAAGGGGCGCTATATAAATGCTAATAATGAATGAATGAATTGCAAATATATTCTGCCAATTTCTTTTACTATCGCTCCTTTAAACAATTCTTCATTGATTAGGCCTACTGGAATCTCAGTGCCAGAGTCATTCAACGCCATGACTTGCACGGGATGACAACATTCACCATTTTCACGTATCTCTACATTAGGCCATTTCATTTATGTATGGGGAAAAACTTTTTAAAAATTTTTTATGGTGCACTCCTCCTATATTGTTTCTAATGGCAAAATGTGAATGTTCACCAAATTTTAGGTCATTTCGTGGTGTTTTGACCCCCGCCCAACACGATCAACTGATTTAGTTAATAAATCATTGTTTTCCTGCATGACAAAATGTGTGTAAAATAAGACAGTTTA
Organism: Lumbricus terrestris; assembly: GCA_949752735.1. Taxonomy (NCBI): domain Eukaryota; kingdom Metazoa; phylum Annelida; class Clitellata; order Crassiclitellata; family Lumbricidae; genus Lumbricus; species Lumbricus terrestris. The sequence continues at coordinate 4,845,902 of OX457037.1, forward strand.
CTATACAAAGAATACAAACTGCATATCTAGTAACTAACAAGTTTGGTAATTGTGTTTGTTTGGTTGTATGTGCACTTGTTATAGCGCCCCTTCAAGCACTCTACTCAGAGGCGCTCCCGACTGCAGAGCGGACACTGCATCGGAGCTTCACGCCGAAGCGCTGAGCAATTGCGAGTGAAGGACTTGCCCATTATGCCCAAGGTCCCTGCGCTGCGACTTGAGGTGGATTCGAACCTCGAACCTTCCGGCTTCAAGGCAACGACGCCACCACTATAGGCCTACACCACCGCGCCCCACAATCTCAATAAGTGAGATGTGTATACACATTACACAATGATATCATGTCAAATCACTCTACTGAATTTAATGTTTTGTGGAGGAGAAGGTTAATTTGTTTAATGTCTCTTTTTGAAAGTTGGGAATATCTTTTCGTTGATATTCGACCATTTGCAATAAAACTGTTTTTGTGTTTCATCATTTGGTAACACTAGTTGAGAAGTCTTGGATTAGTTTCACAGCCCGTTCCGACAGATCATTCACCACTTTGACATACGTATCAGCTTCTTGGTAATGGGGATCATTATGCCATTCACTAACAGGTTTTCATAGCCAGTCGGCGCCAATTTCCATGCTGTGAAACAAGAACCAGGATTTGGGCCCAATAAGGGATGATAGCTTTGTACTGTGGCTCAGAATAGGAAACGTTGGATGGCTCCTTTCAAACTGTCTTGGTCTAGGAATTCGGAGCAATGCTCGAGCAATCTGCTGTCTTTCTGAAGTGGAAAGCCTGTTTGAAAAAGAGAGAATGCAGCACATTCTTCTGTTAAGTACCAGCAGTGCCTTTCCAAGGTTTTCATGGCTGCATTGGCAACTTGTGGATCATGCTTGCAAGTCATGTCATGCCATAGCTTGAGATCATTATACGCTGCATCGGCCCCAATGGATGAAGAGACCCAGTTTTCAACGTAGAGTAGCGCATTAAATTTACATAGTGCTTCCAATTTGTTGATCATGTCCTAAACTACCTATGAGCCACGCTTCAGGCACTTCTCTATCATCCTTTCTAAGTAATGGGCGCTTTGGTGTGGATGAAATTGGAGGAACTACTTCCTGAGGTGGTTCTTTTTTCATATAGTCACTCCTTGCTGCCATGGTTACAGCCTCTAAAAGGTAAAGCAAAAATTTTACAATTTGCTACCATGTTGTCAATGTCCGTTTTGAACGTAAAACTACTTTTTAGGTGGGCGGGGGTCAAAACATGGCCTACAGACCTGAAAATTTGCAGGCAATTATGTTTCAGTAATAGTAACAATATGGCAGGGGTGCACATAGAAAATTCAAAAAATAAATAATTTTTTGCAATGGCCTACTCTACATTCACATGCTGTAATAAAGTCTTCTTCATGCGTTGACACTCATCTTTACTTTCAGTTTCCCGACAAGTTTCTGTAGTGGGAGCAGATTTTACTACTTCCGTTTTCCCTGTATAGTAAACTGAGTCGTGCACTTCATTACCGACTTCACTTCCGTTTCGCGGTTGTTTTGTTCTTCAAGCTGATTTGGTGCATTCATTACTTGAATCTGATTTACTCTGAAATTTTCTGCACTTCGACTAAATCTATTTCTCAGATTTGTCATTCTTGATGGTACTTGAAATCCTTCACCAAATGTCTATCTGACTGACAATAACGTTTTCCAACAATACTTGTCTGTTCGGTGCTCTCCCGCCTGTAATTGTACGGAGTGTAGGCTGCATTGCCTTCTTTTTGGCGTCCCATCACTGGAGTTCGACGGTATATTTGTCTGTCCCTCGTTGCTTCTTTTCTTTCTTGCCCATACTGTCTTCCAGGAAAACTGTCTTTCCTTACTTCATTACTTCTGGCTTGGCTTCCCGTTTCTTTGTTATTACCACTCCTCCTGGTTTGCTTTGAACTATTTCCCCATGCTTCATATTTCGGTTTATCTTGAAACATTAGGCTACACCAATTCGATTGTTTACATGTATGTCTGCGAGATCTGCAACATTACTAGCTTCCAAGCATTCAGTACTAGTCGGGCTGCGGAAGCTTTCGACCCGGAAAAAATTGGCAACAAGCTGGAAATAGAAAATAATTAAAGATAAGATAATAATATAACTAGAAAATGGTCCCCAGCCTCTCAAATCTCCTGATAACTCATTTTATTAGAGAAAGTTGAAGGCATAAAATCGCAATGCTATTTCAGCGGTGTACCTCGGACTTTGGTGTTTTTCTATTACCGCTTCCAATCATTTATTTGTAAACAAGTCGCGTTGCGGAGCCCCCAGACCAAGAAAATAATCGGGAAAAAGCTTATTTTTTTGTTTTTCATAAAGGGTTTAGGTATACATTGAAATAAATTACCCCCAGATCAAATCAAACCAGTCAGATTTATTAATAAGTCGAATAGTGAAGGCCATGACTTCCGCAGCGCATTTTCGCCTACCCCAGGGAATACCGCAAATATCGGACTAGTCACGTTAATGTGTCACGTGTGACATTCGCTGTACTCTCCTGGGATCTTCGGAAATGCGGCCGCATCTAACCTTCGGGGTTGGGGTGGTGGTGATGTGGGGTGGGGGTGGTGAAATTTTCCCAAAAACTCAAATTTCACGGTTGCACGCGTACCGGTGGAGGTCGGAGTGAGATGGGTGGGGTGGGGGAAGTGGAGGGGTGGAGTGGTGGGAGGAAATTGTGGGTCAGGGGTGGGTTTGGAGGGGAACTTTCAAGAAAACCTGAAGACTGTAAATATTTATTTAATATTTTTTATGAATAGGCTTTCCTGTTACATGCTTTTGTCCAATATTCTTTTTTGTGTAGGCATGCTATAAATGACAGTTTAATAATAATAATAATACTATCAATCATTATTCACTAAAACTGCTATGGCAACACAGTAACATGGCAAAGGAGAAAACAGTAATACAGCATTGTCAATCCTAAAATTAAACGTAGTATTTAGATATCTGTATTAGGGTGATTCAAAAAAATAAAATATCGAATTGTTTTGGTGCTCTCGATTTTTTATGTTCCTTTTGGTAATAAAATATGCCCCCCAAAATTTGAATGAAATCGGACAATATTTAGTTCTGCCTCATCGACCTTGCAATTATTTAATTTTATTGTGATTTGTCAAAAAATTGCATTTCAGTAAATAATTTTTTTCTGAAAAACTTAATTATATAGTCCAATAAAAATGATGCAACACTACCTAAGAAGTGATTATCTATTGTTTTAAATGCCATTATATCTTAATTTATTAAAAGTAATTGAAAGTTTAATTGATTTTATTCGAATTTGATTTTCGCGTTTCGTCAATGTGGAGTCGAATGTTGATCTCTCCTTCCTAACTGTAACCAACAAGTGAAAGATTGTTAACAATCTTATTAGAATCCTAATATTTGGAGATTCTTACCATTTATCATCATCTTCTTGAATAAATGACGTATCTGACTGCTATGTTCAAACGGTTTACGAAAAGAAGCCAAACGGTGTCAATTCCTCACGAATAGGAAAAGGACCCATAAGTTTACCTTAAGTAACAGTCAACTGCTTTTGAACCAGTTTTACAAGTTGAAAATTAGGCCTACTTTGGATGCAGTTAAAAAAATCTTTTGTATCAAGAGCAGATCACTACATGGAGCAACAGTGCATCATATGCATTGAGACATGTAAAGTTTAAAATAATCCATATTTTAAACAACCAGTGACTTCATTTTGTGTTCACTTGATTTAAGTTCAGCCATCCAGTGTGCTTAGCCAAGTGCACTCGGCACTCACAAATATGTCCCAAGTGCTGGAACTGTCCAAGAAGGATTAGACTAAGCTGAAACAATTCTTTATAATCTTTCAACACAGTTGCCTTACATGCAAAGCCAACTTCAATATTTGACGAACGTTGAAATCAAATGCCGCTGAACGACAGTGGAAACTTGGATAGCCTGCTTTATTTTTTCAATTAACCTCCAGCTGCTAAAATGTAGTCTGCCTTTCTGCTGGTGATTGGTGATATTTGCTTGACCCAATGCAGAAGCACAATTTGGTGGAGTGATATTCAAAGAACAAAACTTCTCTCGTTTTCTCTCATTCTCATAGCAGATGTCAATGGAAATTGAGTTTTCGCAAAATGTTTCTCCACAAAATTTCAGAACTGTTCATTCAAATATGCTACTCAGCTGCTTAATCACTATGATTTGATTCATCTTCAAAACATGATGTAAACAACAGTTACTGCTTGTCACTTAGATAGGTTATTCCAATGCTTCTTGTGTTTTTCCATTGTTTTATGCCGTAGGCTATGCGTATTTCTTTCATTTCTTTTCTTTTTTTCTTTTTTTCTTATTGGCCACATTTTTTTATCTAGTCCAACTGCACCATTGCATAATTTGTTCCTGATTGCTGATCCACAAGAAATATTCTCATAGCCAAGTTTGTTGTCAGCTTTAATTTTAATTATAGGGCCTACTCATGGCCTCACAATGACCAATATGAAAGAGAATATTTATTGATTGCCAACAGTCATTTTTTGTCATTTGTCTGTGTTCTTCACCTACAATTTTTGTTACATCAGATGCATCTGTATTTTTTTAGTAGGCCTCATGCATTCAGTTTCCGAACAATGTTTCTTAGAACTGCATTTGGAATAATCTTACTTTAGCCTTTCCCACAGATTTCGATGTCTTGACCAACATTTTCACTACCACCTACTGAGAAAGTGTCTCTTTCTTTTGAAAGAAAACTGCAAACACTCAAGATTGTAGGCATTACTCTACCTCAAAACGTCTCTTAAAGATCTCTTTTAAGATGAATGGAAGTCTTTGGCCTGGCTCCAGCCATAATATTATTGTTGCTATGTATTCAAAATGCTAACAAGCATTTCGCATTTTGAATAGTTTTGCAATAATTTGTTTTGCCTAAATTATAATGACAAATTAACAAATTTGGTTGTTTACACACTTCACCATTTTGTTTATGCTCAATTTATATACTTTTTTAAGTTCTATATTATAAAAAATTAGGTAACTAATTTAAAATGCTTTACACGCAAATAAAATTTAGTTAAATAAATCTTTGAAAACTTTGAGCTCCGTGAGGCAGAACTAAATACAAACCAATTGCTACAATATTTCACAGTTTTGCTCCACCAACTAAAAGGAACACAAAAAGTAAAGAGCGTCTTTTAATTTCTAACTTTCATTTTTTCCCTACAGAACTTGAATCACCCTAATCTGTATTGAGAAAGATTTAGATGATTTTAATTTCTTCGTAAACATTTGCACAGATATTTATGGCATCTGCAAAGCAGTCAGTATGCTCAGTAGCAGAGTTACACCTGAACTGGTCCTGGGAATGACGTTAAACTGCATCCATCCTCCGCCACAGGGAACCAACAACGTCCCTGCGCCGGTCCTAAGCCCGGACAAAAGATGAAAGGTTTGCCAGATGGGTGGCGATACACTGGCAGTAAAAGACCCAGACGATTGAAATCCGCAAAAACCACTACACAAGTGACATAGCGGCCCAGATACTCCAAGGTGTCATGATGTGGAGCAGGCATGCTCAGGTCGGTCAGGACAGACTGGTGGAGAGAGTCGGAGAAGAGAGCATGGCATTGACCCAGGTTGTCCTTAATGCCTCTCTCCCATATTCTCTTGAATCAGATAAGGTGGTCCAGCTGCTTCAAGATGTTAATGGTATGGGGCGGACCTGCTGACTATACCGGTTGAAGCTGGGAAACATGACGCGAGACAAACTCAGACAGAGAGTGGCGTCGGACTCCTACGGGCACTGTGCCTAGGGATATTGATATTGATAGTTACACTGCACACTACCACCACTATCACTGATCACCGCCACAGTACTACACTGTCTCCTCGGCTTGTCCTCTCAGATTTTGACCTGGCACCGGAACAAATGGCAGTTTGACTATTGCAGCCCCGACTTGATATAGTGCCAGTGAATAATCTGGTCTCTCTGAAGTGGCTTTTGTCGGCACGTAGAAATCTTTCATTTACATTACACTCAGCCAATGTCATACCCATACTGAAGTATCAAGGACAGGTCTCATATTGCCACTCTTCGCCATGCAGCTAGCCAACACTACACCCATAAAAAGACCACAACGAGGAGGTGTTGGCAAAAATTTCTATATAGTTTATTCATCATAAGCCTTACAGCACCTAATTTCATCTTAATCACAAAAGCATACATCCATTCTTCACAATTTCTATTAACTGTTTTCAGGAAATCAACATACTTCATATACTGTAGCAATGATCTTGCAGTTCTGAAAACAGTAGCTAAAATGACTTTATAAGCTTAAAGTGCACTGTCTAACTTTCTTAAACACTCAAGGGCATCTTGTAATGCAGGCTGCCTCTTCTGCTAGTAGTTAAGATTGATGTTTAGGATAACTGCATAACTATATATAATATACTGTAACCAGTTGCAGTTTGTCAACCGAATTGTTGAAAAAACGAAAATTATTATTATTATCAAGACTATGTCAATCTGGCTCTGCTGTTCACACTATCTTAAGTCAGTTACACAAGCATTAGTGATACATCTAGGTATGTCATTGCTTACTAAGGTATCAAGAACAGATCTCATAAGTAAAATATTTAGTGCAGAATCAACAAAAAAATATCCTTGTAAAACCCTGACCACAACCTTAATTGCCACTGATCATATGCATAACAGAATCTGAACCAGAGCAGCACTCAAAGCCTCTGAAAACCCAGAACTGGACATCACAGAGCCAATGCTGCCAGGAAAGCTCGTAATTACATGGAAACTCCCATTCGACAGACCAAATTAAATGATTGTAAAGGAATTAACTTCTAAAGCTCCGAGCCACAAAAGCTGGTGTAATTATCGGAGTTCTTGGCCTGGTCACTGGTAAATAATAGGGTTGAGTGGTTGAAAATATACATGATATGTCACATGTTGGCTTATTGGTTATTTAGTAATTTGTAGCTATACTGGTGCTATTTTAATTTTTGGCTGCACGGTTTAAAAAAATATTTTTACAGTACATCTTACATTCTGAAGAATTGCCTCTTTAGTAAAACTGCACACCTTTTTATAAGGCCTTTACATTATCGTAATCGTAATCTCGAGACTTCTACAGCGCCCTAAAAAGTCAAGTTGCGGGAACCAGCTTATCAGATATCAGACTTGCCCTCTATTTTCTTGTATTTTAAGTGTGGAAAACTGCCTTTTGGTGCAATTTAGTTTGTTTCAAAATGTTGAGGTAGATGTTCAGGCAAAAGTGACAATGTTACATTCAGAATTGCTTGCAAGATTCCTGATTCCTGATGATAATCACCTTTTTGGCACAGCCTACTTGCAACATAAACAATGTTACAAGAGCTCTGGATAGATAACTGCATTCAAACTCAGAGATTGCAACACATTTTTGCAACAAAATCAAAGATTCATATTATTTAGACCTATACATGCAGTGATATAACGCCCATGTATCAAAATAATGATATACACAATGAAATCGAGAAAGGAAATAGCTTAGCTGTATTTTATTAATCAGTTTAAGTTTGTTAGTGAATGGTACAAATTTCCATGAAAATTACTGACGCAGGAGACTCCCAGCTACTAATGTAGATTCAAAAACGATAGAGTGCGTATGGGTCCAGTAAGCACCACGCTGCTGATTTGGCAAAAAATCTCAAATTTCTTAAAATAAATTGTCTGGTCTATTCCAGTAGACTGTCACCATACTTCAAGTTGACGTAGACATTCAAAATATTAATAAAGCATCACTAATTGTCGCAAAAGAAGAGTTTTACTCCGTTGTTTACAATATCTCCGGCAACAGCTGAGCTGACTTGGACTCGCAATCTGGCACGCAAATAGCCTAGTTTTATACCAAAATAAATCTCTCTATAAAACAACCCAGGATAAGAGTTTAGTTGCTGGGGACAATTTTAAAAGTAAATTATTATTATATCTTTAATTATTTTTAGTTTCCAGCCTGTTGCCAATTTTTTCCAGGTAGTACATTGCAGTTCTTTTAAATGCAACCCAGCTTCGAGATTAAGCGTAAAACAAAATATCCGAGGTACAGCGCTCATATAGCAATATTATTTTATGCCTTCAAATTTCTCTAATAAGATGAGTTATCAGGAGATTTGACGGGCTGGGGATCATTTTTAAAATAACAAATAATTAAAGATATAATAATAATTTGTTTCCAGCTTGTTGCCAATTTTTTCCGGGTAGTACATTGCGGATCTTTTAACGCAGCCCGACTATACCCTCTTTTGCTAGTATAAATTGTAGTTGACCCGGTGGTAGACATTCTTTCAACTTATTCGCCACCAACACAACAAACAACTTCTCATAGTTTTTGCCCACTCTCCTACTTCTGACATAATAATTCAACAAATTCTTCAATCTTGCTGTAAACATAGTGTAGGCCTATGTATGTTCTGCCGTTTTCTTCGCATCTACAAATCGTGATCGATATTCTCTCGCTGTCAATTTAAATTCTTTCAGTAAATGTTCTTTTACTACGTCGTAATTGTCTAGATCATCAAAAGACAATCGGTTTAACACTGTTCTCGCTCTTGGTGTCCTTAGTGGTAACAGCAATTTGACCCAAAACTGCTTTTCCACCGTAAAAACTGAATGCATTCTCAACTGTCTCAAAATATAATGGGACCTCCATTATATCATATGGCATCTTAGGTAACACGTGTTTCATTGCATCACCTATCTTCTTAATCTTAGACACCATTGTCTCACTTTCTCGGATCCTATTTTGTTCTGACTCCTCTCGGCTCCTTCTATCGTCTTCGTCTCTTTTCTTCAGTCTATTTTGATCTTCTTCCCTGCGCAGTTCTTCTTGTTCTACATGTATCTTCTGCTGCAACAATTCTAACTACCTTCTGCGTTCCTCCTTTTCAATAGCCATTTCTCGGAGCTGAGCTTCCTTAAGAGCGAGTTTCTTTTGTTCTATTTGTACTTGTTCTTCCCTTTCTCTTTCCGCTTTTCCAAATTTTCTTTTTCTATTCTCAATTCTTCCTGTCGAATCTCTTCCGCTCTCTCTAATTCTGCCAAACGCATAATTTCCTTGTCTTCCTCGCTAGCCTTTTGCTCTTCGATCTGTAGTTTCCTGTATTTCTTCATCACTTTTCCTTGCTCTCTCGTATTCTATAATTAATTCCATCCTTCTTCGTTCTGCTTCGTCGCGATCTTTTTTCAGTTGTTCTAACTGAAGCTAGAACTGCTGCTTCTGCATTTCTATCTCTTCTTGTCTCATTCTTTCTGCTTGTTCCGTTCTTTCTTTCTTTTCTTGTCTCCGTTCTTTCTCTTCTTGTCTCTTTTGTTCCTCTTTCTCCTGTCTAATCTTTTCTGATCGTTCTACTCGTTCTTTCTCTTCCTGTCTCCTTTGTTCCTCCTTCTCCTTCTCCTCTTGTGTCCGTTCTTTCTCTTCTTGTCTCCGTTCTTTCTCTTCTTGTCTTCTTTGTTTCTCCTTCTGTTTCTCTTCTTGTCTACGTTGCTCCTCTTTCTGCGCTTCTTCTTGTCTACGTTGCTCCTCCCTCATCATCATAAATTGCATCAACGCTTCCATAGACATCGGTGCCTGCGGTTTTTCGATTGGCTTCTCCTCAACACCACCCACAGCACCTTTCTCTTCAGCTTCCTTTTTAAGCCAATCATCTGCTAAAGCTCTCATCAAATTTTCTCTAGACATCTCTTCGACTTCTTCCACGTCTAGACCGGCTTCAATTAATAATTTTATTATTCGATCAGAAGACATCTTTTTAATACTAGCTTGTTTTTGTTCTGTAAGTTTCTCCATCTTACTTCTTCACTTCAATAATTTCCGTGAAGAAATCGAGGGAGTGTCTATGATTTTTACGATTGGTTGACTTTAATTCTTATTGCTCCTCGAATAAACAAGCAAGTTTTGTATACCTCTCTCTGGCGTTGTGCTGTCGTAATGTCGTTCGTATGCCCGTTGTATCTTCTTACCAGCTGTTCGGATCCTCGGAATGCTGCTCCGGTCGATCAGATACTCAAATTGCTTCTCCAGTGTGCTCGGCTCCTCGTATTGTTTCGAAATCCACAGTCCGTAACTCGCCTTCGATATTTCTCCGACGGTAAACTTGACTACGTTATCCACTGTCCGTAACTTCGATTCAAATATACCACCGTCCGTTTCTTGGATTCAAATATCCCTCCGACCGTAAGATTGGATACGTTATCCCTGCGTCCGTTTCTTGGATTCGAATATCCCACCGCTATCACCAAAATGGAGCCTATTCTATCACTTAACTTTACTTCGGTAGCCAATGGCTAGTTATAAGTAGGCCTATCTACAGTTCTTTAATTTTTAAGCAGACAACGTGTTTCTTCGTATTTCCGTTCTTCAAAAAGCCATCAATCGCAAGGAAACATAAACGACACGACAATCACTGTATCGAACGACACGACAATCACTGTATCGAAACAGCACAACGTTAAGACAACTTCGCCATTCTATCAAACTCTCTCTCTCTCACTACACTCTTTTATACACGCCCTATACACACGACTGGCACTCCTACCTAAGCCTATCTCAATCTTAGCGTACATCCCTCCTTCAGCCGCTCTGTCCCTCTCTCTGTCCCTGTCTCTCTTGCTCTCAGGCGTACGCCGCGCCGCTGCAAACTTTCCCGCCATTCAGTCACTTGGCCTAGCTGTACGCTCAACAATTAGCTGATCATTCAGGGTTATACAAAATTAGCTTAAAGTCACAAGAAAATTTTTCGAAAAAGGGGTCAGGAATGCTCCTTTTTGAGCAAATAGGTCCATTTTTTTTTAGAAGCTTGATCAAATTCTTGTTCGTGAAAGTGGTTTCCAAAGTTTTTATTTCACAATGCAATTGTGTGAGAGGCTAACAAGTCATTTGAGTCTCTGATTGAAGTGAAGGCACACACTGACAGTGGACAGTTGGTTGACAAAGTTGCATTGCAAATGTTGTTTGGTAGACTGCATATATAATGTTAATAATAATAATAATTATATGTAATTAATAATATATTTTATATTTATACATATCCATGATATTATGGCTATGTTATGGATGTATGTTATGCCTTGCTTAGGGCCATAACCAGATACTTTCCCCATAAATAAATAATAATAGTGAATAACAATTATTGTAGGGTTAGTGCATATAGCATGCAATATTGCTCTATTAGCTGTAATTAATTGATGGCAAACAAATTGCTTTATATTAAGACAATGCAGATGTGTGAAACGCTTAGATTAGAGTTTAATTACATTTATATATTATTTTTAGTATAGATTTTAATTAAATTTATATATTAATTCTCCTGGCCATGATTGACACCCTGCAGAAATTTTTTTGGGCGACCTTGGATGGGGACCACGTCTCATGGAGATTTGAAATGGGAGCCATGGCCGGATTGCCCCCCCTGGATCCGCCCCTCGGCCCTAGCCTGTTATCGATGGCCAACAGCACAAACGTCGTATCTACAATTTTTTCAGAAAGTCACTTTTTGACGCTATTCGATGCGTAAAATTATTCTTCACAGCCTCACAAAGGTTGTATGTACATACCATGAATAGGCAGTAAGATATCGTTCAGAATCTGAATGAAATATCTGCAAGTTAAGGTCACAAACATCGTATTTGCCCCATATACGACATTTGTGCAGTAATTTCTGCCACATATACGACATTTGTGCAGTAATTTCTGCCACACACAAAATTTGTGCATTTGGTGGGGGGCTGAGCCCCTAGCCCCCTACCGCCGTCACTGTGTATAAAAAAGCAACATGCTTGTAACAGATAGTTTTGTTCTGTCGTCTTAAATGCTCTTGTTCTTGCGCATACGATGATCATGTGGTTGTCCGTCAAAAATAATCTACTGCACAGATGTCGTATATGACCTTTAATTACATTTTAAAAGTCTTTCATTATGCTGTTGCAGAAAAGACACTGACAATATCACTTGCTGAATCAAAATAAACATTTTGGCTATCTCACTTTTTATGAGAAAGGAACATGTATCTTGAAAAAAGGTTTTTTCAACTTCCTGAAAAGTTTTGGTTTTTGCACATACGACGTTTGTGCTGTTGGCCATCGTTATCGTTTTAGCCTACGGGTGTTAGAGACAGCAGTGGTTTGGCAGCCGGTGTAAAGGTTTCAAATTACCCCCTCCTAAACATTACCCCCCTGCAAACTGTAATTTGCTTCAATCATCCCATTTATTGCACTAAAAATATCAGAAAAATCATCCCGCTTCTTGTTTTTTTTAAAGATTTTCATCCGTCATTCCAATTCGTGGTTTGTTATCAATATTTTCATCTGTAACTAAAATACTAATCGCCGCTGAAGTTACAATGGTGAAATGGCTTCGAGGCTATTATTTTTTTTTCGATCAAAAAATTGATAACAAAACACGAAGTGGGATGACGGATGAAAATCTTCAGACCAAAACAAGAAGCGGGATGATTTTTCTGATTTTTTAAGTGCAATAAATGCGATGTTTGATGCAAATCTAGTTTCCGGGGGTAATCTAAAACCGGTTTCAAGTTACCGGGGGGGTAATGTTTAGGAGGGGGTAATTTGAAACCTTTACACCGGTGTAAAATAATAAACTGAAGAATCGTTGTGTTATTCATAGAGTAACCTATAGTCGTTGTGTCTGGTGTGAATCTTCTGATCTTAAAAATTAAATGATATCAAAGCCTATGATTCCATGAAGCGTCAAAAGTTATCGGGTGCCCAAAGTCGTAAGAAAAAACCCTGAATACAGAAGTTAGAATAAAAAGACAATACGGGTCGGTTTCCAATTATTTAAACAAAACTGAGACAACTTTACAAGGCCGTTTTAAAAAAAAATTGTAGAACTGCACAACCAGGAAGTTTTTAGTGTGTTTCTCGTCATTTGAGAAAATTTTCCCAAGAAATGCAAGTCGGCGACGAAAAAACTGATGGCAACAATGTTTTATTTCACCATCCTGCTGATTTTTCACTGCACATTTTCATTGTAAGGCGCCTCATAAAATAATAACCTTCAAAATCATCGTAATGGGCGTCAATGGTTGGCAAGGCGCCGGAATACAGGAGCTCTGTATTCCCGTTTCCAACCAACCAGCTGGTCGTCGGTCTATGCGCTCTGCGACTCGTGCTGGTTGGTTTGAGACGGGAAATACAGAGCTCCCTAATGTACATCTTCTTCCGTGGTAAACCCGCCTGCGATTGCCTTATTCTAACGATTTCAACTGTACAAATTCATTTACAACTGTACATTTTGTGTAGAGCTGCACGTTTAAAAAGCCTTGTAAATATATCTGTCAATGTTAGCGCCCAGTCGTCAGCTATAGTAATTCAAACTACGCGACGCTCAATTTCGATAGTGAAGATCAGTCCTGGCTTTAGGAACAGGAAAGCAGGCAGTTGCCTAGCTGGGACACCAGATTTTAGCGGGTGTGGAGTGATTGGTGTTAATAGCCTTTTCCACTTTTAGCCATTGTGCACGAAATTGAATTTTATCCAGCCTTCAGTGTACTAATAACAAAAATATAAATTACTCAGCTGAGTGTAAAGGCTCTGCTGATTCATCTTTGGATTCAGACGTGGGCAGAACAATTGAGTTTGAGTGGGGATCTGAGGGCGCGAAGTGTATGCATTTGAGTGATGCATGCTTTGCCTATGGTGCCAAATGCATGCTGGGGCGCCAAATACATGCTTTGCCTAGGGCGCCATTTTTAGCTAAGACCGGCCCTGGACCCTGCCAATAAAGCATATGAGATGTACACTTTGGTTGCAAGGCTGGAGAGAAAGCCAAGGAATGGAATTTGCTGTGGAAGATGTGGTGTAGAAATGTAGATCTTAGAGTTTGGCTCCAGGATCATGCGAAAGCAATGCCGTTTGCCGTCCGATGGTCTGGCGAGAAAAGAAAGATCATGTGACGGACTGTTATAGTCTCACCAATTTTTCTGGTTTCTCGGGCAAGAATAAGAAAGGAACTGAAAACCCAGACCGTCATTCGACAATGATACCAGCGCCACACAATAAAAGTCTTCATATACCGAAGCCACAAGAGAAATGGAGTTTAGACGAAGATGATGAAGATGCTGCATTGATTCAGCCAGGAACGAGTATATAGCTGCTGACAGTGATCCGGATTTTGAAGTAGGTTGGTTTATGTCTGGTGAGCCTCATATCATCACACAGTCGGAATTGAACGACCTTTTAGAGACTTGGGTTTGTCGAAAGCAAAAGCAGAACAACTGGATTCAAGACTGGAGTTTGTTGTCGCTAGTACTGGACAGAAATCGATCCGACAAAGATATTTCTGCCTCCTTTTCACTTAAAGCTGGAACTGATGAAATATTTTGGTAAAAGCCAGGTTTTCTTTATCTGAAGAATAAGTGATGCCAAGTTCAAGGAAGGCATTTTTGTGCACGGATACAGATCAGACACATCATCAATGATAAGCAGTTTGAACATCTGTTGGAGGGACCAGAGACAATAGCCTGAAAAGCACTGAAGGATGTTGTGGAGAATTTTCTTGGTAACTACATGTACATAGCTCCAAATTATATTAAACTGGGTAACAAAATCTTACAGCATACTGACATGAAATGCAACATGTCACTTAAGATTCACAACTTGCATTCCCACTTGAACTTTTTCCAAGTTCCCCACAAATCTAGCGATGAACACCAAGACTTTGCCACGATAGAAAACGCTATCAGGAAAACTGGAATCCAGAAATGTTATCTGACAATTGTTGAACACTGCAGCGAGTAGTGTAGACAAAGAATACAAGTGAAAATCAGTATCAAAGCATTTTAGGCCTATGCAGCTTTATTACCATATTATGTACAAATATGTATATAATTATATATATGCAACTAAACGGAATAATTATGAAACCTTTAATTTCATGTTTCTCAACATTTATAAGTGATGCAGTCATCATCTTCACCCTATATTATGAGTAAGAACTGTTCTAAAGATTTGCTGTCCAATGAAATCAAATTATAGTAGGCCTACATTGCAAATGTATGCAGTATATACTGTTGTGAGTAGTGTTCCCTAAGTTTAAGGTCCCTACTTGGTTCAGCTCACATAAAATAACTCGTGTCTAGTTTACAGGTATAATTTAACATAAGAACGAACTGATACAATTACCACACTGTAGACCAGAGGGAAGTCGTCGACGGCATTGTCATTCAGCGGCGAACGGACGAACAACATCTTGACACAGCAACAGGCTGGCGAAGAACGAACTTAACTAACGACACCAAGGCGAGGTGTATGAACGAAAGCTTAACTAGCTTAACTAACGAACTCTGACAAGAAGGCTGCCATGCAGGCACCCTGCAGCCGAGAACATCAGAGCCCAACACAGAGCACCACCACCAGAGAGAGCACCCACACCACGCTCAAGAGAACACAAGCTCAAAGAGAGAGACGCCCCCTGAAGTCAGACCTTATATAGAACAAGTCTGTCACCAGGTGTCGCCCCAAAGTCAAGTGACCGTGACTATAGCCTATCCCATGACCAGAACCAGTCGGAGAGAGTCGTGGATCCTGACATACCCCCGAACGACCACGAAAGGCAGAAACCAGAAGGGTTTCTGACTTAACTAGCATGCACACGAAAAAAGGTTACACGACTCAAAGAAAAGAATCGCATAACGAATCAGAAATTACGACAAGTACAAATACATGACAAGAACACAATCAGTTAAACTATACAAGCGAAACGTTCAAGTACATGTACGTTCCCCCTAAAACATTCTACTCAAGATTTCGAGAAAACAGTTCGAAACAAAATCAAAATGAAGTTTCCATAAATATTTTACATGGATTAGGAAACTCGAAAAGTCATTACAATTTTACACATCAATCGCCAAAAGAAAATCTGCACACAAGATCAATAAACGAAAACGATCGAAGCGCTTGAAGCCGCATGTTCCAAGAACACATTCTCGAAACAATCGAAGACGCAAGTTCCAACAACTCTTTCGCAAAATTTCTTTTCAGTGACTGACAGAAACTGAAGAACCGCGGCACACAGCCAAACCACAGTGTGAGCCGACACACCATAGCGAACATCGCAGACGCCGACTCGCAAAGAGCCAAGAGCGAAGACACTGTCACGCTCGACAGAAGGGACGCAAGCGACAAGCCATCGTACTTGTCACTCGCGAAGGAAACGCGCGAAGTCGTCCCAGAACCCGTCAAAGCCAAGATGGTGGTCACCATCCATTGACCCACGAAGGCGCTCACGTTCCTTCTTCGAAGCCTCGCACAGTCGTAGCGAAGACTCCCGCCATTGAAGACCACCGATTCCACGCCGTCAACCTGCAAGGAACCGCTCTCACAAGACAAAACAAAAGAATTAGCGTCATGGCAATTCAACTCAACTTCTGGCAACGAAACAACACCAGCAAACAACTCACTGCTCTCAGGCACAACAGACCAAAACACATCTGCAAAATCTTCATGCACATAAGATACACTCCCACTCACTGAAGAGTCCATCACATCAACCGGCTGAAACATAACTCTCGAAGCAGTCGAGTAAACGCAACACAACTGACATTCAGATAAATCTGACGAAGCATCATGATCATTCAGATAATCATCGAAAGAATTAGTCCCAGTATTTCTCACTGCACTAACCAGAAACATGTGAAAACGGACAATGTCATCCACAAACAACTGCCCCATTCCTGCAGAATTCACATCCTTGTCAACATGAACAATAACATCAGTCAACACAAGTTCATTCGACCCATGTTCACAAACGAAACAATGCGTAGCCAAGACACACTTGTTCACCTTAGTCATTCGTCCACACAACTCAACATTCATTGACAACAGTGCAACCGTCGACACCGTACAACACAAACCCATCATCCATCTTTTCTCGTAGACAACAGTCGTTATCATAGACTGCACAACCATATCCTCATTTGCACAATCATGGAACAAGACAACAGACAACAATGACGTATCACACCCAACAGCTGTACCACTCAACTGCATCACCAAAGAATCATTCACGCTACCATGCGACGAATCAACCACCGAAACCGGCGAATGCACAACACAATTCATTCCTGAATCACACTCAACAGTTTCATCAAAATCATTCAGTGAGTCCGAATTCTCTTTCGCTCGAGAACAGTTCATCGAATCAAATTTACTGCGCACAAACAATTTCGCACCATCTTCATCATTCAAGTCATTATGCCAACATGCCATCACGTTGCTAACGAAGTCATTCATCCTCAAGAAGCCTATGTCTTCCAACAATCTGTCATACACATAACTTGTAATCCAACTGCGGTCGTCTTCCCGCTCATACAAGACATTCACACAAGTCTGATGCAAGTTGATGCAGAAAGCCAATCTCCTAGTCCACGTGAACTTTAAACCGTGTGACACAAAGTCAAAGACAGAACAAATACTTTCAACTTCATCACTCGTATACATACGCACAAAATCCAATACATCCTTAAACATACAGTTCACCTCATGCGTACACTCATCACATACATTCAAAAATTCGGTAGCCTCTGTCAAGCCTCCAACTTCAGCCAAAAATTCATGCCAAGTACTTAAACTACCATGCTCATCCAACCGTGTACTCATACCTAAGTCCAGTACAGACACACCTTCCAACGAAATGCCTAAGTCAACAGACGCATCCGAACCATCCGAATCACAAATCACATCATGCACAAAATCAACAACATCCACAGTGTCAAGCAACGAACCCAATACAGAATCATGCTGTACGTCGTTGTCTTCAAATAAACAACACTCGGACACATCAAAAGCATCGTCGTACACGTGCATCTGTTCCTTTGTCTGCGTATCGCCACTGACATGATGTAGGTCAGCTCGAAACACACCTTCGGACTGAATAGGCCTACTTAAATTATCATCGACCATGCAAGCAGAATCATTCCGATAAACTGACACGCCTTCCTTAACATTTTCCGACGAAATGTGCCTGAACCCAAAAGAAACTTGCTTAGTCTCAAAGGCCAATTTCTCCGTAGCACGCTCAATTTCATCAAAAATTTCTCTCATTTGATACACCTTGTACTTGGCATATCTTACATCTTTAACCGAATTAGCCAGAAATTCAGAAAATCTTATCCCGTCTTCCAGTAAGCGAGCCTCCTCTTTCTTCTTCTCCTTACAACAGAAAGCCCTAGCCTGTTTCTCCTTTGAAGTCTTCCACGGAGACATTTTCAATTTCCCAAATTAAGAAAGAGACAAATAAATTTGGTTGCCACGCCCCCAAAATTCTAAACTTTCAAAATTCTCTCAACTTTCAAGGAAAACTTCCCGAAAAACTCTCGAAAAACTCACAACTCACAACATTCCAGAAAAACTTCCGAAAAACTCCCGAAAAACTCTAGACTCTCAACATTCAAGAAAACTTCTCGAAAAAACTCCTCAGAGTGCGACGCCAAAACTTCAACCGCAAAACTGTCAACCGAATACCGTAAATTCGAGCAGACACGCCCCTCAAAATTCGAAATTCAAAAGCGCAAAACGGACTAAATACCGTATACGAGAGCAAACACATCTCTCAAAATTCAAAATTCAAAATCCAAAACGGAATAAATACCGCATACGAGAGGAAACACATCTCTCAAAATTCTCAAAATTCAAAAGCGCAAAACGGACTGAATACCGCATACGAGAGGAAACACATCTCTCAAAATTCTCAAAATTCAAAAACGCAAAACGGAATTAATACCGTATACGTGAGCACACACGCCCCTCAAAACTCGAAATTCTCGCAAAACTCCTCCAAAATCAAGAGCCATTGACCTATCTTCACGGCCAACCAAAATTAACCACTGTCAAACGGAATGTCTACCGTATAATAGAGCTGACACGCCCCTCAAAAATTGTCAAAATTTCACGAAAAACGCCTACCGACGCAAAATTCTGAATAACGTGAAAAAAATATCCCGCGGGCCCCCATAGCAACGAGAAGAAAAAATTTCATCCCGAGCGCAAAAAAAATTCCGGACGGCCGCCATATGTTGTGAGTAGTGTTCCCTAAGTTTAAGGTCCCTACTTGGTTCAGCTCACATAAAATAACTCGTGTCTAGTTTACAGGTATAATTTAACATAAGAACGAACTGATACAATTACCACACTGTAGACCAGAGGGAAGTCGTCGACGGCATTGTCATTCAGCTGCGAACGGACGAACAACATCTTGACACAGCAACAGGCTGGCGAAGAACGAACTTAACTAACGACACCAAGGCGAGGTGTATGAACGAAAGCTTAACTAGCTTAGCTAACGAACTCTGACAAGAAGGCTGCCATGCAGGCACCCTGCAGCCGAGAACATCAGAGCCCAACACAGAGCACCACCACCAGAGAGAGCACCCACACCACGCTCAAGAGAGCACAAGCTCAAAGAGAGAGACGCCCCCTGAAGTCAGACCTTATATAGAACAAGTCTGTCACCAGGTGTCGCCCCAAAGTCAAGTGACCGTGACTATAGCCTATCCCATGACCAGAACCAGTCGGAGAGAGTCGTGGAACCTGACAATACGAGCATTTAAATTGAAATCTTGCATGGCGTTTTTCTCAAAAACCTTGCGTGATACAGAAGTTCTGAGAACACCACCGCGTTCAGCACGTCAAATTCTATAGTAAACAGTCAGAGTTGTTTCGAAATTTTTTTAAAATTTCCTGTCCAGTGTTTTTAATCTTTTCACTATGATTGTAGTACGCGTAAGTGATACAGGAAGAGCAGTTAAGGACGGATCACATGGCATGAGTAGCTAAGGTGCGATTCATTACTTAGTAATTAGCCCTTCCTTTTCATCCTTCCTGCCATGGGCGCCGACTCTGCGAGGCCCGTGAGTGCTCAGCACCGCCAGAAATTGGCCATGCGAGGCCCGCTATAATTTTTATGCATGGGCAGTGCGCACCACCAGAAATCAGCCAACAAAATGTGCTTTTATTATATTATTTCTCTGTTGGCATTGATTATCTATAAAAATCATTGCGTCTTTTACATATTTTCTTTTATCTCAGTTAGTGTACCTTACTATTACTTCAGTTTTACCCCGTCCGGTAGTTCGAAGTCTGAACTCCATACGAATACGAGGAAACCTCGAAATCCTGCTCATTCGATCCGCTTCAGTCATTTTTTTTATAACGGACGAAGGCGACGATTTTAATGACTGTTTTTTTTATTGTACTTGCTAGGCTATATGTGGGGCGCTGTGGTGTAGTGGTGGCGTCGTTGCCTTTAAGCCGGAAGGTTCAAGGTTCTAATCCACCTCAAGTCGTCACGTAAGGACCTTGGGCAAGTCCTTCACTCGCAATTGCACAGCGCTTCGGCGCGAAACTCAGATGCAGTGTCCGCTCTGCAGTCGGGAGCGCCTCTGAGTAGAGAGCTTTAAGGGGCGCTGTAACAAGTGCACATACATACATATAATTATAATGATTCTCACTGCGCGAGAATCACCTTCCAGCATCACAAAAGCTGTATGTTTTGTCTGCGTTAATTAATATATCAGTCTTGACTAAATTTTCTGTGAAAACTATGTGAAAAACTGTCTTCCACATTCCACAATGCTATTATTGGCTCACTACATAGTGGTTAATGTAGACAAAATTGTTTGACTTCTTGTGCAAAATTTGAATCTGTTGAATGTCGACCTAATTATGGAAGAGTGCTCGAAGATGCCCATGCTAACGAAGATTGTGCTTTTCTTCTGTGTGGATTTCAAGAGAAGTACATGTTGACCCAAAGAATGATCTTTTTTTAACAATTGGGAAGAACATTCTTAGATCATATCTTTAAATATCTTCTTTCGACTCGAACACGGTCTCCTTCCTTCGGTACTCCAAGAGTACCTCCCTCACGCCTCTGACATCCATTCGCATTTCACTAGAAATTCATCTGCATATCGCCCTGTCAGAGCTCAATCTAACACTAGGCGTTTTACTGTTAAATCTTATGGCGCTCAAATGTGGAATAAAATACCAATTGATATTCGTCAATCCAGTAGTCTGCAGGTTTTTAAAAAGAGACTTCGTGTTTTTCTTTCCTCCACTAAGTCTGCTTAGAAGTGCACATGACCACTTGTAGTTAAGGTTCTACTTAAGTATATAGTTAAGTTTGTTCCTCTACATGCTATTTGCAATTTAAACTTTTTGCAATCTGTCATCACCTAATTTGATTTAATTGTTTCAATTTTTTTTGCTATCTTGTACAATATTTCTTGGTATGTTTTCTTACTTGGGTGACCCTCCCCAGCGGGATGTCAATCCCTTTAGGGCCCCCTTTTTAGCCAATGCATGCATATTTTCTGTTTTTGATGTCATCTTGTTTTCTGGTTGCAATAAAGCGAATTGATTGATTGATTGATTGATTAAACAATGGAATAAAGGACATTTTGATGAGATATTCAAGCCTTAAACCATGACAATTTTGTAAAAATGACAGCTTAAGATGCTACCATCGCAAAATTTGAAAATAGTTAGGAGCACATCCTCTCCCAAGCCCCTTCGGTCTTTCCCTGCTCGGCAATCGTCCTTTGACCGCGAGTTCGTCGCCTAAAACCATGAACAAGTCTTCGCCTATGAACAGAGGTAATTTCAATATCTCTCGTATAAAAAAGGCTCAAAAAATTTTCCCGCGCTCACGCGCCGATTTCTTTCACATTAATTTGGGCACTCACACTCTTCGGGTCAACTCGGCGCCTATGCTTCCTGCACATCGGGCGACGGATCTACTCCACTCCTCTCTATCCATCGCCAATTCCTCCGCCTCCTCCCAATGTCAGCTCCAGGCGTCTAAGGTCGCGCGATTCATAAATTTATATATAATATGTATAATATATATATTATACATAGGCCTATATAAGAAATTGAGCATAGCGTAATACCTTTGACTTATTGAGTTCAGTAATTATTTGAGTCTCAGCGCTGACAGAAAATTAACCTAGGAGTGCTATGCATCGCCATTAGTTGATATATGAAGACGCTGCAAAGCAGCGCTTACGCAGGACCGAAATGAAAGAAATAGGCCAGAACTTGGTCATGATGACGAGATGACTACAAATAGTCTAGTTATGTTCGGTTTGTTCTCTGGTTTCAGCGATGGACGAAAGCGTTTCGAAATTCATCGTCCATACATGTCGAGTGCGTCCAAAACCCGAAACTAACGTTTTTGATCTAAGCATTTCACAAAGTTCCGTCTCTTCAACAAAGTACATAGTTTTTTGTGGCAGCTGTGCCGAGTTCTACATTCAACAGTTCCGTCCATGCGTCGGCGACGTTGACTGCTTACATACAGTTTTACATGCATTAGCCTTTACAGATAAAAAGCCAGTATTGCCATATTATGTCCGTCATGATTATGATGCAATAGAATGCTACTTCATGGAACCATACGCTGATTATCCTGGTTTTGTACGACTTATTTCTTTGGGAAATTTCATTTATAACTCGGAACGTAAAGTCTTTCAATTTAATCAGGCTGAAGTCCCTAATATTGCAAAATGCGACCACTTTGATGACGTCGACGCAACACTTGACACTACAAGATGGCGCAGGGCTGGTCCGGCAAGAATAATACCGATTTCATATCACAATTTTCGAACAATCGATGTTGTTGTATCCATATGGTGCCCTCAGTGGCCAAGCGAAGCCAAAGATTGGCCTGTCCGACAAAGAAATCATGGATGGCCTACGTCCGTTATCATCCACGAGGTAGTACAGAGCGGGTGTCATGTCGTAACGGCAAAACATCCATCATGCAGAGATGATGAGCATCAGTTCAGACTGTCATTTTCAGTTGCAGAGGTCATTTTACTTCAGAGTTGGACACAAACTCAGCAGATTGTCTATCATATGCTGAGATACTTTGCTAAAAGAGAACTAATTAAAAAGAATTGTCCAAAAGAAGACGAGGTTCTTTGTACATATCATCTTAAAACACTGATGCTGTGGTCTGTCGAAGAGAAGCCACCAGAATGGTGGGATTCCACGTATGTTATTATAAAATGCTGCAGTCTATTTGCAACACTGCTGATATGGCTAATTGAAAGAAAATGTCCAAACTTTTTTATTCCTCAAGCTAATTTGTTTCACGAACACTTTAACCGAACGAGCGTTTTTGAAACTGCTAACAAATTGATTGTCTATTGCAGACCAAAAACTATGAGCATTTGGTTTTTCGAGCATTATATAAATCCGGGTAATTTTTCTGAGCGTGGAGTATGGAATGCTGATACTCTCGCTTCCTCTGTCCAATGGCGTATGTGGCAGACCTGTGTAGCATCGAAGGCAAATAAACCGAAATATTTGGACTCGCATCTTTCGGCAAGGTTTGTGCTTGATCTCCAATGTCCAACTACCACAGGAGGGAAAGGCTTCTCTTGTATATATCACGGTTCTTACAGATGCGGTTTGAGAAATTGTTCACAGTTTGATGATAGCTTTAATGTTCATTCATCCGCAGAGATTGAAACATGCTATAGTTTATATGGAAATTTGCTGAATATACTGCTCTCTGTCTTTTTACTAGACTACTGTAATAATATTTACTGCCACAGATCAAGGTTTGTTGAAACGATCAGACGAGTCTCGATTAAACCGAAACGTGTCAGATCCATGCACCACAATTTACCAAGACCGTTAGACACTAATGACAATGTTAGCCAATCGTTTTTCATAAAAGCCCAGGATCTGATTGAAAATTTGAATGGATCAAATAATGATATAGAATTTCTGGCTTTGTCTGATATATCAAAGGGACTTCTTAAGAATGCTTTGGAATGGGAAGATTCTAAAACAAACACTATCGCCAAGGCGACTTTGTCCTACTTGGCAGCGCTTCATTTTGCCGCAGCAGACTACCAACTTGCTATAGAATTCTGTTCGAAAGTGATCATGAATGAAATTCCTGACAACGAGGATACGGAAATATTAAATGCTGGCTGTTTGCTTTATATAGCAGACATATCTCAGATAATAGGATTTTATTTGATTCTCAAGAAGACTAAAGACACTTCTTTGCATTATACTAATAGGCCAATTTTCCTTGATCTGCGTCTTACACCAGAGGTGTTTGCTCGTTATTTAACAATTGCGTCAATTATTGAAGGAGCAGGTGAAGAATCTGGGCTTCATCAGATTCTACAAACACCAAAATTTCTTATGGATTCAATTTTAATGGCAGTTGCTAACCGGAAAAGTCCACGTGTATCAAAGACAAGAATGAATTCTTCACGCGTTTATCAGAGAATCGATACAGAGACAAAAATAGAAGCGCCAAATCTAGACGTCGTAACTGGACGACTCTTGGAATACTCCTTAGATAACATGTCATCATTTTACCAAGCGTTACGTCACTTTGACATTAACTGCAATACACTCAACTGCTACCGTGCAGCATATTTTTACAAATGTCGCAAATATCCTGAATTGCTGTTAGAATGTGAACAAATTCTCGACAAGCCAGATCTACCGACAGACTTGAAAAACCTTGCATTTGCGAATGTAATGATTTTCCCACCGCTTGACTCTTATTTCGACAACGATATCCAATGTCTGCTTGGATTGCACACTCTGGTTTTATATGTAGGGTTTATGTTTGAAGTTGAAGATGAATCACAAGACGAAACTGAATCGTCATCAGAGGGCAGTTTCGATGACGAGCTAGAATATAATTTTGTCCTTGCAGAGTTTCTTTTGTTTGACAACCCTGTTAGACAGAATTATTTCCTTAACAGACATTTTCTGGCAAGATATTTGAAAGTGAGGTGTCTGATCGACATCAATCGTTCAAGCTCTGAAGTATTTGATGAATTTAAGAAGCTCCAAGCTTCTCTTCCTTTTGAGGAATTCATTCATTGCTTTCTTAACCATAAGCTTCATCAACTTAAGAAAGTCGGTAGCATTCCGGGGCATGACCTTGAGGGCGATATAAATGATACTGACGCTTGAATAAGCCAAAATCATGTAGGGCCTATCTTTCCCGAGCTTACTTCAAAAGTAGGCACACTATATTAGCGGATCCTACTGCTCGCTTTCACTGCGTGACACTTATAACAACCTGTTTTCCAAAGTTTCGGTGTTATTGCGTCTTAAATATACACATTGGCATGCCGTACTCTCAAAGAAATTGTAGACTCAAATAGCCTTCTTATGTTCTATCGACTTTCGGCTATTTCAGGACTATCGTTTAGACCAAGACTAGGGTTACCATTAGTGCTCAGGTGAAAAAGACGACACACAAAATGTTAACCATCTCGTAGCCGGCTCCTAGCCTCCTAGTGCTACGCCAATGTTAAGTGTTGTACAAATAAAAGTAACGTTAAACTAAACAAATACTGTTGTTATTGTACATGGTTTCAATTTAAACTTTATTGAGTGTATGTTCAGTACTTCAGTGCAGTGCGCCAAATGGCCTAAGTGACCTAGCCGATACAATCTTACTCTACAAGATTGTGCCATATCATAACTATCTAGGTTTTGTTAGAATACGAGTTGCAGGTGAATCGAACTAAGCTTAAAACAGTACTGGAAGTAAAAAAACACGAATTTAACCACATTGCTAAGTCAGGTATGAACGCGGAGATCAACATAGCTACTCTTGAAACTTGTCTGCAGCGACAGATTGGTATATGGAGTGGATGTATTGTACGTTGCCAATTCATTTGTGGTCCAGCAATTAGATCTCAAACAGATTCGGAATTTCTATCAAAAGTCTATTTTGCCCTAGGCTTCTCAGAGAAATCCAAAATTATTGGCCCATTGGATCACGAAATTACGGATGGCCATCGACCGAAACGATCGCCGAGGTTGTGCTGCATGATTGTCATGTTGTTTATGTTCAGCATTTTATTAAGTGTATGTTCGTGTACTGTAAGAGACGATAAGCATTATAGGCGTAACTTTATATTGTGACGGTGGTGTCTAGTCACCACCACTATTTGGTCCTGCAAATAAATAAAAATTAATTTTGACATGAAAGCATTTGGTAGTCTCTACCGTAAGGACTAGGCCTATTCGTGCATATTTTAACATCGCAATGGCGGCAAAGCTGACAGAGGCTTTCACAGTGTAATCACTGTCCGCACTACCTTACAAACTTTACTTATATCCATAATGTTTGGTTTCATAATAATTATAGGTGAAGTCATCCATTAAATGGATGACTTCACCTATAATTATTATGAAACCAAACATTATGGATATAAGTAAAGTTTGTAAGGTAGTGCGGACAGTGATTACACTGTGAAAGCCTCTGTCAGATTTGCCGCCATTGCGATGTTAAAATATGCACGAATTTTTGTTCTTTGCAATCTGGACATGACACTACGAACTCGAGTTTCTATAAAAGGTCAATCAAATTCATTTGAAAAAATATGAACATGACATTGCACTGCGCTACTTTTGCAGGTGATATACATGTAAAGTGAAGTACAAAGCATGCTACATTCGTATTTGGGGAAGGGATTGAGGAAGACGAGGGAAGAGGGAATGTAATGTAAGGGGGAAATGAGTACAAAACGCCCCTTTTAACGGCTTTTGCTAATTTATGACGTAAGTGACACCATTTAAAGCTTGAAATTATTGTAAGTCTATAGCGCTAATTGTCTCCTATAAGGTATACTCGGTACATATCACAGGGGGACAGAGCAGAGGGCGTTTTTTCGAATTGGTGTCTTCCCCCATTATACCCTAGTGAGCAAGGCTGCAGAGGAATAGTCACAACCACTTTATGGGGAAAAGTTGCGCCCATGACGATAAGCAGCAGTGGAGATCGTCATTTTCACTCGTGGAAGTAATTTTACATCAGAGTTTGACTCAAATTCAACAGACTGCCTATCATTTGCTGATATACTACACAAAAAGAATTGATACAAAAGAATTTTGCGAGGGAGAATGAGGTTCTTTGTCCGTATCATTTAAAATGCTGATGCTGTGGACTTGTGAAGAGATATCACCAGAATGGTGGAATTTCTCATAGGTCATTACAATCTGCTGTCACTTGTTACGAAAGCTCTCAGACTGGCTAAAGAGGAGAGCCTGTCCAAACTACTTTATTCCTGAAGCAAATCTATTTAATCAGTTCCCGAGCCTCGCCATGATTCGTCGGACAGAGAGACGACTGAATGAATTTCACAATTCTGACGTTCTAAGTCATCGGCTCGTAGAAAATTGCACTCTGCCAACCACTCGGACACAATAATATTGCAATTTTTGAACGCAGGTTTCATGGATCATTTGATGGCTCTCTTTGAATATCGGAGATCAGCTGAATTAGAATAATTCAATTTGATGGTTTGCCAAATATGTATCGTAGACTGGTCCAAAATGGCATGTAATTTTTTTATTTTGGATTTTTGAGGCATGTTGATATATTTGTTCATTAAGATCTAAAAAATACCTGTGTGAAATTTTATGCAAAAAATGTAATATTTAGGGGTCACTCACGAGCATCAAAGTTGGGTTTTGGGGTTATATAATAATCCTCGTCGTCGGTGCCTTATTCAACCTTCCGAACATTGGCGGCATCATGTACAATTCTACAATATAATAATAGTTCAGGCAATTTGCAGTTTGACCTGGGAAAATTTGAAACACAAGCTTTCTAAACGGTTTCTTCCTCAGAATATGATGCTGAATAAAATATCCAATATCCGAAAAAAATCTGACCATGGGGTCTCCCCCAAATTGGGGTTCAAAATAAAATGGTTTTTCTTGCATTTTTACATTGAATATCGGGCTGCTGACAACCTTAATGTGGCTGGAAAGTGATGTTTTCAAGAAACATTTTCATAAATTTGTTGGTTGTCCCTCTCAGAACATTGATAAGTAGGCCTATAAGCTTACTTAAATAGGCCTACCCTTAGGAGACTCAACGGGAGCATTAAGGCACGTGCCCCATGATGTTCTATAAATTGAGCTGGTTTCAACGCTGGAACGCAGCATTATTTTTAACAGGCTTTCTAGTCACGTCCTATTTGCAGTCCAATACTGTATGACCAAAAGTCTATTTCTTAAAGCTCACTTTGGCATGCCAGGGTTGACAGACGAACCATTATAGCGTCAATCTGAGAGATTCCTTCATCCACGAAGTCAAGAAGGAAGATGCTCTCTTAGTTCCACTCTGGAATAGTAAAGTAACTGTAGCGGACCTTAGAGGAGAAAGAAGAGGGCGCATAGGTTGACCCAGGGTGAGAATTACTGGGCGTTTCAGCCCCAGTCTTTCTTAGAGCCCCATAGTAAAGTTTGTTTTTCACACCCCAATTCCAAGTGGATCATGGTTCAACCCCCAGTTATTTTTCCACAATTCTCACACTGGGTTGACCTTTTGTCAATAATAATTATTGTTGACTTCAAGCCCAAATATCAAATTCGATGAGCTCATTGTTGTGCCAAAGCTGCCATCAGGTACTGGAGCTGCCACGACCAACGTCGCTGTCAAGATCATTGAAGAATGGACATGGGAAAAACCTATTGAAGCTCTGTTATTTGACTCTACTGCTTCCAACACGCCATGGGATCCATTACGGATGTTGCTAACTGTTCGGTGTTGTATTTTGTTGGCTTCTGTCGCATTTAGCTTGTAGCCTACAGACATCTCGCAACATAGTCTATATTGGATACAGTCTTCACAGTTGTAATGGCTGCATCATCTGGACCCGATATCCAGCAATTCAAATGTTTATCACCAACAGTGGTCTTTCATCACAACAGTCCGCTAGTCCGTGCATTTCAGGCTCTAAAATAACTGACTGCAGGAAGTGACAAGATGCAGCCATCGTGGTCACGAAGACTTGCAGAACTGTGGTTCTGTAGGCCTATTTTCTAACAGAGAATCTTCACACTCCACCATGCACGGCAAATAACAAAGTTCATTTACGTATACTCAAATTCGTGAAGTTTTGTGAGCAAATGAAACCACCCAGGATCGGGGAAGCTATTCTCGATCTGAGAAGTGGCTGTTTTTATTGTCCTGATCTAATCCATTACCTGCATGGTAGTGGCTCCAAGAGCCTGCAATGATGCTGTGAATGACTGGGTTCTCCTGGATGACCAGCACAACGCTGTAAATGAGAAGATAACTAAGGCGGAATTTACTACTTTCATTCGTCATTTCTGGTATTTAGAAATTGACCTTGCTGGGTTCTTATTTTTCTCCAAGAAGCAGTTAATGAACGAGAAAAGAGATAATCAAGACACAAGCAAAGAAGAAGAACATAGAATGCAAGAAGTAGGTTCCTAAGGAAAAAAGGAGAGGAAATAACAGAGGGCCGGAGGTTTATGAAATCTCTTTGTATCAAGGAGACGTTGTTGGATCTTCCTCCTAAGTAGGCATATACCAAGTCGTGAATGATGGGGCAGAGAGATTTCTGAAATTAGTTACAACAATTAGCACCTTCAATGACTCGCTGACGAAGATCGAAGACACTAAGCATTACTCTATAGGTGGCGAAGCTTCATCGTAATTTTCATGGTCAAATTCGAATTTCTGACCCGACAATGTGACATGCTGACAGCATTCTTAGATAGTTTTTATTAGACACTGGAAGTCAATTAAACACTAATTGCAGGAGTTTTTCATGCTGGCAATTCAATAATATTGCTAACGGCTAAAATGGAAGGCTCAGTGCCCGTTGACTGGAGGCCTGCCAGTTATATTGCAGTGTTAACAATGTAGTTAGTTTGTTAAAACTTTGACAGCATTGAGTGACCTGAAGATAGAGTCACAGTGTTTTAATATTTTGCACTGTGGGTTTTTTGTACCAGATGTACAGAAAAAACAACATGCCTTTCAAATATTTCAATGTTCATTTTTTTGGACCACTCTAATGTTTGTATCGATTCATTTAGGCCTACAGTTGTCGATATGCATTTAGGCTAAGTATGATTTCGGTTAGGGGTTGCGCGAGACATTAAAAGTCCATGCGATCTCCGTCTTTTTATCTAAAATTTCACGTTACACAGAAATATCTTCCATTAACAGGCAAATTCATCTGTCTCACGTAGGCCTACTATATTAATCTGCTGTATATTTTACATGCTGCATATGGCTTACGTTACTTTGAGATTTCATGGGATTGCAGTCTTTTTGTGGAATTTCCTTTCGAAGCAGCCTAAAATTGTTGGGTCGCAATATCATAATAATTATTTTCCGAAAACTTACACAGAACATTATAGTAGTCGCTTTCAATTCCTACGTGCTCAGAATCTCATGCAAAATTTTACTGGCTCAAATAGCCCGCCAGAATTTCAATTACTGTCGCTCATGTCAAAAGAGTTTCTGAAGGAAGCCTTAAAATGTGAAGATTCACAATTCAACGGCATTGCCTCTGCCACTATGGCTTATTTGGCTGCACTTCATTTTGCCGCATCAGAATACAAACAAGCAATGCGGTGCTGCTTGTCAATAATTCTCGCTTCTCGAGACGTTAAGGGAACACTGAATGCAGGCTGTCTGCTGTTTATTGACGATGTCGCAAGAATCGTTGGATTCATTTTACTTCACAAGAAGATCACTGAAAACAATCTTGATTACATCGGCAGACGTAACTATCTATCTTGGTCTACGTCTTTCACCAAAGAGGTTCGCTCAATATCTGACCGCATTATCTGGAAAAAGAATTTCCAAACATTTGCTGTATTCAGCATATCCTATGGACAACTATGTGAAGGCTTTAATAAATGCAGAATGTGTTGTTCCTTATTGCTATGCCACCATACAGATCGTTTATCGCAGAACAGCCACAAAGACAGAAGTTATGGATCCTATGACAACGAAAGAAAGAGTAATTGATATTTCAATGGAGTAGCCTACGCCTTAGTTTATATGACTTTATTTTACAATGTTATTCGAAAAGACTTTGGCGTCCAGGTCAACACAGTTGATTGCTATCGAGCTCTGTTACAGTACCTTTACAAGAGTTGTCACTTCGATGAAGTGATTCATTTATGTGAACGGATCCTGCAGCAAACCGATCTGCAGAGCAATTTGAAGGCGTTTGCATTGACGAATGTTTTGTTGGTGCCACCACTTGACTCTTTCTTTGATAGAGACGTACAATCGTTGCTTGGATTTCACACACTCTTTTATTATTTGTCACCTCTCAGTGACGTTATGGGAAAGTTTGAATTAGTTACCGGGTCAACTTTTGCGCACTGGTTTGCCCGAAGAGTGTGCTTTGAGAGTAGTGAACTTTCAGATTCTCTTTCAAAACCATTGACCGACGTCAAACGATACTATTTCCTTGAAAGACATTTTCTTGTCAGATATTTGAAAGTCAGATGTTATATCGACTCTAGGCTTCCTTATGCAAAGGCATTGATTGAATTTACTGCTCAGAAAATTAATTTTCCATTTGAATACATCATTCGAACATTTCTTCTAAGAAAGCTTCGTTCATAAAAAATGGTGAACTTAATTGTATCAATGACGTCATTCTGCATTGTCTGTATATGTGTCGTCTGATATGATTGTGATGTTAAAGATTGACTCATATCCAATGTTGTCAAGTGACAGAGTAAAAAAAACGTTGTGAATCAAGCGCAGTCTTACTTGTTATATCAGTGATATAAGAAACTCGACACGCAACAAAAGCGCGCAGGACAAAAGCGCGCAGACAAAAGCGCGCAACTAATGTGTTTATGAATGTATGTATGTATGTATGTATGTATGTATGTATGTATGTATGTATGTATGTATGTATGTATGTATGTATGTATGTATGTATGTATGTATGTATGTATGTATGTATGTATGTATGTATGTATGTATGTATGATGTATGTATGTATGTATGTATGTATGTATGTATGTATGTATGTATGTATGTATGTATGTATGTATGTATGCATATGTTTGCTGCATATGTAGTATGTAAGTCTAAGTATGAAAGTCTTGTCACTCTTGGTATATGTAGTATATGTAAATATGCTTCCGTAGGAAACTGGGACTGTTTGGTCACATATGCCGAATGAGCAACGACAAGAAAATAAAGTCATTGGTGTTTGGAATGATGGTCGGACAAAACAAAAGAGGGCGACCTCATAGAGAATGGGCGGATGATTTAACAGACTGGTGCGGAACATCACTGCAAAAGCTGAGCCACATCGCACTGGAAAGAGAACAATGGAAGAACATGGTTAAAATGGCGTCAGACACCTACGGGCGTTGAGCCCACGGTTCATGATGATGATGATGATGATGATATGTATGTAAGCACAATTTTGCACATGTATATATGCATGCATATGCATGTATGTATGTATGTATGTATGTATTTATGCATATGCATGTATGTATGCACATGTATGTGTGTGACTGTGTATGTATTAGGGTGTCCCAACAAATATTTTTCTAGAAACTTGAAATGCAGTCCCCCTAAAAAGTTTCCATATGGTCCCATAATAACACCTGTAAAGTTTTATGACACTAAAAAAATATTTAGGGGTGGCTCAAGCCGCCCAAATTTAACCCATATTGGCATAATTTGCGCCTGATGTGTCCAACTTCTAAATGCCTTTATATCCCAATCGTTGATCCTATTATAACAAATTTACTACCCTTGGAAAGCTCGTGAATGGTAGAATTAACAGGTATTTAACTTTATTGGATACAATGGATATTTTGGGCATAGTCTTATGCTCAAAAAATGCAAAATCGAGAAAAATTTGAGATTTTTGAACTTTGGACACAATATCAGTGCACACACAACTAATCATTGGGAGTAGTCATTACAAACTCTTGATAATGTAACAAGTCGTGGTTTTAGCTCCTCCATACCTTCATCTGCTTCATAGTAAGAAATTCTGAGGGGGCTGTGAGGTTCAACCCCTATTTGTCCTAGGACCACACAGTAAAGTTTTAATTGCACACCCCATGCAGCTACACAACAAATCAACGTCTGGACCGTTATTTTTTTACTATTCTCATACTGATCTGCTGATTCTACATCACTGCACTCAAATTGTTCTTCAGTTCTACGTTCTACATTTACACATGTCAACAAGATTGTCACAATTGTGGTTAGAAAACATGTGCCTGTGTTTTTCGACAACCTGTACGAGAAATTGTCTCCGATCTACGTTCTTCGTTATCGTTGAGCTGAAATTCTGTATCAAAGCTGCGTCATGTTTGTTCAGCACAGTCATTTACACAGACCAACGTTATGAAAAATCACACGTGGTCTTATACGATTGGCTATCTCGCCACTCTTTCACCGAAAGATCGAGAAAACTATATTTGAACGCAGCATGGTTTGGGAAAAACTTTTAGGAAGAGATAACCCCGTTATTCCACATTAATGAGAACTCACTGAAAGAACAGAGAGAATTGCTATCTCTTATATCTTAGGTGCTGGTATACCAAGAATGATGTTGCATCATTTTCAGACTTGTCATCTAGAGCAGCATTGCCAGAATTATAAAGCTATGGATTAATTCAAAGAGAGCAGTGACTCTACATGAGAACACCGCCTGACTGTAGATGTCAATCACAAATCTGAGACTTGTTTGGGTTGGATGCCCTGTAATTCACGGTCGTCAACTGTATATGTGATTCGTTTCCATCATAAAGCAATTAGATCTATATTGCCTTACCCATCCAACTTGCTCTGTGATGGCAACAGGCTTGCGAAATGCTACCGAATTGTTCAATCCAACCATGAATACCAAGAGTTTTGAAAATTCTTGATAGTCATATTTCGAGTATGGCCACGCTAAAGCTGTTCAGTAATGAATTCTTATGATTTGTTAGATGCAGACTGCAGTAGCATTGGTCGAGGGTTTGGTTGATGGTGAACCAGATTGGAGCATTCATCTTTAAATGGCTTGCAGAGCTTAATTACAGACCATTGATGGACAAATTTTTACCAAGGACACAAAGAATGCACCAGGCAACTGGACTTAAAAGATTTCTGTGATGTTAACAAGATGTTACGACTGATGGCTGATGTAGAAGGGTGCAAGGCATTGCAAACTCTATTTAATATGCAGTTATTGAAAGCCGTTGTCTCAAAGCATTTGCCAATAATTAGGCCTAATGCATCACACTTTCACGACTTCAAAAGGTTCAAACTGCAACCGTTGATTCCTGTCCTGGTCCAGAGGTCAACTTTAGCACACCAACATGTTTGTAGGCTACTTCCACCAACTAGAGAAAAATCAGACTGACAATCTGTTAACCTTATTCATTTCTACTCCACTGATGATTGCCATGTGGAGGTAGCGACCTGCAATCCTAGTGCACGACATTTACATCATTCGTTTGCTGGAGAGCTTAACTGTCGTCCTTATGCTTGAAAAACCTCATTCGCAAATACAATAAGGTTGCATATTTGTAGATTTTAGTATTTCAGAGCAATATAAGGTTATTAAGCAATACATAAGCACGCTAGTGGGATCAAAGTGTGGACCTCCGAAAATTTCAAACTCATAGGCCTATATGTCGCACGTATAATTTGTGACAACTTACACATATTATATGTGAGCTTTGAGCGGCCTCTAAATATTTTCAAAATGTCCAGAAATTTGGCAGGTACTATCATAGGACCATAAGGAAACTTTTTGGAGGGACTGCATTTCAAGTTTCAAGAAAAATATTTTTCCTGTGCAATCGTGGGACACCCTAGTATGTATGTATGCATATACATGTATGTATGTATGTATGTATGTACAAGTGCATACGTACATACACATACATGTACATATTGTAACGAGCGGCGCCTCCTATATTAAGGTCCCTAATAAGTTCAGCTCGATTTAATAACACTCGTGTCTAGTTTAAAGGTATAATTCAACATAGAAAGCGAACTGATACAGTTACCACACTGTAGTCCAGTGGAAAGTAGTCGACGGCATTGTTCTTCAGCGACGAACGTACGAACAACATCTTGACACAGCAACAGGCTGGCGAAGAACGAACTTAACTAAAGACACCAAGGCGAGGTGTATGAACGAAAGCTTAACTAACGAACTCTGACAAGAAGGCTGCCATGCAGGCACCCCGCAGCCGAGAACATCAGAGCCCAACCATAGCTTAACTAACATCGTCAGAGAGACAAGAGCTCAAAGAGAGAGACGCCCCCCGAAGTCAGACCTTATATAGAACAAGTCTGTCACCAGGTGTCGCCCCAAAGTCAAGTGACCGTGACTATAGCCTATCCCCTGACAAGAACCAGTCGTAGAGAGAGAGTCGTGGGACCTAACAATATGAATACATACATACATTACATACATACATACATACATACATACATACAAACATGCATATACAGGGTGGCTCAAAAAAAAATGTACCACCGGATAAAATGCGATAACTTCGCAACCGACTGACATTTTTCTGTGAAAATTTTCCAATTTGCAGGGGAATGAATTTCCAATAATCCCTAAAGTTTCACTTGAAAATTTTCATGTTTGCAAAAGTTACAGCTGTTCAAACTTATAATTTCGTTTTTTTCAAATATCCGGAGAATCAAGCTCCAATACATGTGATTTCATTGCGATTTTTTGCAAATTACAACACACAAATTGATGATGATGTCATACGACCTCACTAAGAGCTGTAAAGAAGCTGTTTATGAAGCAAACTGTTGGTATTTAGTGATATTTTATAGATTAAGGACTCAATTCGTGAATCCATTACTGAACGTCATGGGCAAAGTTTCTGCGGAGGATAAAATGGGAACTCGGGCGTTGCGTGAACAGTGACTGGGACATCGCGTAATCATAGCAAAATACCCAGTGAAAAGTGGAGCCTGAGCACATTGAAGGCTATCTGTAAACGTGTTTATGTAACGAAAATCAGATGTCGGAAGAGAGGCAGGAAGTGGTCGTTTGGTCTGACGGAAAAAGCGCGATTTTCACGAGATTCGCTTGGTAATCAAAAGGGTCAAGTTTGCAGAGCACATCATGGTTTCGGCATCAGATATGCTGGCGTGTGTTACGGCTGCAAGAAAAAGACTGCATTTAATCCCATTCAGTAGGTTAGATGTCAAACTCATCGTTGAACTCTCTTACCCAGACTCATTGAAGACCAGGTATGCTCTAACATCTGGTTTCATTTTCCAGCAATAATAATTTTCCAATAATAATTTCCTTGCTCACACGGCAAGATTGATTATGATTGCGCTACCTTATTGCCATCAACTGAAGTAAATGTATTGGCAAAACTTGCCAGACCTTAGCCCTCTTGCTTATCACGTCTGGTGGACTATGCCGGAACGCTTCAAGACATTTCATCCCAAGTTGGAGAACATTGGCTAGCTGAAGCAAGTCTTGGTGCTAATGTGGGGTCAGTTGCCACAGGACCCGACCAACAAGGCCATACTGAGCTTCACAAAAAGAATTCCAGCTCGTGTTAAGGCAGGGAGTGGACACTCTCATTATACTTTACAATAAACTGCAAAACAAAATTCTGAGGTCGTAGTGAAAAGTGATATCATTTGACATGGAAATCTACAAGTGACGTTCATTTTCCGCGGAAATTTGAAAAAACGAAATTGAAAGTTTAAACAGCTGTAACTTTTCCAAACATGAAAAGTTTCAAATGAAACTTTCAGGGATTGTTGGAAATTCATTCCCCTGCAAATTGGAAAATTTTCGCAGAAAAAGTTCAATCGGTTGCGAAGATATCGCATTTTATCCGGTGGTACATTTTTTTTGAGCCACCCTGTACTTAAGCTTTTTCCTGTTGCGCGCATTTGTCTGCGCGCATTTGTCTGCGCGCTTTTGTCCTTCGCGCTTTTGACCGTGCACCAGTGTGAAACTCAGCTGGTAATATCATCAATTTCAACATAAAAGCCAAACTCGATGGCCGACAAGTTTCTGGGTCGTATTTTGGGTTGTCCACAATATTGGGACTGGTAAAGCTGGAAAACAAACGGGCAGGTTTAAAACCAACGTTCAAAATCGAGACATAATACATTATACATCTATCGATAATGTCTTTTCCAATGTCAACTTCCAGCACCATAAAGTGTACTCATAATGCTTGAATCTATCATCTATGGAATTTATTTAGCGCCCATTCAGATAACTATTCAGATGATCGGTAATAGAGGAAAGTCTTGTCACTCTTGTGTGGTTTATGAGATCGGTTACACACGTTCAATGGGAGGGAATTATATGCCACTTAGGAATTGATCCCAAACAGAGCGACACACAATCGACAAAAGTGCCGATGTTATCGATCAAGAACATCATAGCTGCACACGATTGCCGAGTAAAATCCACGATGCATCTCGCAATGGAATTTTTCTATGGAGACGCTGATGTACAGGTTTGGCAAAAAGCGACCATCATGAGCTTTGTTGCCAATATCTTGGCCAGAAATAAAAATTTCTAAATCACATTTTACAGGATCAAGTAGCGGAAAACATACAGACAATTTTCATCCGAAATTACATAGTGAATGGCTGCATGTTCAAACAACAACAACCTGCGTTTCAAATACTTTGACAGCCTACTGTATCTACTGCATACTACATAATATAGGCCTATATAAATTATTATAGCCTACTTTACAAAGAGATTTCATTGGATTGCAGTCTTTATGTTGAATTTATCAGCACAATTTCGATTCAACCTAATGTTGTAAGGACTGTATAATATAGAGTCCTTAATATAATATTATCATAACTTTCCAACTTTCCAAAAACATACACAGAACACAGCATTCTTTTCCAATTTCTACGTGCTCAGAATTTAGTGAAAACTGTAATTGGTTCAAATAGCTCTTCAGAATTCCATTGTTGTCTCGGCATGGTGAAACAGTTTTCTAGAAAGGCCCTAGAATATGGTGGTTCTATTTCCAACGAAAGTCAACCTGCAGCTATGGCGTATCTGGCTGCCTTTCATTTTGCCACATAACACTGGCATACAACTGTACAAGTCTGTCTTGTAAATTTCGGGGATTGGAGTTTTGCTATAGTATCATTCAAACGAGTGGGTCTAAGAAGTAAGAACGAAGGGAAGAAGAGTTGTGAAGTGTTTATTTTGAAAATTATATTCTACTTTCAATAATTGATATTCTAATTAAATATGTCCGGGAAAGTTTTGCATCGTTCAGCCGTCTTATTCGAGGTGATAATGGGATCCAGTACAACACAGTAATAGCTTACTGTAGCCTACTTCTTTGTCCTTTGTCAATGCGATGAAGTAGGCTATTGCATATATAATGCGGTGGAATTCCTCTTGAGCTTGATCTACAGGCATGGCAATGCGAAGAAGGTTTGCGTTTTAGATTTAGAATTCATTCATTCAACGCACGGATTTATATAGCGCTCAAGCAAGGTGACTACTCAGAAGCACTCCCGGCTCCAACACAGATAAATAGGACAGTTTTTTAGATGCGTGTAGAAAGAGCCAGAGTGACCCTGGGGGAACAAGAGCAGAGACAATGGGAGCCGGTCTCAAGGTGAGGGGCGAACCACCGAGAAGGCACGATTCTGCTTGGTGGGATTGGCGGCTTTGCGGGTAAAAGGACACAGTGGAGCGAAGAGAGCGACGACCCAGTGCACTCAGGGTAGGCAGCATAGTTCTCGAAGATAGACCGGATCAACTTCCACCATCCGATGAGATCCGCCGCAGGAAGAGAACCAGTAGAGCACATCCTGCATGTAACCTGAAACATTGCAAAATTTGGATATGTGTCCACAAAGGCGTGCGACAGAACACACGACCCAGTCCAAGTATCGAACCGCTCAGATGGGATTCTGACAGTGTGAACAGCGATGAACCAAATTAATCTATTACTAGGCAACAGCAGTGTCCACGGTGTTTTAAACAGATGGTGTTAGGACGCCCCTCACCTTTCCAGACAGCGCTGAATTAAGAAACGGCAGGACGTCCAGTCATACCAATGTGGCTTCATTGGTTCTCTAATCAAAACTTCGCTGTGTTCAGTTTCAACTTTCTGAATACAAATTATGTTGCCTGACTTCTAACTCAGGAACCCATTGGTCATTATTCAACTGTATCCCGTCGATTCAATGGGAGACTTTGATTAATATATCTATATAATAGGAGGCGCTAAAATTATCTCGTTGCAATTATGATTGCAATGAACAGACTAGGTACGGGTGGCGTTCCTTTGAGGAATTAGGAGGGACTATAGGGAATAACGGCATATGTGGAGAAAGGTGATAGATCCAGCACTGACTTGTTTCTTAAATGCCTCGATAGTTTCTAACTAATTGTATCCCGACTCTTCCTACTCTCAGTACTCTGCATATACGCTATATCACTCGTTGATCAAATTTCATCAATTCTTGACTGATGACCTAATTGTGCGCTCAACTATACGAAAGAAATGCGACTGCTTTTTAACCCGTCAGAGGTGAGGTGGGGTATGACACACAACAGAACAATAATTCTACTTTACACCAGGCCTTTAGTAGAAAACGTGGAACCAGCTTTGATTATTTTTTCTACCTTAATGAATATGAAAAACAGACACTTTACCACAATGGTGTATTTTTCAACGAACATTTTTCTTGCATATTTAAAGGCAATTGTATTTTTTCGTATACAAACTATAGGGCCTACACGCTGATTTTATGTGACATGCGTGTAGCATGCGAGTGTAGGCCTACAATGATCACGCCAATACTGTGTGGATATCAGGCGTTGGTTAGGCTGACTAAAAGGATGAATAGGGCCTAAACCATGCTATATTGTACTACAAACATTGGCTATTCGTGCATTTGATAATGTTGCCCATGAGGACCCAATCTTGCACGGGCTAAGTGTGTAATTATTAGCTGATTGTGTTCACCTGTTGACCATTTAACAAGGATTGAAAACAGATAGGCCTATTTGTTCGTGATAATCGCCAGCTTAGTTGATAATCGATCTCAAAGGAATAGTTTAGCTCAAATTAATGTCGTGTATTTTGATATCGTGACTTGCAAATAAAAAAATATATTGGAGTAGCCTATGTCATAGGGCCTACTCCACCTCACCTCTAACGTTGCAATGGGATACGTCACCACAGAAGCTTTAAAGGCAGGTGGGAATGCTTCAGTAATCTTTCCACTGATTTAATCAGATTAAGATCTGAAGTGAATTCCTTGTTTCACCTAAAATTGAGGAGTGCACGATGTGGCCTGCAACTACGAGCAGGCTGCCGTTATATTTATGTAGATGTTGTAGCACCAATGTTGGATATTATAATCATTCTGCGGTTCGTCAGGTTGAAATTAAACAACGTTATTATTATATAGGCACGTCTAAAATCTAACTATAGGCCTATTATAATAGCCTTACCGACTACCTGACTTATCCGTGCAGCGCCCAACAGTCGCTTGACTGACGATGCGTAGCTGAGTTCGTGACTGTAGCCTACATGTTTAGCCACGACCAGTTTGGAG
Organism: Lumbricus terrestris; assembly: GCA_949752735.1. Taxonomy (NCBI): domain Eukaryota; kingdom Metazoa; phylum Annelida; class Clitellata; order Crassiclitellata; family Lumbricidae; genus Lumbricus; species Lumbricus terrestris. The sequence goes on from OX457037.1 coordinate 4,886,336, forward strand.
TCTAAGGTGTTGATGCCGAGTGTTTGAGATCTCTGCTTTATTTAGCGTTGAGTTTTTCAATAGGACAGTTTATTTCACCTGTAGCGTCGTTATTTTGGTTGAGGCACAAGATACACTTACAAAAGGACGACTATCTGCGCATTGCAGTAGGAACAGAATTTTTTATAATTATTGTGAGTGCACGTTGCGCTGGAGCGATAATTTATTAGGCTATACTATGTCTAAATAAATCATATTTTCAAAATCTAAAATTGGCTCTTACATTATTGCTTAGGTGGATTTTTTTTACTGATTTAGGCAGTATGACTGTGACGTTTTTAGTGATTAGTGCTGTAACGTGAGCATATTGTTATATCTCTATACATGTACCTTTCTGGTAGGCCTAAGGCTTCATCGTCTTTCGATTCATGCCCGGATCCTTTCATAGCTGCCAAACGTTGCGTAGCGGATGAGCGACCGCCTTGCAGCAGGCCTACATAGAATTTATTATCGTCCAGGTGTGAGCATTCTCTGTGAACGATCAATGTCAAAAACCACGGGATAATCCTTATCTCGAGAAAGCTCAAAGTTTGACATGTTAAAATTTATTTCAAACTGGATCATAATAATATTATTGCTCTAAGAGATTGACGCCCATGACTCTTAAGTTTGCAACTTTGCCCATTATAATGTGTGTTAAGAAGACATCTAGGTCTATTTCTCATATGACAGTTTCGTATGATGAATGGCAACGGACATTAACAGATGTTAATTCCTTAGAAATCGGCGGACTGTTGCAGCGTAAAATTTTACTTATATGCATTTACTGTAAAGCTTTGCCACTGTTTGCAGCCCTTGAGGTGTTTGATGTCGAAAGACACGATTCAAGAACCATTAGTAATACGAGAAGGATGAACATTGCCCTTAACCCATTAATGCCCAACTTTTTTGTTTCTGCAAAATATTTAATTTGTGGTTATATGCATTGACTCTACACTATATTTGCATTTGCTTCGTTTAAATTTTATTTCCTCAATCTTTTGCACTTTGAAGTTTGATCCCATTATATGGGATTGTAGGCACGAATGGGGCATCGACTGCTGGAGCGGAGGCCAATGCAAATTTCACAAAATTGCGACAGTCAAAAGTTTCACTGCCTTTATCGTATTGTTTGTATAATTAGGCCTATATGTTAACTTGTCATAGCGCACCTTCAAGATCGCTTCTCAGAGGTGCTCCCGACTATAGCGCGAAATCTGAAACGGAGTTTCACGCCGAAGCGCTGAGCAATTGCGAGTGAAGAACTTGCCCAAGGTCCCTAAGAAGCGGCTTTAGGTGAATTCGAACCTGCAACCATTCGGATGCAAGGCTACGAGCATACCCACTACACCCCTGCTGACCAAAATATTTGCTTGAATTCCACAATTCCTGTCCGTATGTGAGAGATTTCAGTGCAATCTGGTGGTTCAGGTGTGAAGGTATGAAGGGGTAACTCCTTGTTTGAAGGGCTACTTATCTGTCAGACAAATAGCGAGCTCTTCTCCGTTATATTGCCATCCATCTGAAATGACCTCCCTTCAAAGATGTGTTTATTGCACATCACCAATCAAACTTTGTTTCAGAGTCCTTTATCTGCCTGGGCTGGAAGCACTCCTGAGTAGTTATATTGAAAAGGCGCTATGATGGTCAGTGTGAGAATGGTGGAAAAATAACGGGTGGGGGTGCTGGACTATGATCCACTAGGAATTGGGGTGTGAAAACAGACTTTACTATCGGCTTTAAGAAAGACTGGGGGATGAAACCCCAACCCCCTGGCAATTCTCACCCTGATGACGGTTCATGGAATGAATGCCTGTGTCTCAACTATCAGTTCCATTATAATTATGATGAGACGAGTTGCCCCTTTTGACAAGCCGTTCATGTTTCCACTTACTCATTGCTGGTGTTTTGCCGCCGTCATCTGGTGGAGCCATGTATTATCTTTACTCAAATGATCTGATATTTCCAGTTCATGCAATATATCAGCTACCTGGTACGTGTGTCTGCACCAAGGATCAAGACTGCATGATCGTTCATTCACTGTGCAACTATATTGGGGACGTCTACAGCATTATGAAATGCATATCTATGGTGATATGCAAACAATCATTTAGGTGTGGTCTCTCGTGCCTACAATCCCATATATAGGATCGGGCTACTGCCACCTAGGAATCGAAATAAA